>JANVCQ010000001.1:2592252-2613034 GCA_025531925.1 Erythroxylum plowmanianum
TTTTTCAGATTGGATAGTCTAGGTTTCCAACGCGATCATGTTTCTCTAAGATATTTGTTCACGGATGTCGGAAATCGGTTTCGATTCTATTTGTATTCGATTCGTTGCTTCCGCATTTTGTTATTGATTCGCCTTCGGATTCAATTTATTCAATTTGAATTCGCTTTGTTTCCTTCGTTTTTCAGTTGGGATCCGGTTTTCGGATCGGGTCCCAACAATAGCTCAAAACGATCAATTTCTTAAGACACGTGGTTGAATAAGCTAATATCAATCCATTGTCTAATAATGTCTGGAGTTTTTTGCTTCATTTTTTCCCATTCTCTTTCTGATATCTTTTTAGGTTTTGAAAAATATCATCCTTCAGATCTTTGTTCACATAAATAGGATCAAAGAGATCCTTGCAATATGGAAGTTCCTCGATCATGGACCTCCAAATCGAGTAATTTAATGACATCAACATGACCACAGAGTTGTTTCCACCTTCCATTATGATGGCTTTGATGTCACTTGGTCAAAGACAATAACATAACTCTCGAAAAGATCAACCAAATATCAATGATAAGAAAGAACTCTTCAACTTGCACCAGTAAAACAATATTAGAATAAGAAACTTTACAATAAAACTAACACCAACATTTACGTAAAAAATCTCCAATGTAGAGAAAAAAAACCATAGGACAAACCAACAAGCACATTCACTAAACTTAATAAGGAATTATAGAAAAGTTGATCTCTCTCCATAACAATAAGTTGTCTCAAAAAATTTAAAATTAAAACCAAAGTTAATATCACAATTAACAAGCACTCAACACATAAGAATAATTTAGTTAGTATAAATTATATTAGTCATATAATTAGTTTCTTTCGATTATATATGTAAGAAAGTACTCTTAACAATTCCACATCTAAATTTAATATACCACACAGTAAGGGTTTGAGACAGTGACATATTCAATTTGTCCATATATTCATGAATTTTATTAAATTAATAGTTATATATACATAACACATAAGAATAGTATTGATTGGAGTGTGAGTGGTGATAATAAGGATGATTTTGCTCTTCACAGTCGAGTTCACACATAGATGAGTCGGCATCCCATACAAAATGTCCACAATGATGATTGACATAAATTAGATCTCCATTAGATTTGAAATAATGGATCGGAGAACAAATTTACCTTTTGCATGAGAAAATATGAGCTGGATTAAAAATATAGCTCCAGATGTAGAAAGTCTATATGGATCTTCATTGGGCTTTGCATGGATGGACTTCACCATTCCATCTTTTAATGTCTTCAGAATCAGAGAAGTTGTTGTATGAAAAGAGTGTCGATGAGGTGTGTGGAACACTTTTTTATAATTGGTGATCCATACATAGGCATCAATTTTTCAAGCTACTATGCTAGGAGTTGCTTCGGGATTTGGATTATAGTAGTCTGATCAATGGAATGATCAATAACCACGTAAAGGACATCCGAAGTAGAATTTGAAAAGTTAAGATCCAAAGCTGATTCTGTAGATGATAGATCATCTAGTGATGTAAAGTAGCCATGATGGCTATAAAAAGTAGCCATGATGGCTATAAGATCTTGATATGCTCCAATGATTTGGATCTGAACTTACAGATGTTCAAACAAAGTAGGATCATCCAACCTGATGTTGAAATCAGGTGTTATTGTCATAATGATACTTCTATTATTGAGCGTTGTCAACAAGGTACCAATCAAAGCATTTTGGTACGTTGTATAGGCAGTGTCTATAAGAGATATCCTAGCTGTAACCGGTATTCGCTTTCTTCCATGAAGTGTAAGAACAAGGCATATAGCTCTAACGTGAAGATGTATATGATTGTGCTCCCTCTAAAGAGAGATTAGCTCCTTAGGAATTTCAAACTTTACGTATTATTCTACAGTTGTAGATCTGAGGCCACACTATTCCAATCTAGAACTCTGGATGATTTCTTTTACTTTTGGTCTAGAGTTAGACAAAATAGTATGTATACTTCTCGTTCAAGAACGATCACGAGAATAAATACTGTACAAACTCAACAAAGGTAAAGAAGACTCATAAACACGATTTTCTATAGGAACATGGGTAATCTCTTCTAAATTTTCTATACGATTAGATAATACACGCTTTACACTAGAAGGTAAACTAGATATAGACAAAGTTGAAGACAAATGAATAGCATCATTGGGTAGTGTTTCCATTACTTATAGGCTCTCTCCCTACTCACTCTTATCATAGAGACAATGTTACTGCCAATTAAGACACGAAAGATGATTTTGGTATCAACACGGGACCCCAAAGGGCACACAGGAAAAGTACGACAACCAACGAGCTAAAACAACACCTTTAAAAAGACCATCGACTAACAAAAATTGGATTGTAGGCTACTAAGGTGTCTGGTAGACTATTGTAGAAAAGCTTAGGAACCTTTATGACTATTGGTAAGTTCCAGGTATGATGGTCGAGACAACAAAGCCCTTCTCTCCATGGGCACACAACTCTCAGCTTTCCTCTTAGGAAACTTACACCCTTCATAACTCTCTTTCCCCTTTTGAAACAATAGTCGCAACAATACCTACACTTTTTTCCCCGTTAAATTCAATCTCACAGTGGAATTGTTTTAATAGTAGTCACAGATTATCTTAGACTTTTTGATATACAAGATCCTCAGAAGAGGCAAGTGTAGAGCATAATTACCTTTGTACTAAGACAGATAGTAACATTACTCAAGATTTAAGATTTTAGGAGAGGGAGAACTTACAAAAAATAGAAAACACTAAAACCCAACTTCATTAAACTAATCCTCAATGTAAGAAGAACCTGTTTATAATTGAGGAGGAGCCTTGCTTTTATAGGCGAAACAAGGGTAACAAAGTAAAACACTCGCAAGACACACTCATTACATCTTTTTTTTAAAAAGTAACTTTAAAGTACAATCATCACACCTTTAACAAAGCTACTTTGAAAAAGAAAAATAACTTTCTAAAAAGCAAACATGATGATGATAAGATAGGATCTTGTACAGTTTGTAGGCCACAAAGATTCTCTTTCATCAAAAGACTCAAAAGTAAACTCCTAAAAAGACGATCCCCACTTTAAAGTGTTAAAGTGAGATCAGCACCAACATCAAGTCCATCTCTTTGTCAATCTGTTCAATAAGGTGGTTGATATTAATAGTAACCTAATTGGGAGGCCATGGGCTAGAAACAGAGTTGCACTTTTGTGTAGGACTAGATGGTCAGCTCGAATTCATGGATCTTCTATATATAGGACAAGGAATGTCACCAGCTCAAATGTGGATAACATGACCAGTTACTGATGTCCATTGATTGATGGATGGAGTTATAATAGGTGTTAGAAGAGCATTATCTCCACATGGTGGAAGGGGCCAAACTTCGAGATTGATTTAATTGGTATAAGAAAGAATGTAATTCTTCTATTAATGATGTGTTTTCTGTAAGCCAATTTGTAGTAGTGCGCCAAAACTATAGATGATTGAATGTACATAACTACTCAAAGTCACTCATACAATAGGGAAGGTGAATGATATAGATAGCATAAGCTTTGTGATCATCCAAAGAAGATTCTCATAACGATTATAATTTAAAATTTGAGACATATCAATATGCTATTTGGACAATGGTTGAAACCATTCCAGAAAAGTCCATAAGAGTGAACCCACATTGGTGGGATCAGACAGGTGTCTATAAACATGAAGGGGTGAAAAAGAAATGGAACAAACATAGAGGGCAGACAAAGCCCAGAGATGCCACAAAGTAGACTCATAGAGAGTATCATAGAGATGATACATGAGTTTGTAGGGAGTAATAACATCAAAGTAACCAGGAACTGGTACGATATCAAACTTAAGAAGGGTAAGATACAGATAATAAAATAAACTTTAGTGAACAAGCGGAAAAAGGTCTGTAACAGTGGTTGGAGGGTTAGAAACTAAAAGAGGAAACTCTTTTTTTATTTTTCAAATTTAAGAAACTCCATTAGCCAATACAAAGGAATAGGAAGCTTCAAAGAGGATGAAATAAGCAAGAGAGGTTTACTTGTTCTAGAGAGATAGTCAATAAGTGCATTATCGTGACCTTTAATATGGCAGGTGGAGAATTTATAATGAGAAAACCAATCCTGCCATCAAAGCAATTGACTGTTGGGATTCTTTTTCTTGGGTTGAGCAAGAATTTTTGGTAAAGAGGTGTTATCTATTTCAATGACAAAATGATATGGAGTGAAGTGGAAAGCAAACTTTTCCATACCTCTTTTGACAACGAGAATCTTTTTATAACTGATATGGTAATGGCCCTCAAAATAATTAAATTGGCCACTTACATGTCCATAATAATATCAATTGCCATTAATTTCTTCAATAAACATAGCACCTAGTGATTATCACTAACATCAATTTGTAAGATGCGTTGTCTCGTGTCGAGAATCTTTAAAGTTGGAGGATTCTAACAAAGATGCTTTAGATGCTTGACAGCCTTGGTTTATTCTAATATCCAAGGTGGTGGATTCTATTTTAGTAATTTGGATAAGGATGAAGTGTAAGTTGTCACGTGTAGTATGAACTGTTGGATGTAATTAACAATTTCAAGGAATTGTTGTATCTATTTCACAGTGAGATGTTCATCAGAAAAATGTAACAGCTCTTGTGCAATATTTAGACTAGACTGGTATAATCCATTTTTGAAATGCAAACTCAGAAATTCAATTTCTTTAATACCAATGATGCTTTTCAGGGCTGAAAACATAATACCATACTGTTTCGTTAGATCGAAGAATTGTTGCAGTAGAGCCTGATGTTCCTCGTGGGTCTTTGAGAACAGGAAAATGTCCTCGATGTAAATAATTACACTGTAGAGGATAGGCTTTAAAATAGTAATGGGGCGACTTTAAGCCCAAATGGCATAATAGTCCATTGATAATGTGCATTGGGAATACAGAATGCAGTCTTGTATCTCTCATTTGGGTGAATACCTAATTACCAAAATGCTGCTTTAAGATCAAACTTGGAAAAGATAACAACTTCTTTTAGAAATAGTACCTAAGTACTAATCTTTGGAAGAGAAAACTTGTCATCTCGCAGGAATGCATTTAGAGGCTTGTAGTCAATTAATAATCTCTATTTTCCACATTTTTGCTCTGAACGTTTGTTGACATAAAACGCTCAGCAAGCCCAGTCTGATTTTATGGGCTCAATTAATTCTTGCTTCAGAAGGCTAGCACACTCATCTTGTGCAAGATTTAGATCATCAGGGTTCATCCCTAGATGTGTGGCTTTTATGAGATTGATATCCTCATTCTTTTTGAAAGGTAGATTTATGAAAAAGTCACAATTTTTCTACAGAGGATACAAGTGAGAAAACTATGCATGAGATTCAAGACAATATTTCAACAATTTATCTCGTAGTGTAGTATATAGTGTATGAACTTGGGTTAGTTCAAACACATTCTTTATTTTAGTGTAGGGACTAAAAAATGATCGATACCTGAGGCCTATGGGTAAGATCTGTAAAGATGAAGCTTTAACGTATACATCCATACCAATAAGAATATCTGGGCCTAGTAGATTACTTCTAAAGACTTTAGTCCAAACTGTACACTACAGAAAGAATCGAATCCCGATTCTTCTTTTAGTGATTAACAAAATCTTAAAAGGGTTGCCATTAGCAGCAATAAAATATTCATCATGTGAGGTCCATGCTTCAAAGGATAAGATGTTGGGCTTCATGTTCATACGATTAGATCCAGTATCCATAAACTCAATAGCTTTAATGGGCATATCATATTTATCCTGTTGAAAGAGTTGGATCTGGACGTATAGTCATTGAATTAGTATACGATCTATCTTCATGCATGTCTGCTGTAGCATGTATAGTGAATCATCTGCTAGAGAAACAGAGGAGTCAAAGGATTCTTCATCTTCAGAAGTCGTGATAGAAATAGCAAACTTTATGTCCTCATCTTCATAAGATTGTTCTTCAATCAGATCTTCAAAGTTATTGGAAGAATGAATGGGCAAAATTGATTGTATTTGCTTCAATAACTTGACATAATTCTTTGTTTTATGAGGAAAAGTACGTTCAAAGTGTCCTTGTTGTCCATAAAGAAAACAACGATCAGCTTTCTGGCGATGAGAGGATTTCTTGAAGAATCGAACCATTCTTCTCTTCTTCCCATTCTTTCTCTTGTATGTTTTTCTGAGAGGCTTGTAGCCTTCCATTTGTCTGCAAAGCTTTCTTCTATGATAGACTTGTCAAAGATGTTCTTTCTTCTTGCTATGACAATCACAAGTCTTCATATCTTTGCACTTGATTTGAAAATAAGGCTTCTTACAAGTCTGTTTGAGAACTGGACCACCCTTAATGATATTCTTAAATAAGGCAAGCTGGTAGATTTCTCTAAGAGATATATTAGTCATATCTCGTTGTAAAGAAACAATGGTCCCTTGTAACTCCAATTGTAGTTGATTTAAAAGAGATGAGATAAAAGTATTTCGAAGATTAACACCATTCCATCCATTAAAAATATAGTACCTTTTTGTCATTCATTGGTAATTCTTCTAGATATCACACTTTTCTAAGGAACAACATTTTATTGCAAAATATTCCTGACAGATCTGCTTGTCAATAAGCTGAAAGTCACCAATGAATTCCTTATGAATTATTCCAAGAAGAGCTCCGGTTATAGTGACTTAGATATACTGAAGTCATTGGTAATCGTTAATACTTTGCCACAATTCTCACAAAGTAGCAGTGAAAAAAGAAGTGAATTTAGACAAAATATTCGGTAAAGGATTATTTGGTCTAGTCATCTATAGATCTATCTATGCACCAAATTCATGTAATTGATCTCTCCATTTCTTTAGGGGTAGATTGTCAAAAGTGAACCAAAGTCCTGAAGTAGGCTTAGTTTGAGCCTGTGTAGCTGGCTGAGTTGGTGTTGCTTATAGTGCAGGTTCAGGTCTAAAAGGTTCAGTACTTGTAGGTTCTACTTCACTTATTTCTGGTTCAACTTCAGTAGCTTCAAGCATAGTAATCAGAACTTGTGATAATCTTAATAGATCAGCTAGTTGTGTTGAGGAATTAGAAGATGGTACAGAGATCTGTTCAGATGATGACTCAGAGATTGTTGCAGAAACTTCAGATGTTAGGATAGAGGCTTTAAAAAGCTTCTGTATTATCTGATTGAGCAAATGAATATTTTGCAACAAATGTAGATGTAAGAGTTGTTATGAACTATATCTAAGGCGCTTTATTATTCCCAGTAAAAGTGGAAGATTAAGGAGTTACTATGAACTTTGTCTAAGGCACTTTGTCCTTCCCAATTGATACTTCGGTGAAGAAGTAGGAGGTGTATAAATCTGCAACGGTTTACTCCACTGATTAACAGGTTAAGGTTTAGTGAAGGTGATGACTCGGGAACCTTTGATGTCTTAAAAACTTGTTGCTCGGGAATTCAGTCAGGTTTTGGCTTTGGCTTTGACCTTTTAGGTTTTTCTTGAGCTGTATAAAGATGAATATATTGTATAATCAAAGGATAGTTGAACTTAAATACCTTTGAGTAGTCAGCTTCTTCTGGATACGTTTGATACATAGGAGACGAGTATGTTGGCTGAATATTTGGAAATAACGAAGAGGATTATACTAGCCTTGACTGTGCAGATTGCATATCAGCTTCTATTTGTAGCACAATTCCTTGTATCTTCTTGATTTATCTAACTTTGGCATCGAAGTCAAGTCCAATATAATGTGTAGCTATGTAATGTCGAGATCAATATCAAGTTGCTTGATTTGAGCTTTGTAGGATTGATACATTTGTTGGATCTGCTTAGAGACGGCATCGACTTTATGTTGCATAGCATGAATCTGTTGACTGATTCCATCCAGCTTAGAATTAATTCTTCTAAAAACTTTATTCTGTGCTAGTGCATTTGATCTTTGCCAATTAAGTACATCATCAGAAGGATTTGAGACAAGTGTTCCTTGTGAAGTGATTCCTGTGGCTCGAATATAAGGGTTATAGACAACCCTCATTGTTTCATCAGTACTCCTGTGTAAAGAAGGAAAATCTTCCTCATATGACTTAACCATCATGCAAGGTATAAGAGTAGGAGTCATAACAGGAACTACTAGCTTATATTAACAAGTAGAAGATTTCAACATCTCATAAAGAGATCTGGGTCTGAATCTTTCTATTTGTAGACCAATAGTTTTACTGGAATCATCTGGATCTAGATCATCCTTGTGTGGATGATACTATTGAGAAGGCATGCAGCGAGGTTTTGACTTTTTCTTCTTTCTTCTCCTTTTTTTTGAAAACAAAGGAAAAGAAAACAAGCTCAAAACAAGCTAGCTAGCACATGGTCGTCGATAAAGTGCCCTGTGTTGATCTCTGTAGAGGAGCTCCCTGAGCAGAAGCAGAGGATCCTGAAGGAAATGGAGCCCCGGACTAACGACTACTGTGAGGCCGGCCAGACTATCAGCACACTGGCTCCCCTCTAGGTAAACGTGCTGGAGTTGAACTTCCCAGTCCTGGTCGAGTATCTTCTAGTACTTGCCAACAAAGAAGGCTCATCATGGTAGTCTATAAGAGAAGATGAAAGGATATTAATTACCTTGAGGGAGTCCACTTCAACGATGACTCGTTTATAGCCCAGATTCCAGGCTAGATTAAGGCCCGAATGGACTCCCCAAAGCTCGGCAGTAAGCAGTAAACCCCGTCCAATAAGGTGTAGAAAGCCGCCGCACCATTGACCTTTCCCGTTGCGGAGTAAGCCCCCAGTCGTGGCAGTGGTACCCCCGAGCTTGACGGCACCATCAGTATTGAGTTTAATCCAGGATGCAATTGGTGGCGTCCACCCGACCAGATTGCCTACAGGTAAACCTGGGGACGGGAGCACACAACTTTCAGTCGTTCTAGCCCTTTCGATCTAGGTCACATACTCTAGGACCACTCGATCACCCGCCAGCGGCCAAGTAAAGTCGGACTCAAACACACTTTTATTTCTCCAGTATCAGAGGAACCAGCAGGCAACTCCAAAAATAGAGGCCCGGGCAAAATGCCTCATGTGAGAGTTATTCCGAAGGTTAATTTGCACCCAAAGGCCAGTATCCTAAAGAAAGAAATCTGGGGTAACCATCTCCGGGGAAAATTTAGCCCAGAAGGCTCACACCCGCGGACAGTCCCGCATGACGTGGAGAGTGGATTCTTCGTGGCCACAATGATGACAGTTGTTGGTCGTGGAGATGTGCCGGGCCACGCGGCATTGATTTGTCAGAAGTTTGCCCTTCGTCATAAGCCATAAAAAGGCGCAGATTCGATGGGGGCCTACCCATTTCCAGATGGTCTCCCAGAGACAATGCTGGTCATCAGTGGGTCATCCTTCTAGCAAGGCATAGGCAGACGCCACCGTGAAGCGTCCATGAGCTGTTGGACCCCATTGGAAATGGTCTTCCACCGTGGGATCGACCAGAGGGGAAAGCCCCGCAATGTCCAGGCAGACGGAGGAAGGCAGATAGTGCTAGAATAGGTGCCACTTCCAGGTGCTATCCGGATTCAGAAAATCCGCAACAGAGGCATAGAGAATGCTATCCGGGGGGGTGAAGGAAACTGCATAAATGAGAGGGCCCCCGTTAGGAAGCCAGCCATCCAACCAGAACAAGATGTGTCTCCCGTTACCCGGGCGCCATGTGAGTCCCTGGCATACTAGCTGCCAGGTCGCCGCTAAGCCTCGCCAAGTACTGGAGGCCCCGACCCGATTAATGGTCGTCGGAATATGGGACAAGTCCAGTCGGTACTTAGCCCGAAGAACTTGAACCCACAGAGCTTGGGGCTGTGTAAGAAGCGCCCATCCTAATTTGGCCAAGAGAGCATCATTAGAAAGGCGGATTCTCTTAACGCCAAGGCCCCCCGCTTTCTTGGGTAGGCACACAGTTTCCTAATTGGCCAGATGCATCTTTCGGTGATCCGCCGAAGAACCCCAGATGAAATTCCGCATGAGACGCTCCATGTCATCACAAAGTTGTCGCGGAAGTCTAACCGTCTGCATCGTGCAAGTGGGTAGGGCTGACAACACTGACTGGGTGAAGGTAACCCGGCCCGCAAGAGATAAAACACGGCCACTCCATCATTGTCTGACTCAACTCAGGATCGAGAGAGAGAGATGGACACAAGTCACAAAACATATAGTTTTAGACAAAAGAATTGAAAAAAAAAGTAAAAGAAAAGAGAGGCCCAGCCTTTTTTCTTTCTTATAATAACTTTTGAAGTCACAGCCTTTACTTATAACTTTTTTCTCTGTACACACAACTCCTTCAGGACATGCATACAAACAAAGAGGCATTGGACGAGAGAGTTCATTCATCAACAAAATAATATGATAGATAGAGAAAAAGGAGAGATACTATGGACGTGAAAGAGCTTGGTCCTAATGCATGATGCCTGTTGGTGGGTTAGGTAGCAACCCCTGTCCCTCTTCTTGGACCCATCTCTCCTTTTCTCTTTCTCTCAAGATGTAACTTGTTCTTATGCTATGCAATGCAATCCCCTTTTAATCCCTCTAGATACAGCCAAAGTCTCTTCTCTTTTTTCTTAAGCAACCTCTTTCTCCACGTAAACTATCCTGGTCATAAATTATATAGAAAACCTATTCGTTGTCTCTTGTCTTTCCAAGCATTCACCTATGATTTTTTCTCTACTATGATCCGAAGTCTTTCTTTATATAAAAGCAAAACTAATATCAAAGCTTAACTTCTTCTGTTTAAGTACAATTCACTTACCATTTTCTTCTGCTTAAGTACAATTTTAACGCATCACTACACCAAATCATCGTGGTTATATGACTTGCTATTTTCCACTCTTCGTGATTCAAGCTAAAAGACACCACCAATGCCAACTGGCATGCATGGGTCCTATATATTTTTTAAGGGATTTATAGTTGAAGAGGAGTTGAACTCACCCACTTCACTTTAATTAGTGTTAAGACCAAAATCAAGCTATTCCAAAGTTAATTAAAGTTACTTTCTAGTGATAAAATTCTAACTTGGAGACAACTGACTGTTAATATTAACACTCTTATTGGTCTATGAATAGATTGGAGACAACGAAAATGACCATAGCGTGCTGAATGATCCCACATCATAGAATATACATCCAGAGCAGCTGAGACAATTCTGGATTGATTTAAATCAACACTCTCTTTTAACTTTTATACGTAGAGAAGAGATCTCTAACATGTCAATACTATACAACAACTTGTCACTACCACCATCTCTGTGATGTTCACGAAGATGAATGATAGTTCGTTTCTCTTTAGCAGTCAAATATGACATTAAAATATGAGAATTACATCGTAGTACAAAGAGAGACGGGACTATAGAATCATCTCGCACACCTCTCTTTTTCTCCCTCTCTTTCTCTCTTTTCATCGTCAGCATCATTTTCTCTTCCTCTGGAAAAAGAATTAACTCTTTTTTGGAAACTTTAGGTACTTGACCCATAAACAGAACCAAATTTTGGGTATCGTTTGAATTGAAAAACAACTACTTTCCTTTTGAGTTTCAGCAGTAGGTCTTTTTGTTGCTCTGGTATATCAAGTCTGCATCTTTCTTTCGAATTTGAACATGGCAGGCAGGTTATTATCTAAGTTCAAGTTTTCACAATCTGAGGCATAAGCTGCTAGATCATGTCTAGCAATGGAATGGCTTTTTTCCCAGTAAATTTCCTCCTTCAAACCCCACATGAAGATGACCATCAACATCCCACTGCTCTCAATCCACTCCTACCACCCCAAGATTTTCATGGTATATACTTTCTCTTCGATCTTTTTGATCTCTCTCTCTCTCTCTCTCTCTTTCTTTCATGAGAATAAGCTCTTCTTTTTTTTTATTTCTTTGGGTGCAGGAGTATCATCATTTCTCGGGAAAAGATCAACCTCGTATTCAGGAGTAGATGTGTGTCATGAAGAGGCCAATGGAGGAGATGATTTGTCTGATGATGGTTCACAGGCTGGAGAAAAAAAGAGGAGACTCAGTATGGAACAAGTAAAGACGCTTGAGAAGAACTTTGAGTTGGGTAACAAGCTTGAACCTGAGAGAAAAATGCAATTAGCTAGGGCTCTTGGTCTGCAACCAAGACAGATTGCTATATGGTTTCAGAACAGGAGAGCTAGATGGAAGACCAAGCAACTTGAGAAAGATTACGATCTACTCAAGAGGCAATATGAAGCTGTTAAAGCTGATAATGATGCTCTCCAAGCTCAGAATCAGAAATTACATGCAGAGGTTAGTTTAATCCATTAAATTGTTGTCTTTCCCATAGGCTTTGGCTATAAGTCAGCTACTATTAACTGTTCTTGGTAGGTGTTCAGCTTTTTGGTTTTCTGGGGCATTCAAAATGATTCTGCCTGCCTTTAAGACCATATTAGTTTGCAGTAATTTGGAAGTTCTGATCATTTATTCATGATTTTAGCTTTTGACTTTCGGTCTTGAAATGATTTTTGAGAATCTTTTCTTTCCCGTTAACTTCAAGCATGGCCTTTTAGAAAGCTTCTTTTGCTATCAATATCAGTAGTGCAACTTTTTAGTTGACCCTACTGGAGAAAGAAAAAGGAAAAGAAAACATGAAGAAGATGATGAAGAAGAAGAAAACATGAGAAAGGGAACACCTTTTGATGGATTGATCTTTCTTGAATTTAGAGTAATTTATAGTTTGGAAGATAGATCTCTCCAATAATTCTGAAGTCCCTTTTATACAAAACGCCACCTCTTCGCTTCTCCACCTTCTCTTCTTTCATGGACATTGCTTACATTTTTCAATTTCATATATACAAGTCCTTGGATTGACGGGAAGAGAATAATTAATCTAACTAGATAGTTCTGCAGAACGCGAGCTTGTTCTTGACTGAGTGAATTAATGGTTGCAGATACTGTCACTAAAAGGCAGAGAACCAACTGAATCAATTAACCTGAATAAAGAAACTGAGGGTTCATGCAGCAACAGAAGTGACAACAGCTCTGATATAAAATTGGATATCTCGAGAACACCTGCCACTGACAGTCCGATATCCAAACCTGCATCAAGTCGACCACTTTTTCCAACATCAACCATGAGGTCTACAAGTATGGCTCAGTTCTTCCATCACAACCCGTCAAGGCCTGAAATTCAATGCCAGAAGATTGATCAAATGATCAAAGAAGAAAACCTTAGCAATATGTTCTGCGCCATAGATGACCAATCTGGATTTTGGCCATGGCTTGAGCAGCAACATTTCAATTAAGCAAATGAATCCTAAAAATGTCACCGAGTGGAAATTAGCAAACCCATTTATGCAGTTTGGCAATATCTTCTAAGATGATCATCAAGGGGAAACTGATTTACTCTATCTTTGTGAGTTAAACAATCCCATGTTGTGGTTACTTAGGCTGGTCACTGGTGTATAAAATTGGATTGCATCAAGTTGAATTTGCAGGTGGACGAGGGGTGATGAAGATACTTTGTGAGGAATAAAGCTTTTGATTTTCTGGTGTCTCTTTTGAGTTTTATAAATACACCATGCGTGTTTTTCTTTGACTTGGAGATGTTTCCTATAGGTTAGATCATGTATCCAAGCGAAATTATCTTTGCTAGCTACTTGGTTGCATTTGGAGGACTATCACGAGCCACCCCAAAAACAAAAAAACGAAGAAGAAGAAGAGATTTTCTTCCTTTCATAGTTTTAATTTCTCTTTTCTTATCGTGTCTTTGTACTATTAAAGGAAAAACGTTTTTCAGGTTCTTACCAAAGTCATGGTAATTATTTGTTTGCCCATTTCGTCGTTGAGCAGTACCATATAGTAACCCAACGGTGAACAAGATCTACTCTAAGATAACAAGTCTAAAGCTAACTCAAAAATGGTGACGTCTGAGTCTGAGAGAGAAAGGGAAAGCATCAAGCACACATTTCAAGAGAGAAAAGGACAAACAGAAACAAACCAAGCAGGAAACAAGGAGAGTTGGAAATGGTCATTCTCGTTAAGGGATCGTTGGCAAACTTGTGCTGTCAAACAAGCAAATGCTATCAGGTAGACTTACAATGCAATGCAACTAAGACATAGTGAACGGTATGTAAGATGAGTAATTTACCTCTTTAAATCAGTTAAATTTTAAAAAAAGGGATTTAATTCGAAGAATTACACAAAATTAACTTAACTTCTCCTATAAAACTTAAGTTTATAAATCTTGATGTAGTGTATAGATTCAGTGATCTACCAGATCAAATCCTTATATTTAACATATATATACATACACTTGTAGACATTCTTTTCTTTAGTTATTTTAGTTTTGTTTCATAAGGCATTCATGTGACCTACTGACCACCCCCACCCACTATCGAGCACCCTATTTCACGCATCTCTTTCTGTATTACAATGTCATTTTCTTTTCACAGTGCACTGCCTCTTCAATACTTTTGGCTGGGAGGCACACAGACAAAGTCCTTTGTTTTGTTTTCTGCATCGGGTTTTGGAAGATGTTAGATTTTCTACGATAGAAAATTTGCCTGCACAGTTATCCATGTTACTAATTATTACGTCTTTGTACTCGTGTTAACTTATTGGCTACCATAATTGGTACAGCATTTTTCACCTTCAAATTATAAAATTTCTAGTCTTCTTCACCATCTTTGTCATTGTTTTGGTCACTTAATTAGGGCAAGAGATTATGCTATGGTATATAACTACGCATTCTTCTTCCCTGTTCATGGTGACTTCACGGGCTATAGGATTTATTAGAATTGTTCCTCTAGACACAAGTGTAGCAAGTTGTTTCCTTAAATTCAATAATAAACCAAGTAAACTAATATGACATTCAGAAGGAGTGAGTTTCATTGGATTAACAAGCCATCTTAGTTCTACGTCGTGGTCGTAATCTAAAAACATAGTTAAGGTTGTTGGCTACAACTGTAATAACAGAATCAAACAGGCCTACTTTTCAATAGAACCAAGTAATTAATCATGGAAGCATGTGGCCGAATCTGCCTATCTTTCTTGCTTGACACTAATAAACTTGAAACCCCAGATATCGAATCAAGTGGCGCAGTTTACATGCATATGTTTTTGGTTCATGGAATCATATGATCTGGAGAATTTCCAGACAGTATCTGTGTCAACATGGCTGGAAACTTCGGTAAGTCATGTTATGAATATGATACTATTAAATGCTGACTGAACGTAGTTTTATAATATTGGTTGAAAAAGTACGTAGAGCTATAGTGCCCACATGCAAAGTGGATTCTATACGTTAAGCAAGCATTTAATAGAGCTTTTGGTTCCTACTGTTGTCACCAATAAAAAACTAAGATCACATGCGTCCAGCAACAACAACTTGGTACTAATTTAGGTAATGTAGTAACACTCCATGGTGTGAACTTCTATTTTGTTTGTGTAAAACCATTTTTTATTGAAGTTTCAGGAAGATAGATTATATAATAGAATAGATTCGAAGTGATTGTCCGATCGGCTTGACCTGTAATACACTATGTATTCTCTCATCTTTCATCGAGGTTGATTTGGTATATAGCTCCCTTTGCAGATAATGGTAAACGTAATTATTTATTAGTTAATTCAGATGTAGGTTTATTAAAATTGAACTATAATTTTCTCATGGTTAGGTGTTTAGAGGCTTGGCAACGCATTGGACTACTTAAATGCAGTCAGGTCTGGTCTAACCTGTTTTAACAGTTCAAACTTAATATGAGTATCTAACTTGATTACATTTTATAAACCATAGTCTAAACTAAACTATAATCTTATCCTGTTTAGATGAGCATTTGAAAACTTTGAAGAGATGTAAGAACTCTAAAGCAAGCTTGGGAATTAGTAAAGGTCTTTGCAGGCTAGGCAAAGGATCAGGCTAGTCAGAGGTGGCCCATGTCTGGTCTAACCCATTTTAGCAATCTAAGTCTGGCTTAAGTTGGCTTAAATCATTGCAAAAATAGTATGCATTATTGTTAATTATACATAATATTTAATTATTTAATATTAATTACTAATAAAAACTATGACAAATATAATTATTTTATCATTATTTAAATTTTATGGTTGATAAAAATTAGAAATTTTTAAAAATTTAAAATTAAATAGATTTTTGAAGAAAATAAAAACTAAAAATTTAAAATCATGACATAAAAATATAAAGAAAGCAGTTTTATTATTGTACTTGGTCAACTTTTGAAATTATGAAGTTATTCTTATACAACATTATATTTGAATACCATATATTTTATACAAACTATTGCTTTCGAATCATGTTCCATAAAATATAAATAAAAATATTGGTTGAGAAAGTAAGCAAATTGAGCAATAGGCGCCCACATGCAGAAGAGGACTCCATACGTTAAGCATGAATTTAATAGAGCTTCTGGTTCCCACTACTGTCACCAATTAAAAACTATGATCACATGTGTGCAGCAATAACCTAACTTAGTAATAATTTAGATAATGTAGTAACACTCCATGTTGAGAACTCCTATTTTGTTTATGTGAAACCATTTTCGATTGAAGTTTCAGTAAGAACATAACGTATCAATTAAAAAAAGAGTAATTGGGTGCAAAAATCCTCTTAATCATAAAAATAATAAGATACTATATGTTTAAATTACGTTTGTGTATTAATATGTTAAAATTATCTTAGAGCTAATACGATGTTAATAGCCAATCGTTTAGTTGGCACAACATTATACACAAAATTACACGCCCCTTTAAAAAGTAAGTGTTATATTTTTTCCCTCAAAAAAAAAAGTAAGTGTTATATTTTAAAAACCATACAGAAAGTCAAATCGATAAAATAACAAGTTTAAGGTTTAAAAAGTTTAATCAGTATTAGATCGTCATAAAATCGGTTAAAGAGATTGAATAAAATTAAAAAATTAAAATATGATTAAAAGATATGGTCTTACTCATCGAAGAATTTAAGTTTAATTAAAAAAATATATTATTAAAAGAAAATTAATTGATTTATTTTTGTTTATAAAAACTTATTAATTAATAAAATTGACCGATTAATTAATACATTGATTGGTTTTTAATAACAAAAGTTATTAACTTAAATCAAATTGAAAAGTTGAAAACTAAATCAAAAAATTGAATGGTTCAAAGTTTTTATTGTTAAACCGATCAAACCGGTTAAGTTTTCTATCATTGGTTATAATCTTTCATTTTTCTTTAGGAGAAATTTCTTTTTAACTAAGTACAATTACATATGTTGCTTTGTCATTAATCCTTTTTAAATCAATAGATTTCAAATAAATCAAAGAGCCTTTTTAACTGTTGGTTATCCTTTCTAAAGTATGTAGCCCCAATGTACCGGCCTCGTCATACTAGAGTAATAGTTGTTTATCTCTGTCATGCAATATTATTTTCAAAAAAGATAATATTTCTATCTTAACTATCTCAAGCTGACAGTTTAAAACTTATAAATAACTTTTTATTTGAATTTATCTATTATATACATACATATATATAAACAAATTGTATGAGAACATAAGAATAGTACCACCAATTAATGAATACATGTGAAGATGTTATAATCAACATATTGATATATTAAAAATAAAGATTTGATTAAACATGTGAAAAAGGTTATGTTTGCTCGTGGTTGATTACCTAAGTTTTGGTTGTTGGGACTCAGTTTTAGTCTTCATTGAAACATTGAAAGTTTGAGTTCTTTTTTGTTTATATATATATTTAACTGTCTAATACTGTGTTTTAACATTCAACAGAAACCCATTTGCTATTTATTTATATAAACTACTCTCTATCATTGGTCATTGGTCAGTTGCTAAGAAAAGTGAGAAATGACTATTATTGATTCATATTTTGGACCATCTAAATTTTGATTTGCTTGTTGTCGTTTGGACTTATGATTTTCATATTTGTTTATTACGGTACCCATTTTGGGATATAATATTCCTGATTTTCTTTCACGAGCAATATTAAAGTCATTTAGAAACATATTGGGCTTGTTTTTATAGCTTATGTTTGACATTAGGACAAGATTGGTGGCTTTGACTTCTAATGATAAGGTATGGGCTAGTCCTTCTATAAATTTTAGGTCTATGAGAAGAGAAGATGTCGATAGATTACGAATAGTTCTTAAAACATCGAGACCTTTATAGGAAAGGCATTGGAATTAATACAATGGAGATTTTAGATAAATATAAGACTCGTATAGCATACATCAAAGAAACAAAGTGGATAGGGGCTAAAGCTAAAGAAATTAATAGTTTCAACCCTTAGTATTTCGGGTGTTCAAGGCAACAAAATAAGGACGGTATCTTAGTTGTTAAGAAAATTATACATTATGTTGTGGGGTAAAAAGGAATAATAATAGGATTTTCCCCTTAAAGATTGTAGTAAAAGGTGTTGTTTTCAATGTAATGTGTGCTTATGCACCCCAAGTAGGGTTGGATGAACAATTTAAGTGTCAATTCTGGGAAGAGATAGAAGAGATAATTTAGCATATCCCTCCTATCAAGAGACTTGTTCTAGGAGGAGAATTTATGATCATATAGGAGCAATTTCGAACAAATATTCATAGACTAATGAGGGTTTTCGAGTACGGTGATAGGAATAAGAGTAAGAGTGCTTTATTGGATTTCAAAGCAACATTTAAGTCGGTGATAGCCAACTCGTTTTTTAAGAAAAACGAGGAGGACCATAACTTTTAAGAGTAATATCAAAAAAATTCAAATTGACTACTTTCTTGTAAGGCGAAGTGATCATCGTAGTTACAAGGATTGTAAGGTAATAACTAATGGTTACTTGTCAGCTCAATATAGATTGTTGGTTATGGATCTTATAATTAAGACTTGGATGAAGAAGAAAAGTCCTGAGAGGTGTACTAGAGTCAAAAGGTGGAACCTGAAAAGGATACGGTGGAACAACTTAGGGATATAGTAATATATGGAGAAGAATGGAAATTGTAAGGTGGTGTTAACCAAAAGTCAGAGATAGTAGCAACTCTTTTAAGAAAAGCATTTAAAGAGATATTGGGTGTTTCTAAAGGATCTAGGGGTAATAAGATGAAATTTTAGTGGTGGAATGAAGATGTGGAAAAAAAGGTTAAAATCAAGAAGATTGCCTATAAAGCTCTATTAGATACACCACAGAGATAAAGAGGTTAGTTAATAGAGAAAGTTACAAAAATGGTAAAGAAAGAGGCGAAGAAGATATTCTCATAAATTAAAAACAGAGCTTATGAGAAATTATACTAATAATAATTGGAAACTAAAGATAGAGAAAATAATATTATTAAGTTGGCAAGAGCTCGTAAACAGAAAGCGAGAGACTTAAATTAAGTTTGTTGTATAAAAGATGAAGCAGGATAGGTGGTCATTAAGGAAAATGACATTAAGAGAAGATGACAGAGATACGTCTATAACCTTTTTAATGAAGGCATAAAGAACAATATCTCTTTAGGTGATCTTAGCATGTTTGAGAGGTATCATAATTTTATTTATTGTCGGCAGATCACAAAGGAAGGAATCAAAAGAGCATCGAGGGAGATAAAGAGTGGAAGGGCAGTAGGGCCTAATGAGATGTCCATAGAGGTGTGAAAAAGTCTAGGTGAAGAGGGTTTTACTTAGCTAGCCAAATTTGTTAATGTGTTAAGTCTGCAAAAATGTCAAATGAGTAGAGACTTAGTAAGCTAACTCCTCGATACAGGAATAAATGAGACATCTAAAGCTTTAACAACTATATATGTATCAAACTATTTAATCACATCATAAAGTTATGAGAAAAGGTGATTGATAAGAGAGTGAAAAAGGATACACCTATCTCAGAGAACCAGTTTAGTTTCATGTCAGGAAGGTCCACAACAAAAGCTTTACATCTTCTTCGAAGATTAATGGACTATTATAGGGAAAGACAGCATAACATATACATAGGTTTTGTTGACTTAGAGAAGGCTTATGATATGGCACAAAAAGAAATCCTATAGAAGTGTTTAAAAATTAAGATAATTCTTGTGACCTATATACGGGTTATTAAACATATGAAGGTGTAAAGACTTAAGTAAGGACGATAGGAGAAGAAATAAAACATTTTTTATCGATATTAAAGTACGTTGAGGATCCTCATTGAGCCATTTTTTGTTTCCAGTAGTGATGGATAAACTCATTAAGAATATCCAATGTGAGGTGTCTTGGTGTATGTTATTACTGATAAAATTATTTAAGTGAATGAGATAAAAGAGGATATCAAAGTCAAGCTAAAACTTTGGAGGGATATGTTAGAGTTGAAAGGTTTTTAATTGAGCAGGACTAAGACTGAGTACTTAAGTGTAACTTTTCTAGCCATAGGGTGGCTTCTGATGTGGAGGTAAAGATTATTTCAGAAATTATAATACAAAAAGAGTATGTAAGTATCTAGGATCTATTATCTAAAGCAATGGAGAGATCAATAAGGACATTATTCACCATATCAGATTAGAGTAACTAAAATGAAGAAGTGTATCAGGAGTTTTATATGACAAGAAGATATCACTCAAACTCAAAGGTAAATTCTATCATTTAATGATACGGTCGATCATGATTTATAGGGCGAAGTATTCACCAATCAAATAGGTGCATAATTATAAGTTAATGGTGGCGAAGATGAGAATGCTCCGTGTAACACCCCACTCCCGTATGACCCGAACCTGACATCGATGGTGATATCCGAGTCCGTGTCCCACGAGGGTGGCGTGCTACATCACTCAGTCAGTCAAAACTCAGTAT
>JANVCQ010000001.1:2629678-2652040 GCA_025531925.1 Erythroxylum plowmanianum
TGTGTATGTCATAATTAATTTATGCATGACGTGTATTTTCCTAATTTCACATAAATTTCTCATAATTTACTATTATAGCCTTACCATGGGTAACGGGATGTTACAATGATGATACAATTTTGCTTAATGAGTTTCCTCCTCCACTCATGATTATAGATGCAAGGTTCTACATGAATAACGCCACAAGAACTAAGAAGTATTGTTGAGCTAGAAGTCATAGGACACCAAACAGAGTTTTGTATAAGTGATTGAAATCCCTAAATTAGGAAGGCTGTAATAGCATAAATCAGTAGAAAATAATTTAAGTTGATTATAAACAAATGAGAGAAATAAAAGAAATTAGGTAAAAGCCTCATATGTCAAATAAGGCATATGAGCATCCAATATATATCTATATAGCCTTTACAAACATTGCAAAGCAAGATATACTGTATAATTACAACTAAAATAAGGAGGAGAAAATAAAGTAGAAAATAATAAAAAGAAATATAATGGTCAAGAGAAACATTTTGACAATTCACATGACACCTTAGCTTTGAGGTTATATAAATACCCATTCTTAACACATTTTTAGTTACCATTTCTTTTGAGAAGGTAGTGAAAAGACATTAACTACTATGGAGTTCCCTTCAAATGGATAGAACTCATATATTTAAGGAGGTTCAAGTAAGGACATTAAATTGTATATATATATGAGACAAAATTATTCCTAGAGTAACTTTAAAACACAAACCTCATTTTAGAAATGTTAAGCTTTACACATAATGCACACAAGAAGTTTAAAGTATATAAGTAAGGATTATTGTTAGATTTAGAACACATAAATTTGAGCGATTAGATGAGTTTGAGGTCTTAGGGATATGGAATTATCAACATGTCAGACTTTACTTTTAGTGTTCTTTCGTTAAAAAATGGTAATTGTGTTTATCCAATAAACATGAAATAAATCAATATAAATCTTATAAAAATATTTTTATTAAATTATATATCAAGTGTGGAGGCATCATTTCAAAAGAATCATGATTATGAAAGCAAAACAATCATACTATATTCTAAGATCAAAACAAGCAAAATACCTTAAATCTAACAACAGGTGGAAGACTTTAGGATTAGTGCTAAATAAAACATCTTAGGCTAACAAAAAGCAAAACAACATGTTAAACAAAAAGAGAATCAAAAAAATAAATAATGAATAAAATGATTGACCAAATGACTAATAAAAACCATATATCAATTAATAAAATAAAACAACAAGCAAGTATAAGGTGAAACAACAAATTAACATAATGATATACACGTGAGATAAAATAATAGAGTAGAAGACATATTTTACTTTTAACAACATATTTACTAATCAAAATGGAATAAGAGATGCAATGGTTAATAACTGAGACACCAAAGTTAAGAAATATAATGAATAATTAAAAATAAATAATTAAATGTTATTATACAAATTTGAATTCAAAATGTCAAAAATTTTTCCATCAAACTTGCAATAGAAATTAGGAGTTAATGTTATAGAATAATATGTTTTATGGGACTTGGAATGAAGGAAAAATATAATAATGGCATTTGATGCACAATTATATATCTATTAGGACATTATCTAAATATTCACCTTTCTTAATTATAAAATTATTCTTAACTCTTTATTAGCCATGAGTATTATTGACTGTGATTACAATATTTCATATGAGAGTAAGTAAGGAGTTTTCTTTAGCTATAAGTGACTCTTTACCTAGTGATTATGTTCATCTTTCTTTAATTCTCTCCATAACCAAACTCCCTTTTAATGTTAAACGTACTTGTGTCAATCAAATTGATACTTATCTTCCTGTAGAAGGCCGTATTTATGATACTTCATTACATTTGCTCAGTCCCTCAGTGTACTCCCATTATCATTCTTGGACAAGAAGTATAAAAATTATTCTTTCTACCCATCGTCCAAAGGTCAAAAAATCATCCAAAGTTTCCATCTAGAGCAATGTGGTTTGAAAGCTACTACAACAAAACAATGTGTAAAGTTAAAAATTCCAATGGAACTCATCTCTTAAAGGGTAAGCGTTAAAAAAAATAGTATTTATTTTTGCAGGTCTATGAAAAAAAATATCATAATATAAACTTATAAACTTTAATTCGACCTAGTTTATTAAATTTAATCTCAAATGCCTTAGTCCTTATCTAAACTTAAATAATTTAAGTTGATAGAAATTACATTATATCACGTGCCATGCCAAAAACCATACCAATTGAGGTATATTTGACAACATCTGGCAAGTTCAATTATTGATCCAAATGGTATCCTACGAACGAAAGTTTGAGCTGCTCTTCTCTCCACACCCCTTATGTACTCGTCTAGATTAATTAGGATATTACAAAGTGATGTTATGTTACTGTCAAGAAGAAGTTTAACTCGCGCATCCCTCATTCTGTTGCTATTGTATACAAGAAAGTTGGTTTTTTTTCCCCTCTTCTAAAAAGATTGATGTTTGGCGAAACAATTACTGACGGACCTCATCTCTATACTCGATGTTTTGATGGGGCACCATAACTATCAGGGCCTATCAATATCACTTCAACTTGATATCACGTATTTTTAGTTAGACTTAACTCGAATAAGGATGATCCTCTTTGCTTCTCACTCCCATAATTCATGTGTTTCTTTATCGCAAGTTTCAGGCTTGTAGGGTCAAGACAGACTGATCGTCAACCTTGATTAGAGATATGCGATGTGCATGCTTCCCCTTGTTTGTACTCTCTAGGACTTTTTTGAACTAGAACCATGATAATACAGCAATGTAACCCATATTAGTCCATTGCCTGTCAATGACATCTTACATTGTCCTATTGCTTGAAATGGCTTGACAAGGACCTTTAGAAGTTGAGGATGCCCGTATGTATCCAGTTATTTTGAAAAACTTCACCTTCTCAATTGACAAGTTTGAATTTGCATATAACCGGTGACTAATTTGGTTGGTTTCAAATGGTATATATCTGACACTTGATTTTAATTTAACGACGACTTTTAAAAGCAAGAAATTTAGGAATGACTCAAATTACTTCTTGAATTTTTATTAAAAATTCACTTGACAGTTTATTTTGATATTCATTAAATAAATTCTACAACAAGAACATCTAGTAAAAATCTTGCTAAGACGCGAAATTTTGAGAGATCTAATAGTACTCATTTCTTACCTCTAATTAATAGAGAGGTTGTTTATGATCATTAATAAATTTTGATTTTCTTAATTATAGTTACATATTATATACAATAGGTACTTTATTAAACCAAATGACTAAAGATTGCATTGAAACATAATTTATACATTTAAGTTTTATTTAATAAAAAGAAAGTAGGATGATATCTTTAAAGAATGCTTATTACAAGATGCTGGAGACAATTAACTTAGAGCATGTCACAGGGAAAGATAAGTTCCAAGTTAGTAGTAACATAATGGTCCCATGGAGCTTTGGAGTAAATCATCAATTTTACAGACATGAACATCAGTTAAAAGTTTCAAAAAAAAGAGGACCAATCAAAACGATCATGCTAAGTTGTTTCAATCATATGTATGCGTACCGGGAGCTATATATATGGGGCTTTTACATGATCGAATCTGACAGAAAATGGGAGCAATTGAACTGCAATGGTAAGCAATTATGTTAACCCAGCTAATGTTTTTGTCCTACCAGACCACCATGTCCAAAAGAGTCCTAACTTGTAGAATTGAGATTGAACTTCTCATCCCCTTTCCTTTGATACATATTCACTCAACACCTCGCACGCATATATCTACTGTATAGAATATTTCAATGGTTTATAATTGGTATAATAGTATGATACATTTTCTTGTGTCCCTTATAAGAGTTCTCTGGTAAAGAGATGCATATGATCCCTCCATGTTTAGATAGATAGGATAGGAAAAAAAAGAAGAAGAAGAAGAATTGGAGCAAACCTGATCAAGGGTCTAAAGGAATCTGTAATTTAGGTAGCCAATATGTAAGGGCTTTTGACCATGTCCACTATATATGTCTCTTCTTTTCATTTACTTGTTATTTTCATATATCCTCCTACTTGAGAGAAAAGCAGAATAAGAAGTAGCAGAATGGCTTTAGGTAAGGCTCCAAGAATAGTAGCTTCTTTCAAGTTATGATTTTTGGTAGACAGTAAGGGGGTCTTGTTGCTGCTAAGTTAGGTGACTGTGTCATGAGATCTTCAAGAGAACAGATCTTTATTGAAAGATGCTAAAGAGATAGACCCATTTACAATGTCAGGATGTAACGTAAATTCCTTCACCGACTATCACCCTTTCGCCAGTTGCTACTTTGCAGGGTGCAGGGTTCTGCTGCAAAGCTCTCTGCGATTCCTCTATATAAATCTTCCCTTTTTGGTACATTCCATAAGAATAAATGCACAACGTAACAGTGGAGACCAACTTTGTATATATTTATGCATAAATGATTCTTCAATTTAACTTTCTTTTGACTCGATGCACGACCAGCCAACTCATTCCATCATCTCCTTCTTCCCGCATCTCAAGTGAGATCGATTGTAAAACATTATTGGGTGGCATTCAAGATTTAGGTCAAAGAAAATATTGCCATGTTAATTAATGGTCAACATAGCATCAACGGTATTAGCATTAAGATAATCAGAATAACGTCCATAAATATCAGAAAACATGCACGATGTCGCTGTACCACTATATCCTTGGGTCACAAGCGCATAAAAAGAATATAAGAATTAATTTATATAATGGCCAGTAAAGCCATTGCACAGTCTACCACGAATACTCTGACAATACCAAGTACAGATCAAGATCATTAAAATAGACCGGAGTTGGCAACTTATGATATCCATATATCAAAGAATCGCCTGAATGTTTTGATTCAACACCATAAATCATATACATTGCATCCCCACCCAGCCTCTTTGTGCAGAACCCTACTAGCTACTGTATATCTCTTTATACTAATTTTTCTTTTTCGATAAGAATGAATAAGAAAATCCAACCATTTGTCTTGAATGATCTCAAGTACCATTATAGTGAAGATCTCAAGTACCATTATAGTAGAGCTCCCTTGTTTCTTTTCTTTTGATTTCTTTGGTTACATGCGCACTGCATCAATGCACTGGCAGGAAAAGAAAAGATGTGGAGCAAGGTCCAGTGATAGTAGGACACCGTTTGAATCCTTATTTTATTACAAACTTGTTACAATTAAATCCAGCAATAAGAACTTTTAGTAAATAATAAACAAATGTAAGGACTTGGGAGTACGCAAAACTCCATTATTTCCTTACGATCCTTAGTTAAGAAAAGTTGCCCTATATGTTCCAAAATAATCTTACATAACATGTTTAATGAAGTTATGCTTTGGTAGATTTGATTTGGCCACCCTTAAATTAAGGACACGCTTAGGGCACTTCTCCTCGTTCTATGTATGATTTTGCCATATAGAAGCGTGATGATATACAAATGAGGATGATGATAACATGGAAATCCCAGTCATAAGCACAAAAAGGTAATAAATCTTAGTGATGGCAATACACAAGTATGAAAGAGGGCATAGGATTCCCGGAACCTTTCTCTTTAACAAGAGCGTGCTTTGTAGAAAAGATAGAGGAGAAAGTGAGTGCAAATGACAAATTCCAAAACCCCAAAACCTTGAAAAGGTGGCTCTTGTACCAAAAGATGGTGAACCCCCACCACGTACATATAGCTGTAGGAATGCCAAGCAAGTGAACCCAACACTCACTTATAAAAGCTAAATTTGTATAAAAGTTTCGTATATGCTAAAAAAATTTGGTTTCACACGTGGGGCCTTATTTCCCTTTAATTTTATTCCTTTCCTTTTGTTTTTTTAATTTTCTTTATTATATAGTTATATACGATCAAAGAAGGAATACCTTGCAACTAGTCTTTGTACAAGCTTCACATTTCATGCGAGGAAGTTGAAAAGAAAAAAATAGATAATGAATCATTAGTTTCTTCAACTATAACAACAACAATTCAGTATAAATCTCGCTGAATGCAGAACAATTGTTTTTAATCAATTCAATTAAAATCCTTATTATTGTATTTTAAACCACATTTTTATAAAATATAACCTCAACACAACTACAGCACCATACAGATTCTTAAAACATTTGATTTATTTTTTGTACTTGTTTTGGTGAAAGTGTGTAAGGTGGAATCAACCCTGTATTTAATATATATTGAGCCTTAAGCTTTCTCTGTAGGGTAAAACAAACCCTCTTTTTCAGCCTTCTTTTTCGACTTTCTTGTCTTCTTTTTCGACAAGTCCAACTTGTTTTAGGCGGAAAAGAAATAATAAGGAAGAGCCTAAACAAATCCTCATCATTTGGGTCCCGTTGGAAACAAAAGTAAGGACTATCGTTTATAAATAAGCTACTAATTGGAATACTTATGGGACACAGCACAAACAACAAGACACAATTGACATCTGCTTAGCCAAAAGATTCAACAGGATTTGCATTGTATTCTATCAAAAAGGCACCTCACCTCGTAAAGTTTGTCCCACAATGAGTTTGTAGTTTGAACATGTGTCTTTGCCTAGGATGGATTGATATTTAAATTAGGACCGCGAATCATGCACTATTATAGCAACTGTATATAAACCGTAATCCTGTTTGTTAGTCCAAAGATTTCGATTTGGAGACAATGTTTAACTACCACCAATGGTGCAAGTGTAATGCAACAGTAATTGATGAACTGTTTCTTTCATTTACAACCCATTTCGTTTTGGATTCTTTTTTTTTTCCTACCCTCTTTTTTTTTCGTTATGCTCTCTTTTCTTGAAAAGTTGGAGTCGCAAGGCAACAAAATAGATATAAAATTGAGACCTTTTCAATGGCAAAGGGACTCAGTAATTAATTAGGGAAAATATCACATAAAGAGATGATATCATTAGCAATATTATTTCTCCATTAATCTCTCAAATCATCAGGGATAAGCAAGATGGTTTGGGTTTTGTTCTTTTTTCTATGTTGGCGTCAATTTGTAATGAGCGTGGCCTATAAACTTATATAGGTCCCCATCAAGTTTAGGCATCATTAGCTAAAGACCATTGAGCAACAAAAGGGAATAGGTCTCATTATCTGGAGACTATTTACCATTATAAAGTAATGGCTCAAAGGTGATCAAATGGAGCCAAACTTAAAGGAAAAGCTGAATAAAAGAAAATGACCCACATTACTATATATCTGGGATCAAATTCACGAGAAAGGAAACTGTACAAATCACAAAAATGAATAGGTGATTCTCCTAAAACCTTTAATCCTATGAAATGAAATCCATTTGCCTTAATCAATTATAAAGATAGATTGATTGAAATACATGCAGTCACTGTTCAGAATAAGTAATTATTGTAATAACTAAAACCAAAATTTAAAAAAAAAGAGCATCATGCTGACGGGCTGGAGATCAAAGTTAAGTTGATATGATAAGCTTATTGAATATTTAGTATCTAATGATTCTCACAATCCCTTTTTGTTGAGATTTGAAGCTCCAAAATGCCCCACGTGCTATTTCTTTTTTGCCTGAAATTTTGACAGAAAAAGAAAAGAGAGGCTGTGACATTGCAGCTTATGGTTGGCTCCTGGGACGCTCTGCTTGGCATCATGACTTCAGCAAAAAGCCAAGTAGATCAGCCCCACCCCTTCCTCTAATCAAATGCATCCATCTCTATGGGAACTTGGGCCTCACCAAGCTCCATTTATAATCACTTGATTAGCTTTGTGTTTCCTTAACCTAATTATGTTTTGAAGAATTAAATGTCTACTCCAATTTAATTGTTGAATGATTCAGGTCAAAGTTATTTTCTGTATTTTTTTATAACAATAAAAATATTGTGGTATTAAAAATTCAAATTTTAACTTTGAATAAATGTGTGTTAAATTATTTTATAGACACTACTACTAAAGTTAGATCGGAATAGTAATACAATGTTTGTCACATACAAAAAAATTAATTATGTAATATTTTTACTAAAATAATTTAACAAAATTTAATAATATTTTTAGGGTTTCTAATCGTATGAAGAATATTTTCAATATTTTAAAAATCAGACTGAAAGTTCATTAGATCTTTATAAAATCGGTTAAAAATTGAATAAAATTAAATAATTTAAAATATGATTGAAGGAGAGTGTCTCCATAGAAAATTTAATTGAAAAATAAGACTATTAAATAAAAATTAATTAGTTTATTTTGGTTTATAAAAATTAATTAGTTTAGAAAATTAAATAATTAATTAATAAATTGATTGAATTTTAATAATTATTATTATTAAAATAAATCTAACTAGAAAGTTACAAACTGAACGAAAAAGTTGGTCAATTTAAAGCTTTTACAATTGAACTGGACGAATCACTTTAGTTTTTTAATTGTTGATATTTTTAGTAACTTAGATTAATAGGAATATTGTTTTAAATGAATAAAATTACAAGTGAAATTCTCATCTTTATCCCAATTTTTCTTTAACAATTTTTGATACATGATAAAGTATAAAAACTCTTATAAGGATTTGAACAACATGGAAAATAATAATTGCAACAATTTCTACTAATGAATTTGTTAATAATAAAGAAGTCATAATCGCTAGTCAGTCATACAATGGTGAATTCGTTCCAGTTCTAATGAGATTTATAAGACACTCAATTCTTTGTATGGTTGAAATATAAAATTAAAGTAAAAATAATGAGATTTTGAGCAGGATTGACTATCTTTGGTTTTCATATTCTACCTGTTTTCCCTTTTTAATTTCATAGTGGAGATTGGCCTAATTAAGATTAAGCTAGTCAAATTATTCCTCCCCATACTCTATAAGGTGGCCAGAGTTTTGAGAAAATAAACATATATATATGTATCAACCAGTCTCTCCTTTTATTATGGACCCCCTAGTGCCTCTCCGGAGTTGCAATATCTTAAAACTTCTTCATCATAGTTCCTCAAATGCCCTAATTCTCACCATTATATATATTTGTCAAATCATGCTTTCAACTTTAATGTAATGTTGTGATTGATATTGGTATGGAACACCCTCTAAAAAGGTGGTTTTTCATCACCCGTTGCCAAAATTTAGAGCCATAGTTTCAAGTTCAAACTCATTATGTCTCCTCCCCTTTCTTTTTCTTTTTAGCTATGCATACAAAAATAGTGACTTACTTCCGTGATTCTAAAATTGCAAATTACTGATAATATATTCTTGTTGCGAGTAATTATCTAAATTAAAGATAATATAAATATAATTATAATAAATTGTGATAATAATAAATTTGACCGGCCGTAACTATAATATTTCTATTACAAATTCAAATTTTAACTTTATTTATTTTTCAATATTTTAACATTATATTTTAATCATGATTCATGATCATATTTTAAAATTTCAAAGACATCAATATGACATATCAATTCAACTGTTAGAGTAATTAAAACCAAAGCGGATGATTTTTCTCACACTATCAAATGGGACCCGTGAATTGTGTTGTTTTAATTTATGCATCTTTGCTGGAAATTGTCAAAGATTACGAAAAGTTCTTTAAAATTTACAGTCATCAAATCACAACAAGAAACAAAAGAGCCAGGACAACGAAGATGACCCAAAAGAACAAAGCTCACCTTCAGTGAAAGCCACCTCAAAAAATGACAAACTTATGGCATAATGATGGGATGAGAAAGATCATGAAGGATACAGTGAATGATCACTTTTCGAAATAGTTGTTCTTGCTGGGGTTTCTAACACACACACACATATATATATGTATGTATGCATGTATTGGGTTCTCATATACTTGGAAAGTGTTAGCAAAATAAGCTTTTACATAGGGTACCACCAGGGTCGGTCTTTTTTGGGGTTTTCTCGCTCTTTGATGGCTGCTTGTGGGACAAATATCCACCGACCCCTTCTGTATATCGTCTTCCACTTTTTACATGGCCACTCTATAGATTCCCTCTTCTTTCTCTTTATTAAAAAATACGTATATATTTATTATATTCATTTGTTTTACGTGATAATAAAGAGCATCTAACATTTAGTTATCTTTTTACTACTCATTACTTGAATAACCCTAATGGGTAGCTCAAATTTTCAAAGAAAGAAAAAGAAATCTTGAATTTATGCATGTTGTGTCTATATATGTCCTGTCACGATGTTCTTTCAAGTTATAATGTATCCTTGGTTTCACTTTCATGGAGTTTTGTGTTCTGTTCAATCAGCAACTACTCCCCTTCTTTTGGCGGGAGATTTCATTGTCAAGAAAGTGACCAATCAAATGCCGATTTGTAATTTTCTAGTCCCCTCACGAAGGGGTTCCACCATTTTTAGGATTTGAAAATTCTCGATAAGGTTAAGAATATTCTTTTATCTCCATCTACTTGGCACATAGTTGTCTTGTCCACGTGGAATTTCACATTGTTAGGTAATACCTTAAACTCTGTTCAATGATTAAATAGTATTTGTTTCCAAAATTCTACCAAGGGACAGGTTTAGAACCCTATGAACTATACAGTTTTGGTGAGCTGTGCTATTTTCTAATTCCTTTTTAAATGAGGAATAGGAGAAAGTTGAATTGTAACTATGAATTTTGGTTTTAGTTTCTATATATTGGGATTGACTAGTCGGCTAAGTGAGGCCCACACTACATGAAATAAATTCTTCTATGCTTTAAGTTCAAAATTATCAAATTATGATTGTAGTTAGGTTTCAGTCCTTTCAATGAAAGAATTTGAGGGGCTTTGTATTGTTTTCTTTTTAAAAACAATTACGTGTTGACTTGGTAAGGTAAGAAATAGTTGAAGGGAAATTCTTTACAAGAAGATGGTGTCTTGGACTACCAATGATGATAATTAATAATATCATTGGATTATAGTCTCTTTATTGGAGTAACAACTCCAACAATATTTGTACAAACAAATACCAAACTCTATGTTGTTATTATAAATAAATAGATTTGATTAGAAATACGATTTAGTAGTAATTCCCTTCGAATAAGTTGCAATACTATTATATAGTAAATAGCACCAATAAACCATAACATTTAAACTTTATAATATACAATGTTATGGGGTTTCACCATCATCTATATAGGAATTTCAATAAATTATTGCTATATCTGTAATGGGAATGATCATAAGGTCTTTGATATATAACATAATTTATACATAAAGGACGAGACTAAATCTCCTAACAACAATAATAATAATAACAACAACAACAATTTAATAAAAATTTCGCTGATATGTAGGTATGAGGAGGTTTAGAAGTATGTAATCTTACTTCTAACTAATAGAGAGACTGTTTTCAAACGACCACGTGAAGAAAATTTTTTTTGAAATAAGTGATAAATTAATTAACACGATAAAGATAGACAAGGTTAATAATAATAATAAGACTAAGTAGGAAAAAACTTAGGCTAAATTTCTAAAAGGTGAGTACTACATATTAAAAAGTTTAAACTAAATACAAGAGGAAAATACTAAAAGACCTACGAGAACGATCTCTTTATTAGAGATTCTTTTTTTTTTAATTGAATCTCTCATGAGAGATTATTTATCTTTATCTTAATACACCTGCATCTTTGGTTTGAACGCGGGTTGGCTATGGATATGGGTATAATAGTAGAAGGGGATGAGGATGGGTATGAAAATAAAAAAAAATAATGTTTGGTTTGTAACTTAGGTTTCTGTATTAATATACCAATAATGTTGTTTGGATTGTTGCATTAATGGGAATGAAAGATAATATAATACTATTTTTACTCTCAATAATTATACGAAAAATCAAATTAAATCACAAAACAATAATTATAAGGGGAAAAAATGAGCAGATTGGTTTTATGATTCTCGTTCAATCTATAATCATATGCACTTTCATATCATCAAACCATATAGTAGATTGGTTATTCTCTTGATTAAAACATAAAACGAGAATATATAAGAAAAAAAAGGAGCAAAAGTCCCATTTACAATAAGATGAAATCAGATTCTATTCAGTTCATTTAATATCAAATTAAAACGAGGGATTTCAGAAAATATTCATGGAGGCCTAGAACAAAAAATTCCTTCATTAATGAGACGCGATAAGGCAGGATGAGAAATCGTAAAGAATTAAGAGACAATAAGGAAGTAAAGAGGATGGTAGGGCAAAGGTTGGGGATAAAAGAATAAAACATAAACGCGATAAAAACTTAAATTGGAATGAAAACTCGATACCCACCCCCTTGGTGGGTTTAGCAGATTCTCTAATTTAATGGAATAAATCCATTCCCTGGAATTGAAAACCCCAAAACAAACACTGTTTTTTATAATTATTTCATTCATTCGTTCCCAAACTCTCAAACCAAATGCCCACTAAATAGACTACTACTAATTGCCATTTTTTGACAAATCACTCGTATTTAGTGTGAGATGCTCAAATATATTTCAAGCCTTGGATTGGAGTTGACGTTTTGAATCTCTATTGATTACGTAATTTTCAGCCATCAAATTCTCTTAGGTAGAAATTTTGACTTTTAAGAGAACGGTCGATTTTGATTTTGATTTTGATTTCGATTTCCTTTTGCTCAAAATTCAACACGGTTTTGGAAAGAAGATTTCTTCGTTGACACCTTAGATTTTTCCGCAAGTTGCACTTCTTCTTTCCCAATTTAAGGAACGCCATTTAACGTATGTGAAAAAGTTTAACCGAAAGACATGTCTACTTGTTCAAGATTTCTCATTTTTATACTCTTTTTGTGGTTTAAGAATGAAGGAGAAGGAGAGGGGTTGTAGTACACTTTTGCAATTATAATGTACTCAACTCTCCACAATTTTATTATAACTCTTCCCTGTGATATTTAATTCGTAAAATTGCATTTAACTCTTAGTTGAATAAATATACAAGAGAAAGTTATTGTGCTCATGAGGGCATAATCTTAAATTGTACATAACTTATATGGCAAATTACTACAATGTACCTATCATATCTAATTAATCCTTTATTATTAGAAAGTCACGAAAATAACATTTTTGTAAAATACTATGAGAAGGTTTCATATAATTGATGACTCTTTTTCGGCTCTCGCAAAGCAGGAAGTCTTATACATTGAGATTTCTCCTTCGCCCTAGTTATATATATATATATATAATTCGTATAGAAATTTATAAAACAAATAACATGTATAAAACTCATAAAAAAGTGTCCAAGTTGACTTTATGGAAAATTATGAAGCGAATAATATATATATATATAACTCATAAAAAATGTCTGATTTGAGTATGAAAAATTATTTATTGATTGAAGTTGTGGATGATGAAATTAACTTAATTTTAAATACACGGTACCTAGATCAAATGTAAGTATTGTTATTATTATTGTTGTATCAATAGTAGTACGATAAATCTAATATTTACCGTTTAGGTCTATTACTTACATTTTTATTTTAATTCAACAATAGACTAATGTTCATACAACTTTGTACAAATGTGGACCATCTTTTCCTTCTCAATCACAAATAAAGTCTACTGGAGATTTAAATAATATATTATTATATTTAAAATGTATTAAATAAATTTTCAAAAATATTTATATTAATACTTGAAATTATATATTTTTGAATACCACTTCTCATTATCGTGGGACTCCTTTCAACTCTAAACGTATGTGGGGGAAATGGGGAAAGTGGGAGTGTAGTCATGAGTCATGAGTCATGACTGAGGAGGCTCTTCAGTCTTCATCCATTCATTAATAGTAATAGTGTACAAGTCATGAGTTTCAGAGTCTTCATTTTTCAAACTTCTCTTCATACCCGCGCACTAAGGCAAGAATCCGTTGATCCAAATTAATTATATATTGCCAACCCAAAGCTCTTACATTATACAGTACGTCATATAATAAACAAAAACCAGACATCACTGTCCACACGACACAACTTGGTCTAATGTAAGAGAGAGAAGGGTTTCTGTGACGTTTCAAATAAAGTTGAAGCAAGAGAGAGAGTGAATACAGATTAGGAGAAAAATTAGATCATCATCACTCACACACTCAACTACAATCTCCACACAAGTTCCAATCGTTACAGTGACTCCACCCATCCCATCTACTGTGATTATTGATCTACGCCTTCTTTTTCATCAGGATATGTTATGTACTAGCAGTAGTAGATGTAGTAGTGGTATGTACAAGGGATACTCGAATATCGAGGAAGCAATGAATTGCCGTTTCAGTCGGATGCCTTCTATTCCATTTTTGGTCCAGTGAGGCCCTTTTCGTTGAACGTCAACTGAGCTTGAAAGTTTAAGTATCCGAGGCGAATATATTGTCTATATAGGGTACTAAGTGATAGTTTTTCGGAGGTCCGTTTGAACCCAACAGTGTGGAGATCGAAAAGAGGAGGGAAAGATTGTTGGGTCCTTTTTTTTTTAATCTTATTGAGCTTTTAGGTGTGTTTTTTTTTTTGGGTGTTTCGTAAAGGGGTCGTCTTTATAGCATGCGAGTTGGTTTTGATAAAGGAGAAATAGGGAGCGTCAAAGGAAGGGGCAGACGGGCAGAGAAAGAGTAAATAGTGAGTGACTGGGAGTAAGTTGCTGACTACAGAATGAAAGAAACAAAGAAGAAGGTAAATGGAGGAAATGAAGATTCCAAGAAGAAAGAAAGACATATAGTCACATGGACTCCACAGGTTCTGAGTTTTTTGTTCGGTTTTTGTTGTTCTTGGGGTCATTTGTGATTAATTTTTGTTTGATTAGAGTTTGTATGATTTTGGTGATGCAGGAGGATGATATACTTCGCGAACAAATTAGCCTGCATGGAACTGAGAAGTGAGAATATTTTTTCTTTTGTTCTTCATTCTTTCGGTGTCTACTCATGGGTTATTATTTGCTCTGTGAAGGGTCTAACTGTTCTGTTTTAACTGTAGCTGGTCGATTATTGCTGCTAAATTCAAGGATAAGACAACGAGACAGTGTAGAAGAAGGTCAGTGGAATTTTATTCATGGGGTTGCAATCATAATCATTACTTTAATCCTATGTTAGCTCAACTTAAAGCGGCTAAGAACTTCATCACTGGTTGACTTGAGGGTCAGATGGGAATTTTTGTTGTTGTTTTCCTCTTTTTAGCTTATGAAAGTCCTCCATTCTATTCTGATGGACAAGAGACTGTATACTGATTAGTATCTGCGTTTGATTTGTACTTCATTGTAGATGGTATACGTATTTGAACTCTGACTTCAAGAAGGGAGGATGGTCCCCAGAAGAAGACATGCTTTTATGTGAGGTAATTGCTTCTCAATTTGTTATGCACCAATCGCTCTGTGCATTCTCTTTTAAAGCTTTACCAGCGTGACTCTTTGGTCATTAATAGCTGTAATGCGTTCAGTGTAGTTTAACTTAACCTGCGGATTTACTGGGTTTGCAATCTGAAAAGTTGAGATCATCTGCAGGCTCAGAAAATATTTGGTAACAGATGGACAGAAATAGCAAAAGTTGTTTCAGGCAGGTACATAATATTCCTTCCCTTACTCATGCAGTTAGAAAAATCTTTCAAGGTAATGTGCTTATCTCAATTGCTTATGTTCGAAATTTATTGCCCCTACAGGACAGATAATGCTGTAAAGAACCGATTCTCAACTCTGTGCAAGAAAAGAGCAAAATATGAGGCCTTAGCAAAAGAGAATAAAACTACTTTTATTAACCCGAACAGAAAAAGGATCATATCTCATCATGGGTTTAACACAGATGAAGCACCAGCAGATGCAGGCCCTGTTAAGAAGCTAAGGTACAGCATGGTTTAGATGTCTGCATGCCACTGTAAGCTTTTATGATTCTTTAACAATGTATGACTCATTTATGTTGGAACTTCAGGAGATCCCATATCCCTGATCATGCAGAAAGTAACGAAGTCAGAGACAGATCTCACCTACAATGTGGAAATCAGCAACCTAGACCTCCATTTGCAGTATTGGCTCAAAATGTTCGTGATATTAATGTGGCTGGCCAGGATCCTGTGTATAATGCTAATGAGGTTTCTTTTAATGGTAAGTCAGTTCTAGCAAATCTTATTTGGTTGGTTTTCAGTATTAGTTACTTTTAGAAAACCACACAAATGGGAGATCCCTGCAAGGGATACTTCCCATTTTCGAAAGTGATGTGTCTTGGTCAATTTAGCCTGTCTTATTATTTTTCAATCTCATGACAGTTATTAAATTGTATACTTGCTCTTTATCAACAGCTCAAAACAGTAAACTTCAAGGAACTTTTCTCAAGAAGGATGATCCCAAGATAACTGCTCTGATGCAACAAGCAGAACTTCTCAGCTCACTTGCACTAAAAGTCAGTGCTGAGAATGCAGAACAAAGTCTGGAAAATGCTTGGAAGGTATATCATGCTCTGGATGTATAGCACTTTTCAGCATACTGTGTTTTCATTGGTGTTGTACTTACAAGTACATGCAACAGTACTCATGATTTATTTGACGCACATAGGTTCTGTATGTCCTCATATTAGAATATGTGTACTTCAGGTACTCCAAGATTTCCAAAATCGAAGCAAAGAAAATGACAGCCTCAGACAAGGTATTCCTGACAGTGATTTTCAACTTGAAGATTTTAAAGACTTGATAGAGGACTTGAGGAGCATTACTGATGGAAATCAGCCATTATGGAGGTAAGAAAGAGAAAATGTTACGTCCAGGTTTCACAAGGATCTATACCTCATAGAAATTTTGTCTTGTCATTTAACTATATAGGCAGCCCGAGCTTTATGAGTCTCCAGCCAGCTCTGAGTACAGCTCAGGATCAAATCTAATGTCATATACTGCACCTGAGAAAACAGAGGAAGCTCATACCGATATTGGTTCACTGCAAAAGGACATTGAAACTGAGTTGCAGTCAATTCTCGATGAAAAACAAAACAGTGAAGGCAAATGTGAGAAAGGAATCAGTTCCAAGACAAGCATTGCTGAAGGTATTTAACAGTGATATGTGATTTAATGACCTTCAGAACATTACTTGCTATGGGAGGATAGAATTTCATAGTATCATAATTGAATGCTGCTGCAGTGGAGGTCTTCCCATCTTGCTATGAGCCAACAAACAATGATGCAGTGGTTTCTGCCTCATCTAGTATGGAGTTCAGCTCTCCTCTTCACGTCACCCCACTTTTCAGATCCTTAGCAGCCACAATTCCTAGCCCAAAATTTTCAGAAAGTGTAAGTGACTCAACCTGTTAAGTTTTTATGATTATGAGTCCAGTTGTTCAGATGAGTGGTTAGCTTGTGAAGTTTTCCTTTATGCATCTGTAGCATTAGTTGGTCATCTTTGACCGTGCTTGTATGATTTAAATAATGAATTCTTATGGTTGCCTACACATGATAGGATTAGTGATTTCTGCAGTAACCAACATAGTTTAATGGAATTATCACTTTGGCTTCAGTCACCCCTACTATTACTTGCAGAATTCTATGGTGATAAATGATTGTTCTTGGCTGAATTGTGAATCTGTGATGATGAGGAGTCTGCTAATGATCAATATATTAATGGGATTTTGTGTTTCCTGATAATGGAATCAATAACTGGAAACTTCTTAAGCAATTAAATCTTGCAATACTAGGATAGAATTTATTGGTGTTCATGGTATGTTGTCTACTGCTAAACATTGAGCCATATTAGGAAAACGTAACATTTGCTGCTGATTCCAAGTTGAATCATCGATCTTAGAAGAATTAAGTAAACTATAAAATGCTATAGGTACTTCCTAAAGATTTAGTTAGCTATGGTGAATATTAATTTTATTCAAAACTGACAGATGTGAATATTGGTTGTTCAAGGATTGAGATGCTTAAAATTTGTTATAACCATTCTAGGCTAATATCCCCAAGACTTGCAAGCCATAATCTGTTATAGATGCTCATTTTAAATTCCCATGTTTATAAAATTGAGAATGGAAAAAAGGAGGTAGCTCCTAACAGTAGGACAAGTGCTGCATTCCCTCAACCAATGTTCCTTATCATCACAGTGTTACCGAAGCATCACTCATGGTTGTATGAAATACTGTTTAGCACAGAGGTTGGTTTATGGAAGTCATCTAGCAGTTCAGTTTTCAAGGAAACAAAGACCAAGAAATAGTTGCTGTATTAGCAAAATGAACTGTCCACTGTACATGACCAAAAACTAGAAAATGGGAAACTAAACTTAGGTCTAGTGTGGCTCTAGACAGCTAGCACAGCATTGATTAAACAGCTAGGTATGCAATGCCTGAAACTACCGAATCTTTTCCCTCACAAGTCCCCTAAACAATCTGGCAAACACGCCTATCTTATTAAACAAGAAATTGACAAGCAATTGGAGTCGTCCTAATAAGTCTCCCATTATTTTCCAATTACAGGGGTCGTGTAGGCATTATAATTCTCAAACTTTAGTGCAAAAACTAACCGTATCTTTTTTGTTTCTTTTTGCAGGAGAGAAATTTTCTTCTAAAAACACTTGGCGTGGAGTCTCCTTGCACCAATCCAAGCTCAAATCACTCTCAGCCACCACCCTGCAAAAGAGCCCTCCTACAAAGTCTTTAACAGACTTCCTTGATCCGTCTCCATTCTACATTGTGCGCCATCCCTTCCCTTCCCTTCCCTTCTCATCTTTAATCACTCCCAAGACTTCCAAATCGTGAGTATAGGATTGCAGCCGTCATGGCCTGAAGTTTTATGAGAGGCATATCAACATCTGCATTCCAAAACCCCCCCGGTCTAGAATGCTAAGGTGCATTCTAGCCACTCGGACACATCTAACAACGTGTTCTGAGGTCATTTTGTTTCCCTCACAAGAAGAGTATCACCCCAATACTCGCATCAAAACTCGTGTGTTCTTTATGTGTCAATTCTTTTGTTTTTGGCCTTTGATTTGTCTTGTGTACAGAACCTATAATGTAAGTCTTTAGTCAAGAGTGTAACTATACATCGGCAGCTCGTCTACAATATAATTGAAGAAACAGAGGAAAGAAGTAAAGGAGGATTAACCAGCTGATTGGATTCGTGTTGTTGTTTTTGGGTGTGCATAGGGTATATAGACTATAGAATAAGTTTTTTTTTTTTTTTCCTTCTGTTGTAACATAAACTTGCTATGATTGGAATGGAAAATTGTTTTGGGTTTTGGAATGCATATTAAAACTTATTTGTATGTTTTCCATTGGCTCAAAGCCTACCATCCTATCAAACAAAAGTGAGAATTTCTACAAGCAGAACATGGACAATGCAATGCAAATGCAGTGAAAAGATGGAAGCTTGAAGAAAATTCTCACTTTTACTGAATTGTTGCCCCTCCTTACTTTTTGAAGAAGCAGGAAATCTCGACCATGGATTCCTCATCCTGCGAACATGAGATAAAAAGAAGAGACCTGGAAATGGGATAACCTGTAACACATCGTTTCAAGGGAGAAGACTTGGCTGTATGACTTTGGCATTGAAGAAAACGAAAATCATCCCATGGGAATGTTGCTCTCTTTCTGAGAAAGTTAGCTTCTGAGGGGAAAGAAGGTCGTATGAACCATGGTTTTAGCAAGACTGCAAGGCAAGGCTTGGTGGTGGTGGAGGACAAGTGTAATAATGACCAAACCAAAAGCTAGCGGTAAAAGAGCGAGAGGGAACTTCATACAAAATAAAGCGCACTCATGGCTCTGCAACTTTATCGAGACAAAGCTTAGTTGACTATTTTGACCATTATATACAAGTATATTGTTCCATATTCTCAATAGGTAATGACGTGTATGTGACGTGGTTGAGTGGTCTGAGGCAGACTGTAACACACTTCTTATAACAACGCGATTGATTTTTTTTTGAGAATTTTAAAAAATTCATTAAGGAGAAATAAAATAGTGTACATCTTTAGAGGGGTCCTCTTCCACGTGAGATAAAACAATTAGGAACACTAAACACATGGTAGAAACAAAATGGCAACGTTCAGAGAACTAAATGGGAATATGTGGAATGTTATTTAACAATTACGGTAAAACGACTATCTCCTTCCTCGAAACTTTGGATAATTACTCAATTGGAGAGGAAGAGTATAACACTTTGGAGGCACGACATTGCGGAGGCGATGTGGTGGCTTTTATTGCTCATCTCTTCGCACAAAGGGAGATCTCATCACATGTATGTATAATCAACTCGATAAAGATGTCAGCTTTAAACATTATGTTAATCTTCACAAATTAGCGAACAACGTATTAATATTAGGGGAGTGGAGGGGACAATAGTGTACCTTCATACAAGACTCGATTGGAGAGGAGGTAGATCTGAAGGAGGTACGCGAATACATGTTGATACTTACAGTTGAGTCAGGTTCCTTCTAATCTTCAATAGTCTCCTTTCATGAGTAGGTGAATACGAGAATCTACTTAAAACCCAAAAATAGCTATGCATGAGAACTTTCTTCTTTTCAGTAACCTATATTGCATGAAACACCTTATAGAATACCATAATTTATGAATAAACATAAAGGACTATATTCTCCATAAGAGAGTCAGTCCTCTGCTACAGTGTAGATCCAACTGATTTGTAATTAGTTGTTCCCTAATGTTAGCGATAGAGAGTTTTATAAGAGAGAGTAGAGTGTTAGATCTCTCTTTAAACTTTCTATTATTTCTCTCATTCCAAACCGCTTGAAGACATATAGCAACAACGACCATAAGAATATCCCTATCATATTTAAAGATATGAAGTTTTGATATCTCCAATAAGATATCCGTGAGGTTGCAATAATTAGTATCAGGGCCACATGGACTAAAAATTCTAGCATAAACCTCCTTAGAGAAGCCACACTCAAAGAAGAGATGATCCCTAGTCTCATCCTCTATGTTGCAAAGAATACAAATCTTAGAAGAGGATAGGAATTTCAGTCTACCTATAGTGCTGAGCCTGTTCAACATAGTTAGCCAAAGGAAAAAACTTGCATTAGGTCTAAAAACCTTGCTCCAATTTAGGGAATACCATCCTATTCTTGTAACTGGCCCATCCCTCTAATCAGGGAACATCATCCTACTTTTGTAATTGCCCCATCCCTCTACTTTTTAGCTTCCCTAATAACAATTTATGATATAGGTGTCCCATCTCATAAGTATAAATCATTCTCCCCGAGGCTTCTATATCGAAGAATGGGCAAAAGTCTAACTTCTTTTGATAACTTCTTTTGAGGGGAGTATCTAGTTGTCGTTTCTAATTATTTCATGAAGCTTAGCTCTCTTAAGAAACCTTCCCAATAAAGATCTTGCCAACTGATTATGAATTAATGCCCCCTGACCTGTCCAGTTATCATATCATACAGAAATTCTTTCCCCTGCCCCTATTTGACAAGTTATGTGCTGCTGAACTTCTTCCCTCATATCAATATGAGAATTTGGTTGAAGAACCAAGAGTAATTGTCTTTGATTCTTAGAGCCCAAAAAGTCTCACCTTTTAATATATAGATGTGAATCTATTTGATCCACAATGATTGTTTTTCACTAAGGATTCTCAAAATTCTCTTGGTCATAAGTAAGTTGTGTTTCTTGCTGATTGACTCTAATCCCAACCCATCTGCCTCCTTTGGTTGACAAATATGCTTCCAACTCACTTTTGCAATTCCTTTCTCACCATTTCCTTTTCCCTGTAGAAACTTCTTTATTAGCTTTTTAACAGTTTTAATAAGTCCTTTGGAGAGGAATATGTAGGAATACCAATAAGTTTGCATTGACATAATTACCGACTTCAGAAGCTGAAGTTTTCCTCCATAGGACAGAGCTCTATTAGTCCAAAACCTTAATCTTTTTGAATTTTTTCTATTAACGGGATACATTCACAATATCTTAGTCTCTTGGATGAGATAGGAATGCTCAAATAGAGGTGGATCTTTATTTTCCATGCCAGTTGACTGTGACAAGGAATTAGATAAGTAAGCAGCATTTTTAGAAAGTATGAAATAACTTTTATGAAGATTGACACTCAGTCCATATAGATCCTTAAAAGTGTTGAGAGTACTTATTGGTAGGGAGACTGAATGAACATTTGCCCTGCTTAGAAGAATAAGATCATCTACAAAACATAAGCTAGTTAGTGAAAGCTTCTTACATTTGGAATGGTATCTGAAGTTGGAGTCATTAGAAGTGTTGTGCTTTAGCATAAGGGTGAGAACCTCTATGCAAATTAGGAATAGGTAAGGAGAAAGAGGGTGTTGGAACCCCTCCCCGGTGAGTCGCGGGCCCGACGTCCTACGTGACATCTGGGCGCGCATCTCATGAGGGAGGGATTCCTCACCACAAAAGCAACCTCGAATTGAACTTAATTTAACGCATCCGAACAGAATTTGATGAATTTACCCTAATTATCCTCCAATAG
>JANVCQ010000001.1:2652140-2681957 GCA_025531925.1 Erythroxylum plowmanianum
TTTTAATTTCTAAGAACTTGATAAAAATTCAAATTTTATCTAAATCCTTTCAATATATTTCTATTAACTAAACATTCAATGCCCAAATAATTTTATCTGAAAGAACTTAATCAATCTAAACCTCAAAAATAAAGAAAGCATACTTAAAGCGAATCGGGGCCCAACAGAGGGTCCCCTTGCCTAAGTCCTTTTTTGCCTTTAAACAACTCCATAGGGGGGCTTCCATTAATCAATATTCCATAGGAGGCAATAGTGATGCATTATTGAATCCACATGATAAACTAACAGGAAAATTTCATAACCTCCATAATTTGTAGTAGGAATCTCCAGTTAACACTGTCAAAAGCTTTTTGTAGATCCACTTTAATATTACAATTTTGAGGACTTTTGTTGCGATTGTACCCTTTCAAAAACTCCTACAATAAAAGGATATTATCCCCAATATTCTTGCTACTCATAAAAGCACCTTAATTCTCACTGATGAGTAAGTCTAGAATATCCTTTAGCATATTTGCCAAAATCTTAATGACGATCTTATAAAGGAAATTAGTACATAATATAAGTCTAAAATCACTCCAAGTGGTTAGGTTGGAACTTTTAGGGACCAAACAAAGAAAGGTCTTGTTAATCTCCTTAAGCAAGGCACCATTTTGGAAAAACTCATGCACAACCTGTTTAACTAATCTCCCCGAGCGACTCTAAGTTTTTTGAAAGAAATACCTATTCAATCCATCTAGACTTAGAGCCTTTGAGCCATTCATATTAAAACCCACCTTTTATATTTCCTGATTCGTAACAAGTCTAATTAGCAAAGAAGCTTAATGTTCAAGAATCTTGGCTATAACAAAATGCACAAGGTCTACTCCAATTCCTACAGAGAGACTTTCTGTGCCTAAGAGATTTTTATAAAAAATTATGGCTTCCTTTGCTATTCCATCTTGTCCAAATACATTCTCACTAGCTTCGGTTTTATAAATGTGATTCTGTTTACGTTTCTTTGAACTGACACTGAATTAAAGAAGAATTTTGAGCATCTGTCCCCATCCTTTATCCAATTAATTTTAACTCTCTACTTCAATAATGAACATTGATTATCCAATATTTGCAAATAGGTCTTAAGGATTTCCTTTTCACCTATAGCTATTGTACAATTAGTAGAGTTAGTTGCCAAAGATTTCTGAATTTTTGAAAGCTTATTTCTTGCTATTTCTATCTCCTTTGTGGAGTTCTGAACTCTCTTTAAATTTAACATCTTCAATTCCTGTTTAATAGCCTTGAACTTTTGTGAACAAATATATTGCTTAGAACTATATATCTTGTTGGGTCCCGCTTGATTCCGGAGCCTAACCTTCGGAATGCATAAACCTTGAACTTGCGTACTACCTTATAGAATCATTTCAACGTACCCTCTTCTAGGCATCATCAACTATTGGGACCGTTTCAGAAACCCAACTCTTGCTTTGTTATCATAAATGTTGAATCCTGCTTGTTTCTGGAATCCAACGTTCCTTAACAGAAGATGCGTGCTTGTGCTTGTTTCCATGCATGGTTATTCCCAGTTAACCTTCATTAGTCATCCCCAGTTCATCATCATTTTCTAATGCCTTAGTGTCGGGCCCTATCTTCCAAATCTTTCTTATCCGAAGGCAAACGTTCTATGCTCAACTTCCATCCAGATATTGAGCGTCGTAAAGGCTGGGTTCGAATTCTATCCCTTCGGATCATTCGATAGCTCTAAGTCTCTATTTTATCTAGACACAGGATTTATCTCACTAGGAGGTCGGATAACGAAGTTATGGCTGAAAGAGTCGAGCAGGGTTTGGATCTCAATCATATTGAACTTGTTTTGGTACAAAGGCATAATTTGTTCTAGGGATATCGGATCTAGGTCATTCTTAGAGGGTTCAAAGGAAGACTTCAAGAATCACAACTTTCATGAAGACTTTGAAGACAAATTCTATCGTCTGAAGGGTCAAAATAGACTAGACGATGGAATCAGACGAATAGTGTACAGAAGAAAAAGTCTTGGTCACCTAAACAGAAAGCAGACGAAGCAAAAAGACAGACGAAACTAAAGACAAATGAAGCAAAAAGTAGACGAAGTCAAAAAGACAGACGAAGCAAAAAGACAGACGAAGCAAAAAATAGACGAAGTAAAAAGACAGACGAAACAAAAAGCAGACGAAGAAAGAAGACAGACGAAGCAAAAAACAGACGAAACAAAAAGACAGACGAAACAAAAAATAGACGAATGCGGTTCAACTTAAGACGAAGCAAGGTCAACTTAAGACGATGCAACGCTTAAGACGAAGCGGTCAACTTAAGACGAAGCAAAATTAACTTAAGATGAATGACGTCATCACAGACGATATGATGTCATCACAGACGAAGCGTATTTACAGACGATACAATCTTACAGACGAATGCATCCTTATGCTCCTAAGCATTTTCCTTTCTGAGGACCCTAACTTTCGATTCAGGGGTTTAAAAATTTCGTACTATATATCGTTGGAAAGCTAAAGAAAAACTCACAACTTTCTAGAAGGCACCCTTGCCTAGATCAATCCAGATTTTCCCCCGAAGTCATAACACCAATTTCTTTTTCCCTTAAAGGAAGATTTGAAATTTTGCATCTTGCAACTTGGAATGCCCTGAGCTTAACCATTCAATTACCCAAAATTGAATTCATTAAACTCTCAAATCTTAACTCGTTTGTCTCATCACATCTAACTATATGTGGTCCATCATAATTCCTGTTTTGCCTTCCCATGAATTTCACTTGGGCATACGTTTGTATATATATATATGCATCGACAATTTCATGTTTCAACATCATCAACTCAAGTTGATAACTTCTTCATGAATATCTAATTTCAACCCAAACTTATCCATACGCAAATTCATACTTCCATTTAACAACATCTATACATCATTCATATTTCATTATCAGCAAAGGAATAAGGTTTACAAATCTTTAATGGCATTCTAAGCCATATTACAACATCATCTCTAAGTCTCAAATTACAGTAAGTCTTAAACAAATAAACTTGGTATGCAATTATAACATTATGCATCCCCAAAACCAACTCAAACTACCAATGAAGCAAATTTGGAGAAATTTGCTTAGGCCCTTGATTACTTGCTCTATTAGCTATCACCTGAAGATGGGATAAAAAGGGGTGAGCTCGACAACTCATGAGTTACAGTTTATAACAAAAAAATAAGCAAAGCCTTTGAAACCATTTTTCTTGTCATAAAAAATTTTCATTAAGTTCATAAAACACATGTTTCTTAAACTTTCAACCAAAATCCACAAGTTACAAAACATAAATGCATCAAACTTGTTAACATAACATAAGCACATTAGAATGGTTCAGGTGGATCCAAAACAGAACGTATTTCGCATTTTTACATAATAATCTTGCGTAGCCGTGAACTTATGGGAGTCCATGAAGGAGCTCCATGCCACTAACGGGCAGGCGGGAGAAGCCTTTTTGTCAAAGTACACTTGACTTAACTTAGGGGACCACCACAAACCCACATAACATGTATTTCATGACTTGTAAAACATATTGCTCAAAATGGCACATTTCTTTGAAAACTTGCTTTTCATATGCTTGCTATATATCTTGAAAACCATTCTCGAAATCATGATTTCATGTACATGCGATCTTTTTCAAAAGAAATTATTTTTATAAATCATCACACAACTCATGTAGCAAACACATAGCAGATTTCACAAATCATTCAAATGCAATAAATGCAACACTTATGATGCAGTAGAGATCAATAAATCTCTTTGATTTAAAGAAAACAGTAGTGACTTATTTATTCTATTATAAACATGTACCCACCTTGATTTCCTTGCTTATAGACTTACTCAGAATGTCTCTTCTCTTTGCAAACAACCTGAGGTATCCAAGGCTCTTTCATATTGTATCTTTAATGTGTACTCCGTGAGCTGATCTAACTAAAATAGGTCTCTTTGATCTCCTTGGTTCTTCACCAAATGAAGAGATCCTTGGCTCAAATGGAAGCTCTTCTCTTCCTCTACCTTTTTCTCTTCTTGAACAATCTCAAAATCTCTCTTGTAGGCTAAGGAAATTGAAACCCTAGCTTGTTTTCTCTTTTTTCTCTCTTTCATTCTTTTTCGTGCTTCTCTTTCTTCTCTCTTTTCTCATCCACGCATCTAGCTTCTTCTCGAATCTTCCCCATTTCTGTTTTCTCCTTCTCTTAAATATAAGACCATACTTTGGTCTTGTCCTTCCAAAAATATCCCTCCTCTCCTTTGGTTTTCTCATTTTGCCCCTTCTTTCATTTACCTCCTAACTCCTTTAATCTTTTTAAACACCATATTAACTCTAACTTAACTCTTTCCTTATATGCCTTATATTCTTTATCCTTAAGTGCCTTGCCAAAATTCCCCTTGATCATACTTATAACCTTAACACCTTAACAAAATCAACCTATCCATATAATCTTTCTAACATCAGCATAGTAATTAACTCCACAAACTTTCATAAAGACCTCTTATTTGACATAAATCATTCTTATTCATCAGAAAAAAATTTGGGGGCCAACATATCTCATACTCCAAACCCTTCATAATTACTTTTTGAAATCCCACCATATTAACCAAAAAATTGTTGAACCTGAAAGGGTGATGGATTTTCGTCGTTTAAACAAGTTCATAACCCTTATAGGGGTATGATCATAAATTCCAAGGTCTAAGAAATTGGCTAAGCTTCCTAAAAAAGTATTTAACCAGTCCATATTAACCATAGCCCTATCTAACTTTTTCTGGATGAGCCAATTAAAGCTTTGTTTGTTTGACCAAGCGAACCTATGACCTTCAGATTTTATATCTGTTAATTCCACCTCTTGCATACAATCGAACATATCAAAAGTGTAGTTGAGTAGGTTACAGTTTCCTTCCGCCTCTAATTTGAAAAGAGTGGTGTTAAAGTCTCCACTAACTAACCATGGAATTCAAACCGATGCCTTGAGTCCTTGAAGAGAAGTTCATAGCTCAATTCTTTGAAACATTGTGTTAAAATAGTAGATAAAAGTAGCTAAATCATAAAAAGTTTCTTTTTTGAAGTTAAGTTTTGTGTGGATAAATTGCTAGTTGGTTTCTAAAACATTAACTTCCAAAAGATCACCTTCATAAACACATTGGTGGTTTGTGAGAAACTATCATTTGCTACCCAAACAACTTAATTTATTCAGATTTGCTTCTCTAATTTTGGTTTCCAATAAACAAAATAACAAAGCCTTTTTCTTCTGAACAAAATCCCTTACCGTATTAAGCTTAGAAGGGTTGTTTATTCCTCCTACATTCTAGAATATCTTATATGAGATTACTTTTTCCTTTGGAGCCTTTCCTACTACTCCTGTTGCTCTTCTGAGAGATAACCTGTTCAAATTACTCCTCTTGAGTATCTCCTCTCTGTGGTTCTACCATATGTTGGGTTTGCTCATTCTGTTGGATGTCATGATCTCTATGGCATGGATTATTCTTATTAACTTTCATTTCATTCTCCCTCTTATTCCATAATGACTTATTTAAGTCACTCAATGATTTTTTTTAATTTCCCCTGGCTGAACTAAATCTGGACTATTTTCCACTTGAACACCCTCCCCATTTTTAGGTGGTTCCTTTTTAGCCTGAACCATTTTATGGTTATCTGATACTTGTTATGCGTCCACCCAATCTATGTTGTTTTCTAAATTAAACTTTCCCATACCCATCACTTCCCAATAGTCTCCTCTAGTGAAAACTCTCCCCATAGGTTTCCATTCTTTGTCTTGTGCTTTTAGAGAAAATTTCCATTGGTATGTAACCATAACTTTATCTTCTTAGATAGAATGTTCATCTACCAACTTTAGGATAGGGATGTTGTCCTTTATTTCCTTAGAAATATCCATACTCACACATATCATGCAAATTTAACCCTTTGTCTCATAGCATTGTTTTCATCCATACAGATTGGTTTTTCCAAGTAACTAGCTAACATACTCAAACCCTTAGTTGTCCAATATTCCAAAGGAATGTTATGGATATTCACCCATAGAGGAATGCTTTTCAGTCTAATTTTTTTGCTAATTCTATACCCTGTTTCCAATTTTAAACAAATAAAGTAGAGAGATGTGCCAAGGGCCTTCTTCAATTACCTTTTAAGCTTCCAATTTTTAGGAGAAGGTAAAGATTAAGTTACCCTTTCTAGTTTCTCTGGGTCTATGCTTGTATCATTGGAAAAGTAGGTCTTTTATCCATTAAAAAACCAATAAGCGCATCTTCCCATGTCCTAGCACCTTACTGCAAAATTTCTAGACTTGGAGCCACCATTAGCTTTCCTTTAATCTCAATAGGTGGACTGTAAATCAAGGAAGAGTCAGAATTGTCACCCACAACCTATTTCCAGGTCTTTCTAGCTCCTTTAATATGCTGGAACACACTGACAGATGGGCAGAACGTTTAGGAGGAATGGCAGAGGTTGAGGGAGGAATAGTTATAGAGAGGGATGGAGAAGAAGAGTGGGCTGCAGAAAGTTGAGCAGGGGATGAGGGAGTAGAATGAAGAATCGAGGAAGTAGCGGGTAGAATGGTAGAGGGTAGAGATGGGAAATCAGTCTCCATTTTAACTATTTGGAAACGAATGATGTTTTGTTTTATAGGTCATCAAAGGAAGAATAATGCTGGAAAATAAGAGGGAATTGATGGACAAGGGTATCCGAATAGAGGAAAGGAAAGGGAAGAAAACTAAAATGTTTCAGATCTAGGGTTAAGGTTAGTTGTGAGCGCAAGATGTTAGAGTTTCTCTCACATCCTTATGTTTACTGTATAATTGTTGGTTTGACGTTTTACGTCAAAGAAGGGCATAATATGTATGAAATCTTTGGGTTGATAAAGTGAAGAGTCTCTTTTAATGCACATTTTCTCCGACCACCCCATTTCTCTCATAGAATACTTTCCATGTATGTGGTTCAGAAAATAGTGTAATTTGTATATATCAATTGATGTTGTATGTTAGAAAATGAGTGAAAAGGCCATAAGTCATGATGAAAATTTTAGAAGATTCGATGTTGAGAAGTTTGACAAAAATAATATCCTAATAACTATAAAATAAATTAGTCAATGCGAAAACTAATGTGAGTGATGTTCCTGAGTTTGCAAGAACATATCAAAAGACTAATTGGTGTGCTTTAAAGTTAGCAAAAAGCATCTAAACTTGTCAATGGATCACAAGATCGGCAATACCGTCAAACCCAAATGACCAGAGGCACATGCAAATTTTTTTATAGAAAATTCATTTGAAGAATGATGTAGAGACACACTCACTCCTCTAGAAGGGTGAGGGCTGAATTGAGTGTTTATAAAATTCAAGAATTTTTCTAACTAATGCATTGAATTAAAAAGAAGCAATATAAATGTGAATGCATAAACTGTTTACCATAAATTAGTCAAACAATAATAATTTAAAGAGGATAGGGAAGATAGAATACAAATCGATTTATAGTAGGTTAACAAATAATCTTATGTCTACACTCAAGACCTTTTTAAAAATTTCACTATCCTTCTTCTTTCAAGGCCAAAAATAACCTTTGTACAATCTTTCATGGTAAAGAGAAATCCTTCTTACAATCTTATTTCAAGGTGAAGAGGAATCTTAATCCTACTTAGAATACTCCCAAGTACAATATCTAATACCCTAAGAAAAGATTACAACTCAATAGTATCTTATGTATTCACTTGATAAATTAAATGGATCATTCACACAAATATGAGATAATAATGAACAAATGAATGAAAAACTCTTTGAAATGTGTATATATAATGAAAAACCTTGTCAATTAATGAATTTTCTAGTAGATCATGTGATAATAGAAATACATAAAATATAAAGATGACTAAAAGAATATTACTTGACATCATTAAAGGTTGATGAGAATGTTGGTGAGCATGAGATTGATTTGTGATAATCAAGAAAGAAGTAAAGAGAGGAACCCATATGTAAGATGATAGGATGAATATGGGTGATTTACTGGTTGCAAAAGTTATAAAGGTGGGGGAAAATGTTAGTGAAGTGCACATGGAAGCTTTGTTGGGAGCATAAGGAAATTTCACTTAATGCTTTGAAGAAATGGAGGAAATAGATTGCACTGACCTCAATAAGGCCAACCTAAAATATATTTATCCCCTACTTATGGTTCATCTGCTTGTAATCTGACAAGTCTTAAATAATTGAGCTTCATAGATGCACGTTCAGAATATAACCATATTCTTATATATGAAATAAATGAAGGCCTTATTTGTGACTCATAATTGCCTCTATTGTTATAAAGTGATGTCATTTGTATTATGGAACATAGAGGTCACCCATCAAAGCTTAATAGATATAATGTTTAAGCCTTAGTTGGATAGGAACATAAAGACCTATATCAAAGATATGTTAGTAAAGGCCCATAAGAAAGGAGATAATATTGCAAATCTATGAGAATGTTACCCATAGGTATGAGATTAAGCTCAAGCCACAAAAGTACATTTGTCAAGTATTAGAAAATAATTTTTTTTGTTTTGTAGTAACTTAATGCAACGTAAAGGTCAATCTTGAGAGGACAAAATCAATCTAGATGATAACCTGTCCAAGATCTATTAAATAAATGCAAAAGGCTATTACGGAAAATAATGAGCTTGACTAGGTTTCTCTCTATATCCGTTGATCATCATCTATCTTTCTTTCATATGCTTAGATAGGCAAAGAGCTTCAATTAGGGACCATAATGTTAATAGGCTATTGACAAACTAAACATATACTTGTTAATGCAATTATTATTATTTATAATCAAGCTTCAAAAGTCTTTTTCCTTTACTTGGTCATCTTAAATTGGGTTATTAGTCCAATAATGATGAAAGATAAACAAAATTAACAAAACCCATTTATTACATTGGTAAAAGTCTTTATAAGACTAAGAAAAGGTACATAAATATAGAGAAGACAACTTTGGCCCAAATTGTCTTCATGTAAAAGCTCATAGCATACTTTTAAACTTATATATTCAAGGTTGTCACAAATCTACCTCTTCGTTAAACCTTATACAAATATGATCCCCCAATGATGTGGATAATATACATAAACGAGTCATGCAACACCAAAGGAAGTGGGGTAGTATTGATAAAAGGGAAATTTTGAGATATGGTATGCAAAAAGATATAGTTTTGAGCTTGTAATATTTAATGAAAATAGAGCCATTGTTATGTGGAATTCGGTTGGAATGCCATTTACAATTACAAGTTATAAGGGTATGTTTTGACTCTTATCTTGAAATGAATCAAGTTCTCGAAACCTTTGAGGACAAAGAGAAGAACATGTGAAAGTATTAAACAAAGTTTCTTCAAATGAATCAAGCTATACGTGTAGACCTTTAACTTATTTCTCAGGAAGATTGCTTAATAATATACCAATTATCTAAATAAGGAGCACAAGGAGCAAAGAGAAGGAATCTTTTAGGATGAGCTTGGTTAACTAGAACTCCATTTTAACTATGTTGACTATTAAGATAAATGGATGAGGGTAATTAGTAACTACACTTTAAATGGAGAATTAGTAAGCAATAAAGGAAGCGGAAAAAATCCAAGAATAAAGTTGCAAGATACATAAAAGCTACTAGAAGGATTTTTTTAAAAAAATTTACTTTGATAAATTTGCAACGTGTGATGCCCTATGTAGTATCTAAAGTATTAAGGGAGTATAACCCATTAGGGGGCCTCTACTTTCAACCATAAATTGTTCAAGAAAAATACTATTGGTTTATAATAAGGAGGGATGCATAAAAACATGTAAAGAAATTTGATAAGTAATAATGTTATTTAGATCTTCAACTAACACCTATCTTTAATTATACACGCATGTCTAACCTAATCTCATTTGCACAATGGATAATAGAGTTCTTGGGGCCTTTTCCTGTAACCATTTAACATATAAAGTTCATACTAGTAGCAATAAATTATTTTACTAAGTGGGTGAAAGCTAAATTCCATTCCTTTATTACAATTAAAATAATCGAACTGTTCTTGAAGGTTAATATAGTTAGTCGATGTAGAGTTCTTGTAATCATTTTTATAAATAATGTACCAAAGTTCAGTAGTAAAGGGTTATTAACAACTTTACAAATTAATAAGAATTACATAGTATTTTATATATGTCATTCATCCTCAGACAAATAGCTTAGTTGAGCTAACTAATATAACTGCAAGGCTTACAAATAAGGATTAAAAAAGTTGAAAGCATATGGGTAGATCAATTTCACTCTATTCTATGGGCATATCACTCCATATCTAGAACTTTGATTATAAAAACGTGTTTAGTCTGAGTCTTCTTTACAGTGTAACCATTGTTTTCAGTAGAGTTAATCATAGGGAGTTTAATGCTAATGAATTTTCAATAAGAGCAAATGTTGATATCCTCTTACGTGAAATGGATCTCCTATAAAAGTGTGAGATAATGCTTATATGAATAACTTACCATATCAACAAAGTGTAAAGGAGTACAATGTTAAAAGAACTTGAATTTAAGATATAAAAAGAAGGGTCTAAAAAGAATACACATGTCCAATACAATTAAGTAAAAGAAAAACTTGCCCTTAAATGGTATGGTCCTTTCCTTATTAAAGAATCAATAAATAGAGATCTTGCATGTTTTCATACGTCACAAAAGATAAATACTTATAATATGGAATGGACAACATCTACATTGCTATTATAAATAAATAATTTTTTAATGAATATTCTGATTTTTCGATTATCACAATCCATCATCAAATAACAAGTTGTTTTATCAAGAAAAAATGCACTCATAAAGATATAAAATTGTCTTTATACTAATCAAATAATAAGATATTTTATTAAGGCAAAACACATTTAAAAAGAAGTAGATATATTCTTACAGTGATCAAGTAATAAGACATTTCACTAAGATAAAATGCTTTCACAAAATAATGAGGAGAAAATAAATAAATCAATATATGACAAGAGATTGTATAAATATAGGGAGTAAGAAGTTTTTTGTTGATACAGGTCTACAGGCCAACAAAGTGCAAATATTTCAAGAAAGTAAAAAATTTATAGAGCCATTTCGATAGTTAAAGGTCTTTAGCTTTCAAACTTCAAAACTACCACCTAAGTCTTTCTACATGTAGGCATAATCATCTTTTATGGTCTTGAGCTTTGACTTAAATTCTAAGCTAAGCAAATCACTTTCACTTAGGAATTAGTTTGGATACTTTAACTTTATGAGCTATTTTCACTAAATGAATGAAATAACCATGTTCTCATTATTCTAAGTCTCAAAAGACTTGCTTTTAAGGAAGTCATGACACATATTGTTTTTGTGGTCAATAATTAAGTAGTAGCTTCAGTTATGAGTAGTCAAGTCAATTTTTTGTGATTTGCAATCAAACTACTAATCTTTTGTTTTTGAAAATTAAAAGATATATATATTACCAAAGCTGGAAACAATAATATACAATCCCATTACAAAGATAGTAACAAAATTACTACAACTGCTACTATACTACTATTAACATTCAACCTATAACCACATTAAACCAACTAAATTAACCAAGTCACTCTAAGTTCCTGTCTAATGGTGTCTTGCTTCCCTTTGGCTATGATTAACTCTCTAATCAAGTTAAGTATTGTAGCAGCGAGCTCATACTTGTGTTGCTCCACATTCTTATATAAGCGTCTATTCCTCTCCCTCCATATGTGATATATCACCATCTGAAACGATGTTCGGATGATGAGATAATCTCATAGCCCAGGTCTGGAATATCATATAACATCATTCAACACCTCATTCCATTCATAGGAGAAATTTGAGATCCCTATTATATGCAAAATTCTGCTCCAGACCATTTTGGTATATTTACTTTCAAAAAATAAGTGATTTTTACTCTCATTGACTTTTTTACACAAAATAAGTGATTTCTACTCTCAAACTACTAATCTTGATAATGAGGACTTTGATTTTCTTACCCCTTCCTTAATCTTCATAGTCAGTTCCTTCATGATCTTTTTATAAGCTATAAACATATCTTGTCGTTCAAAGAGAGCCTGCTTATCTCTGCAACAACCTTATTGTTAAAAAAATCAAAATATATATTAAGAGCAAGCAAAAAATAACTTCTATAAAAATCTTGGATATGGACATATTAAAGGAGTTTGAAGAGTATGCATCTTGACAAAGTTAACTTCAACTTAGTAATGTACTATTTATTTAAAAATTTTCCCTAGCAATCCCTTGCTTGAGGTAAGACAATGCCCTTATAGACTTGGAGTTTGACTTTATACTAATTGAAGCTAGGGTCACTCACCTTGATATCCCACTTTGTAGTGAACAAACTTTTCTTCAGGTCTAACTTTATTTCCCATATTCTTGCAGGTAGAAGTTTGAGAGTAAATTGTCTTAGTTATCTTAATGGAGGCTCAAAGGCCTTCTTTACTTGATCTAAGTTTTTTCTATGTCTAATAAGCCTCTTGAGGCATAATCCTCCTCCACTTCTTATCAGCTTCATCCTCATTACGGGCTGAATAGATGAGTTTGATTAAATCTATCCCCATAATATACAATCTTATTACAAGGATAATAACAAAATTACTACAACCGCTACTATACTACTATTAACATTCAGCATATAACCACATTAAACCAACTAAATTAACCAAGTCACTCTAAGTTCCTGTCTAATGGTGTCTTGCTTCCCTTTGGCTATGATTAACTCTCTAATTAAGTTAACTACTGTAGCAGCGAGCTTATACTTGTGTTGCTCCACTTCCTTATATAAGCATCTATTCCTCTCCCTCCATATGTGATATATCACCATCTGAAACGACGTCTAAATGATGAGATTATCTCGTAGCTGAGGTTTGGAATATCGTATAACATCATTCAGCACCTTATTCCATTCATAGGAGAAATTTGGGATACCTATCATATGCAAAATTCTGTTCCACACCACTTTGGTATATTCACATTCAAAAAATAAGTATTCTCACTGACTTGTTTACACAAAATAAGTGATTTCTACTCTCAAACTACTAATCTTGATAACGAGGACTTTGATTTTCTTATCCCTTCCTTAATTTTCATAGTTAGTTCCTTCATGGTCTTTTTATAAGCTATAAACATATCTTATTGCTCAAAGAGAACCTCATTATCTCCGCAACAACCTTATTGTTACAAATTCAAAATATATATTAAAAGCAAGCAAAAAATAGCTTGCATAAAAATCTTGGATATGAACTTATTAAAGGAGTTTGAAGAGTATGCATCTTGACAAAGTTAACTTCAACTTAGTAATATAATGTTTATTTAAAATTTTTCACTAGCAACCCCTTGCTTGAGGTAAGACAATGCCCTTATAGACTTGGAGTTTGACTTTATACTAATTGAAGATAGGGTCACTCACCTTGATATCCCACTTTGTAGTGAACAAACTTTTCTTCAAGTCTAACCTTATTTCCCATATTCTTATAGGTAGAAGTTTGAGAGTAAATTGGCTAAGTTATCTTAATGGAGGCTTAAAGGCCTTCTTTACTTGATCTAAGTTTTTTCTATGTCTAATGAGCCTCTTGAGGCATAATCCTCCTCCACTTCTTATCAGCTTCACCTTTGTTACGGCTGAATAGATGAGTTTGCTTAAATCTATCCCTAATAAAACACATACAAACTATTAGATTTTAAACTATATATACAAATTGCAATAATCTATCATTATAAAACTATCAATTTATAACCCCAACCTCAAACAACATATCTTCCTTTAGCAACTAATCTTTAGAAGAAGGGGATTCTTAAAATCCATCAAGCACCATGTATAGGAGTTCATAAGGGAATTAACCTTTTTCATTTGTTGAAGTCTAGGTCTACTTCCCCTTACGTCTACTAAAAGTCTCAAGTTCTTTCATCCATCAAGAACATGAATGGAAAACATCTTTTCCACTGTGGATTCCTTTTGATGGTTTATTCACACACATTCAAGGTCTGACATTTAGGCTATACTAATGAAAGTTTTTCTGAAGATCTAATTTAGTGCATTAACTTGCTCTAGGAGTTAGCTGAAAAACAATACAACTAATATTATAATTTTTCAATTAATCTAAATAAATAACATTAAATGTTTGTAAAGTAAAATTTTAGGTTTTTTATAATTATATTATCATGGTATGTTGATGAAATTGGAGTGGAAGCAACTAATATCCAAGGATTACTTGGGTCTTCTTAGAGTTAGACAGTCTGTTTGTTAATCATAAAACTATATCTTAAGTCTTTCCTAATACACATTTTCAGCTCTCACCATACTTGTACAGGCTATGAAAGTTACACATATATGATAAGTTATTTTGAATCCCTAGTCAATATTCACTCTTTACTTATTTTTTTTGTTGAATAGTGATTCTTGATATTGTTCTCTCTCTAAGTTTTTATTAATTTTATAATTTAAATGTTTATATAAATACTTCTTTAATTAGTACTTATTTTTTATATTTTCTCTTTAATTTCTTAAAATTTTATTATTTACGTGTTTATATTGAAACTTTTTTTGATGTTATTTGGCAAGAACAATGAAAAGACTATATATTTCTAAGATTCTACTGATATATTGTCAAATTATAAATGAAAATTTTACTAAACAGAGTTGGCCATCTTAATGTACTCTTTTTTTTTTTTTCTCCTTTATGGTTGAATAGTTTTATAGTTTCTGGTTAGGTGATCATTACCCCAAAGCTCGTCAACAAGAACTAAAGTTTCACAATTAGATTTAGCATATTTCAGTACCCATCAATCTTGTAGTTTCAAAAGCACTTTAAAGCAAAAATTAGTGGAAAAAACTTTCCAAACATATATGGATTCAGAGCACAACTCACTGTCTTTAAATTTCTCAAGACTCGATCATTCATTTCTCAGTCATTAACAGTTGGTCAAAAGCAGCTGCTATAACATGAAGATGTAGGATTTCCAATACATTAGTAAGTTAATCTCTCCTATTTGTATTCAATTAACACTCACCTAGGTGTAGCTTTTAAGTATGAAGGCAACTAAAATGATACCATAAGAAGGCGAAAATTGTTAGTGTCTTCTTCAGTGTTGGCTTCCCTCTCTTGCAGTTTCTTCACGTAGACTTTCTCTTCTTCTGCAATTTCTGCAACTTCCTCCATTTGAGATAGATCTGGTATGACAACCCAGAGAAGACCATGGCTACACATCCCCATTGTTTTGTTGAAAGGGGATTGCCACTAAGCAATGATGAAACCACAATGCTCACGAACTTTCTGGTGGTGGTGATTGTAGTATTAGTAAGAGATCCGAATCTGCTAATGGTTAAAAAAATGAAGTTCTGGCCTACTGCACCACACAGGCAGAAGAGAAAAATGTCCCAGGCTGCCTCTGGATGCTGCTTACAGAACTCAACTGCCTCATAGCCAAAACCTTGAGGCAAGCCAAACATGTAGATCATGTTGTAAATCGTACCCCATAAATTCATACCCAACATAATATCCCAAGCACTCGTCTTTGGATACCTGAGTAAAAAAAGAAAAAGTACATTCATTTAGGCGATGAACAAGAGCGTGCAGAGCAAGTATATTTAGTGAGCGAGAACATTGTAAGAAATTCAGGAAGAAAACCTGCAAGATCATACACAGATATTTAAGTTGAAAAAAAAGTGATTAGGTAGTTAAAAAGTGAAGCACACCTTGTAGTGAGTGAATCTTGTGTAGCATTTGTAAATCCATCAAATGCAAGATTTAAGAAACAAAGTCCGTATCCAAGAGGTGCATTTGGATGTGCAAGTTTGCTCATAGTTTTTGAGCTGGTCTGCAATCAGGAAGCATAAATGAGACAGGACATGAATTAAAACCGAAATTTTGAGTCTATGGCTATAATACAGGGTTCAAGATGAAGAAATCTTTCAGATATAGTCTCTCACCTTCGACAGCGCAAATGTTGATACCCCTCCAGCCACAAGGAAAGTGCATATATACTCATTTAGGGAGTATCTTATACCATAAACTAGAGTGCCCATCAACATGACTGCATAAAAATTATGAAATAATTCATCAGTAAATGATACTAGAGATGGTGCCTTATTGATCTGGATGCAAACTAGAGTCATCCCAAGCACTGAACAAGTACTTTGCAAGTATTTTCCTAAAAAGCTACGAACAAACAAAAAGCACAACACACTGTGAAATGGAAAGAGACTCAAGAAGAAAAACATGCATTAATTACAGAGGACGTTGGTCAAAACAACAGGCAATTTGCATAGATAACTTGGACCTTTGCAAGAACAGCAATTGCATTTATTCAGAAACCTCAATATATCCAATTTAATCTTCAAAAAGCATCTACAGTAAGAAATGAACCACCAACAGACAAAATGAAAACCATCAAGTTAATTTCCTTCTAAATGCTGTGCAGCCAGCCGTACAAACTTAACTTAGACCACCAAATTAACACTAAAGATCCAACGAGGTGATCACAGCTAGCGATATCAATTTTGTTTTACATTTTTGATAATATGAAGCTGCAAAATCAAAAGAGACACCACACCTGGAATCATTTTCGAAGATTTTGCTAGGACCTGCAGGCACCAAAATCGGTAAGGAAGGTTAATCAATGAAACTGATAACGACTAGAATCTATCATAAAACAACAAACTCCTGAAGAAAGAAAGATTTCATAAAAAGTTTAACAAACCTGAGCTGGGTAGCTGATATATTTCAAAGCTTCAATGCCCATCGCCGGACCAATGGTATTGGTAATTCCTGCACTCCAATACGTCCACCATGGAGCACCACTACCACTTGTACTGCTTCTCGACCAAATCTTTATCACTAGACATCAAAAACGGAAATAACCACTTTAAGCTCCAAAACACTACAATATAATGTATGTTTGCAAATTACACTAGTGGATTGCGTACAACTTACTTATATAAGACCAAATCAGGCAAACCACATTTTGCGCCAGATTTAGGAACGCTAAATGTTCGAACCTCTTCCCATCCGCACCAAATCGCTTTGTAGATCTGAAGCAGAAAGGGAATCATCTCATAAACGCTATGTTACCACAATGACGTCGCATCCAATTAGAGAAAGACTTACAGAGTTTCTTGGAGAACTCCTTGATAGATGTACGCTGACCAGATTCCGGCAACACAAAAGGCTAACACCAACACTCGGCGTAGTCCGGCACCGTGTGATTCCATTTCGCCGCAAGCCACCGACGACCACTGGATTTCCGCCGAGGTTCCTTTTATCAGTTGACGGAATAACTTAACGGGAAATGAACACGGCGAGGAAGGAATTTTGTGATTTGACGGTGCGGGGATAACGGAAATAACCGCCGGAGGTTAACGGCGAAGTGTGCCTTTGATCAGATATATAAAAAGGACGACAGAGGAGCGCTGAAGTTACGTGGATTTTCCACGTGGGATCACTTGATTGGGGGCAGGATTTCAACTCGCGTTTCTCATTGGTTGGAGCAACGTGGATCACAAAACGACGAGAAGGGCCTTTAACAATGTAATATGGGCCCCACCAAATCAATCGAATCGTCCATAATGCCCTCCATTATCAAAATGTTATAGCAACTTTGACCATTCCTGTCCCTCCTATAATTAATGGCCATATATTTATATAGATCTTATATAAGTGTATAGATAAGATTTAATATAATTAGAACTAGTTAATTAAAACAGAATATCTGATCTCTATAATTACATTCAATATTTTAAAGACTATTAAGGGTGTGCTTGTTTGGAAGTAATGGAAAAAAAGTATCGGTATAGAATGAAAATTTATATTTAGTATCAACCTATCATTGAAGAGGTAACACTTTCATTTCCCCATTTTTAGCAATACTCTATTCCTCTGGGTTATCAGATGAATGAGATTCATTGTTGGCAATACTCCATTCTCATTACTTACTATATTCATTCTTATTCTCATTCCCATTACTCTTTGTGAACCAAGCGCCCCCTAATAGTCAGACTTCTATTATTTAAAGCCATATTTCATGCATAGGCATCCAAGTGATACTCCACAAGTACTAGTTAATTTTTCTAACATAACTATTTTCTTGACTTAACCTTATATATGCACTCTTAGATGAAGATCTATTGTAAAAGTCTTCCAAATGGCAAGTCTTCTTATGATAGAATTAGCCTAAACCATCTTACTGTGATATTTTAAACTTATCTTTGTCAAAGACTTTCGCTTTAACCACAATAATCATTATAGCCATCCAATAGTCTTAGCTAATAGTATATGGCGTCAATTCTAAAACTAATGAGATGACTGTTATATATTTCCATTTCATATTTTGATTTTCGGGAACAAAATGAAAGAAGACTATAATTATAGTTTTAATAGACTCCAAACGCCATTTTCCTTGTGTCTCTTTCTTAATGTTCTCCATATTTATAACCAGTACGACTTCTCAATGTTCCTTATGTATTGGCTTATTGGGCTAAAATTGATGTATCATTTTAAATGTCCATGCTAAGTTGATAGTATCCTTGAGTTACGGGGGTAGTATGGTTTCTAAGCTTACAAAACATTGTGTTGAAGGGTTTTTCACTAATAACACTTTGACGGCTAACTCAGACTTAGGGTTGTGTAAAAGTTTAAATTGAGAGAGAATTCCCTTACCTTTATGACGTTCTTCGTCTTTCATAATAAGGATGGTAGGTGTTAGACTCCTAAGTCTTAATAGTGGAATTGTGCAGGCATTAACGAGTATCGACCAATGTTTAACACTTGAGAAGGTGGAACAAGACAAAGACTTGCAGTAGGCAAGAAAATGGACATTATCAATGAGTTGGCATACAGTAGTGTACACTGGCAGGAATCTTCGACGAGATACAAGATTCAGATATGAGACCAAAAGATAACTTGAAATGGACCTTGTGTTGAAGGCTATCTAGATCACATACACGAGGGAGACATGTGAGAGCATTGATTTGAAGGTTATCTTTGACAACTTATAAGTTCCAAAATTAGATACTTTGTTATCTAATAACACCTTCTTTAAGTTATTACTTTAATTTTTTTTAAAAATCCAAATCTTATTCAACCTTTAATGAACTAATTCCACATCAAACTAGGTTCATTTTATACCTTAATTAAGTCCAATTAAACCATTATAAAGTACCTTAACTTTATATGGTCCAACAATTGCCCAAAACTAAACTTTTCTCCTTCTTACGTGCTTCCCATGACCATGGGAATAAGCCTTATAAATCCCACAATTGTGGGATGAGTGAGCCGAAGGTTCACTCAACCACATCTCCAATTTGTTTCGAAAACTTGACTTCTTCACTACCATTCGACACACCTTCTCCAAATACCATTAATTTCACTTGAATTCTACCTTATTCAGGCTTCAATACCTCATTAAATTCATATCCAAAATAATTCAAAAATCATTCATTAAATAAATTACAAATCAATATCTTCCACACATCAAAACCAAACCAAAAGCTATCATACAAGGATCATTTTTCCAGCATTTCTTTATCATCATCTTAACATATTTCATGTTAATTCAATTATCATAAAACTTATGTTAATACATGCTATCAATTTTAGAATTCCCTTACATAATTACCTTCAAATTCCTTCTTTAAAGATCTAAACCAGCCCTTCATGCAACCAAAACACTTCCAAAATTTAGGTAAGAGTAGGATGATTTTAACACCGAAAAGACAGCAACATAAAAGATAACTTGTGGTAGCTTTCTTGATGCAATATCTTACAAGAATTCTAAGTGAAATTGAAGCAAAATTCACAGCTAAGAGAGGGCGAATGGTTTCAGTGGAGATGCTTTAATGAAGGCTGCATAAACTTCTTGCCAGTTTAACATCTAAGTTGTCAGGTGTCTTAATCTTGGAGGAGCACATGTCACTAATGCATGTATCATATTTGTCATCCCTTTAAGCTACCAAAGGTCACACACCTATTAGGTAATTTGTCACTTAATCAATGTTGCCAATTTTCATCCAATTATATTGCCATTTGTCCCTTAATTACTCATGCCAAATGTCACTAAATGTATAGGCTTAGTCATCCAATTTTCATGTACCAACTTGTCTTGCCATTTGATATTTTCCTTGTCTAAATGTACATTTTAATACATCAATTTTCTAATGGTATCAATTAATTCCAAATCATTAAGTATGATCCATTAAGCCAAAATTCAAAATCAAACCAAAATTCACAACATATTCAACTTATAATCATGTCACAATTTAACACCTATCACATATGCCTTCATGAACATATAACATTTCAACTAGGGTATAATTTGGGGCCTTACATATGATATGAAAATGTTCTCTACCTTGGTTGTAGAATTTGCAACGATTGGTTGTTTGGAAATCTTCTAACTTATCGCACTATAATTTAAAGTGAAAATGTACCCTGGTTTTGATATACTATCATTTAGATCTGACTAAAAACTAGCATCTGAATAACCTTGAACTCTCAGTTCAGCTTCTTCATAGACCAAGAAAACATCTTTAGTCCTTCTCCTTCTGAAGTACTTCAAGATATTTTTCACAATCATCCTGTGACCATAACCAAGATTGGCTTGAAACCTGCTCGTTATGTTCAACACAATCCATTTTATCTCTCTTTTTGTGTCTTAGGACATATAACTTGTCTGAGAGAAATCTCATACGATATGAGTAAGAATTCTCTCTTGGAATTTTCTATGCTAAACCTCTTTAGCTCTTTGTCGATATACGTGGATTAGGATAATTCATGCAACTTCTTTAATCTATCTCTATAGATATTTATTCCTAAAATATAGGTTGCTTCTCCCATACACTCCATTGGGAAGTTTTTAGACAACCAAATCATTATAGATTGGAGTATTGGTATGTTATTTCTAATCAGCAATATGTTGTCTACATATAGCACTAAGAAGACGACTACACTCCCACTAACGTTCTTATAGACACATAGTTTATCCACATTTTTTATAAAATCAAACTCTTTTACTATCTGTTCAAAACAAAAGTTCCAACTTCGTGACGCTTGCTTAAGTCCATAGATAGACTTAACTTGCATACTTGATTAGGAAATCTTTTTAGATTCAAAACCCTCAGGTTGTGTCATATACGCTCCTCTAGTAAATTTCTATTTAGAAATGTTATTTTGACATCCATTTTTCAAATTTCATAATTGTAATATGTGGTTATAGCCAATAAGATTCATATGGATAAGCATAATTATTGGTAAAAAGGTTTCATCAAAATGAACTCTTGTTTTTATTTGTAACCTTAGCCACTAGCCTTGCTTTATATATATGTACATTACCATCCATGTCAGTTTTTATCTTAAAAACTCACTTACATAATATAGGTACAATACCATCAGGTGCATCCACCAAAGTCTATAGTTGAGTAGTGTATGTGGATTATATTTCAGATCTCATAGTTGTATGATATTTTAAAGAATAAATATTAGACATTATTTCTTTATAAGTAGTGGGCTCATCATCTACGAGCGATATATTAACCTTCCTGTTCGTGAATTGCAAGTTCATGATTGTCGAAGTGAGTAATAAATCGATAAAAACTAAGTCGTGTCTACAGGGATTATGAGAAAGTTCAATTCTACGCTAGCTAACGGTATTTGAAATTGGGTTGAGTGAAATTTTAGGAAATTAAAATTAATGTAAAGAAATTTTTTTACACTTAAATAAATTTCTAAATAACTACCTAATTCACTGCAACCAAAATAACTATGAATATGACAAATTTGTGCAGTAACTAATTAAGAAAAGATTGCAACAATTGACTAATTAAAAATATTAACTTCAATGGATGATGACTTTCTCTTAGGGAATGATATTTTTGTCAACCTTAATTTTGAATTAGCTAGCCTCCATAAATGAAATATCCTAACCTTGTAGGTGAATTTTAAGAGTAATTAATCCCCTTTTTTCAAAGATGAATTAATCTATCCAATCTAGACATCACTTAGTAATCCTTTACTTAAGTTCTTCCTAGAGTTTCTTAAGTCCCAAACCTTCAATTTTCTCCTCCTAAGTTTCTTGGGTCTCCCAACTCATAAGACAATCCTAGTCGAAATTTCCTTCAACCTAGCAAAACTCCTTTTTTCCAAAGGCCAATTTATACCAAGGTAATTTCCAATAATCTAAAGGAAGAACCAATAAATCTAAGGAAAAATCAACAAGTATATGAATATTCTATCATGGATTCTAGCAAAATTTAATATTAAAGAATCATAAAAAATATCAAATCCCTAAGAGAAATTAAAAGTTCTAACCACAAATCATCAAGCCAAGCAATTCAAAAATATAAATGCTAGAAAAATTCATAAGGAATCAATTATAAATAAAGAACACGGCTCCCAAACAGCTGCAGAAATCAATGGGTTTTCCAATCTCCTTGCATGGCTACGTTGTTATCTTGCGGTGAATGGTGATGGTGCATGGATGAAGGTTACATTGTTTGTGGTGTATGGAGGCGTGAAGTGAGTGGAGGTTGGTGAATGGCGTGGATGGGATTAGCTTGGTGGAAACAGCAGCATGGATGATGTGTGGAAGCTTCTTTGTCTTATAGTGGAGGCGCTTTTGGTGAGTAAATGATGAAGGCTGCAGCTTGTGTCTTGCGATGAAGATTGGATGCTTGAATGGAAGATTCTCTCTTCAATGGGTAGAGTGGTGGCTGTTTTGTTGTGAATGGAGGATGCAGCGTTGTTTCTGTGTGTTTGTGGAGAGTGTGTGGAGAAGATGCAGGTTGCGTTGGTAGAGAATTGAAGCTGTTTTCTTACGTGAATGAAAACAAGAGCTGCTGTTCTAGTTAAAGTGGTGATGAAGGCTGAAATAAAAGAATGGTGGATGCGTTCTTGAATGGGAGTGAAATTAAGGCTTGTGTGTGAGTGGAGGTTGGAGAGAAATCAAGATTGTGGCTTGGAGGCTGGCTATTGGTTGAGAGGTGAGTGGGTGGTGAGGCATTATGGAGTGAAAACCAAGCACCTTGAGTGGAGACGTCTTCATTATTTTAAAGAGTTGACAGCTTGCATGTGGTATGCTGCTACATTAGTGGAGGAATGACAAGTGGGGTTATGTTGTGTATGGACGTAGCTGCCTCCTCTTTTTTTGGTGAGTGAGTGACAGTTATTTTTGAATGATGGAGCTGGTAAGTGGCATGGATGGAAGCAGTTAGGTAGGGGCAGTTGCATATGCGTGATTGTAAAATGCTTCTCTCCCTTTTGCTGCATTAGTGGAGTGGAAGGATGGAGCTAGGAAGGGGCTGTTACATGTCTGGAGTGGTTTGCGTTGGTGTGGGGGTTGGTGAGTGATGCGTTGGAGAATTAGCGGAGAGTGGAGCCAAGTGGGAGCTGTCAATTTTTCAAAACAACTCCAATTTTTCAAGGTCAATTTCAACAATGCATAAAAACTAAACGGTGACAATTTAGGAGCTCAAATTTTATCAGTATCTTTTTCTTTGAGTTATCTTCAATATGAGACTTGAATCACATAATTTCACCATCTGAATCAAAAGCTATGATCGAAACATAATCGAAAGGTCATTCTGGCGATCCAAAATCTAATGCAACCTTTGGGAATTTATTTCTCCTGAATTCCAACTCAGAAAAATCTGTAATTGGTCTCAAAAAATCTGTCAATAAGTCAAAATTTTAAGTATGAAATTTCATAATTTTTGGCTAAACCAATCTTGAGATAAAAATCCCACAATGACTAAAGGTCAAGTATGTCAGAAACCCAAAAACAGTTCAATTCGAGTCTATTTGTTTCATTTATACATTTTACGTCAACGAACCTCAAATAATGTTAAAACATGATAAACCAACTATAAATGGACATAAAATGAACATAAATGACTCTGAATTAAGTCCTTAAGATATATGAAAATATGAATGTATCAAATTCCCCACACTTAGCACTTGCTTGTCCTCAAGTAAGAAAAAGAACAGAAAGTAAAACTACAGAAAACCTGAAAAACAAAGTGCAGAAAAACAAAAACATGCAATGCAAAGAAAAATACTTAAGTATGCAGCATTCAAATCAGATTCCTAACCATATCAATTAATTCAAGCATGATAACTAAAACTTGGTTTATCATGATTAACACATAAAATCAATGAACTCTGTTTACATGTAACATTCGAACTAATCTAGCATAATAGAGTTAGAGGAAATCTATGCCATATCGAAATAATAAGTCAAATCATTGATATACACTCCAACACTCAAACTAGTTAGGCTCAAATGTGTAACTCTCAAAATTCGATCAACGAATACATTCTACCATATGCTTGCTTTTCAATCTTGACAAAACTATCAAAGTGCGCATATATTATACACAAATCAAAAGGTCTTTAGAATGGTTGTAATGGGGCTTGGCTAAAGGTGAGGTAAAAGAAAGATAAGAGAAGGCTAAAACAAAGGCAATAGAGCTATACAGAATATCATAGAACTCATGTACATATATGCATCCAGGCACATAATTATGCAAATTAAACACAAACAACTCCACTTCTTTTCATTCCATTTGGATTTTCCATGGACAAGTATATAATTCGAAACACTTAGGAATCACTTTTCTTTTTCTTTTTCATCTCACGGTAGAAACTCTTTCTCTTTTTTTGTTTTGTTTTTTTTCGTGTTGTGTTCATAGCCAGATATTCAGATGAACACCATGTCATCATATGTCAACCAACTCACATCTTCAACTTTGCCAAATAGATGCTCTACTAACCTTGGCCATAGGGTATAGAGTATAAAAATGAGATCAAGGTTAAGTTAATAATGTGGAAAGCAAAGAAAAGGATAAAAGCTCAAAGGGGCTTTCTAATGGAAATCATGCTTTAGGTTGGCTATTTAAGTTTAAGTGGTTTAACCTAGATGCCTTTATCATGTTCATGCAAGCATGCTAAGTCAAGATATTAAGCAAGTTCTAGAGAATTGTACCGTTGAAAGAGTGCAAACAACAAGGAATAATGTTGAAGGCGCAAGAGCTCACATAGGTCATCTATTAAGTCAATACAACATAGTTTCAAGATCACTCTACTATCTAGAAAGCTCAAGTGTTACATTAAACCATTTATCAAGTTTATACATTCATCGTTGTTAACCAAATCTCACGCATAATACTCAAACTCATTCAATGATCAAGAATCCTAAAGAAAGTTAACACACTTAAGATGCAAGAAAAACAAAAAAATATTGTTGTAATTTTTTAAAATTTTTTCAAATTTATGGTTTATTTAATACAAAACATGCAACTAACGTGAAAATTTTCTCAAGTTCAAGCAAAAACAAGAAGGTGCAGCAATTTGCCCTTAAAATACACCATAAATCCGAATCTATACTACCCAAAAATTCGAAAATTGTAACCTAAAGTCCCCCCCCCCCCACATAAACACAACATTGTCCTCAATGTTAAAGTAAATGCAAGAAGAATGATTCACACCAATATGAAAAATAGAAACAAAATTCAAAACCTAGAAAAAGCAAGAAAAATCAAAATGAAAAAGAAGAGAAAGAAGAAATCAAATCTGATTTATCTCTAATGGGTTGCCTCCCATTAACCGCTTTTGGTTATAGTCATTAGCTCGACATTGTGTTCGCATCATTCTCTATAGTTCGGTATGTCCACAACCACTTTCTCCGTCTGAATGTCCTTGAAACCTCCATAAAAAGGCTTCAATCGATAGCCTGTAACTTTGAAGCTTCGATTGTTACCTATGTCACAAATCTCAATAGCGCCATGTGGAAATACATTAGTAACAATGAAAGGACCATGCCATCGAAAACGTAACTTACTTGGAAGACTCCCTAGATTATAGAAGGCTCAGTGACTTGAAATCATAATTCACAACTCCAATCTTGCATTCCTAAAAAAACAAAACAGATAAAAAGCAAATAAGGTACTCAAATGAAAGTAATAAAAAGAAATTGAAACAACACAGAACTAGAATGAAAGGATAAGATTGGGGTGTCTCCTAACAGGTGCTATGTTTAATGTCGATAGCTCGACGTAGCCATTTGATCACAGGTCCTTGAGTGAAATGCTTGCAATGTTTCTCAACTCTTGATCATAATAATACTTCAATCTTTGCCTATTCACTTTGAAAGTTCGCCCATTGCTTCCCTTAACTTCAATCGCTCTATAGGGGGTAACATTCTTCACAACAAAGGGCCCCGACCATCTAGAGCGTAATTTATTTAGAAAAAGCTTCAATCTCGAGTTGAAAAGTAAAACTTTCTCTCCTGAAGCAAATTCTTTCCTTATAATGTGTTGGTCATGCCATTTTTTTGTTTTCTCTTTGTAGATTTTAGAGTTCTCATACGCTTCATTTCGAAATTCTTCCAATTCACACAATTGAAGAGACCAATTTTCAACCGATTTTTGCCAATCAAGATTTAACTTTCTAACTACCTAATAATCCTTGTATTCTAACTCTATCGGAAGATGACAAGCTTTGTCAAAAACCAAACAATATGGAGACATGCCAATTGGAGTCTTGAAGGCCGTCCTATATGCCCAAAGGGCATCATCAAGCTAGAGAGCCCAGTCTTTTCAGTTAGGGTTCACATTTTTCTCAAGAATGTCCTTGATCTCTCGATTTGATATTTCAACTTGGTCATTTGACTGTGGGTGGTAGGATAAAGCAACCTTGTGTCGAACTCCATATTTGGTTAAAAGATTATCCAGAAACTTGTTGCAAAAGTGGGTACCTTCATTACTAATAATGGCTCTTAGAGTATCGAATCTTGTGAAATATTTTTCTTGAGAAATCTGAAAACAACTTTGGCATCATTTATTGGTGAAGCTATGGCTTCAACCCATTTTAATACATAGTCCACTGCCAAAAGGATATAAGATTGTCCATAAGATTTGGGGAATGATCCCATAAAGTCGATACCACACAAATCGAAGAGTTATACCTCAAAAATGTTTATTAAAGGAAGTTCATGACGTCGTGAGATATTACCCATTTGTTAACATCAGTCACACGTCTTAGTGAAAGCATGGCTGTCCTTATAGAGCATAGGCCAACAGAAACCGGATTGGAGAACTTTTGCTACTGTTCTTATTGGGCCAAAGTGACCTCCATATGGTGATGAATGACAATGCTCCAAAATTGCTAAGACTTAATCTTTTGGGATACATCTTCGAATCACTTGATCGAGACCTCTCTTGAACAGTAAAGACTCATCCGATAGATAACTTTTTGCATTAAATAGGAAATTTTTTTTAGGATGGATTTAAATTCGGAGGAATCAAACCTGTTACTAAATAATTCACCATACTGGCAAACCATGGAAGCTTTTCATTAACTCTGAATAACTGCTCATCTGCGAAAGTCTCTTGAATAGGTATTGGTGGCTTTGATTCCTCAAGTTCTAATCGAGATAAATGGTCGGCAACTGCATTTTTTGTCCGCTTTTTGTCCTTGATCTCCACATCGAACACTAGCAAAAACAATACCCATCGAATGAGCCGTATCTTGGCATCTTTCTTAGCAAACAAATATCGGATTGTCGCATGATCTGTGAAAACCACAACCTTGGACCCAATGATATATGACCGAAACTTGTCCAAAGCAAAACCAACTGCTAACATTTCCTTCTCTGTAGTAGTGTAATTTTGCTGGGCATCATCCAAAGTCCAGCTAGAGTAATAGATAACCTTGAACACTTTCTCTTGTCTTTAGCCTAAAGCTGCTCCTATTACGAAGTCACTCGCATCACACATAATTTCAAATGGTTGTTGCCAATAAGGTGTGATCATCACAGGAGCTGAAATCAACTTTTTCTTAATCTACTCGAAAACCTGCAAGCATTTCTCATTGTACTCAAATTTCACATCCTTTTTCAAGAGATTACAAAGGAGTTTGGCGATCTTGGAGAAGTCTTTGATGAATCTCCGGTAAAACCCCACATGTCCAAGGAAACTACGGATACCCTTTACATTTGTCGATGGAGGAAGCATTTCAATGGTTGTTGTTTTGGCTAGGTTTACTTTAATGCCACGAGCAGATACTTTGTGACCCAACACAATTCCTTCCCTCACTATAAAATGGCATTTCTCCCAATTGAGCACCAAGTTGATATCCTGACATCTTTTCAACACTAGAGACAGATTATGTAAGCACTTATTAAATGAATCACCAAAAACAAAAAAATCATCCATAATGACTTCCATGAAATTCTCAAGCATATCAAAAAAGATAGTCATCATGTAACGCTGAAATGTAGCAGGAGTATTGCAAAGACCAAAATCCATGTACCTAAATGCAAATATGTCAAAAGGACAATTAAATGTGGTCTTTTCTTGATCTTCAGGTGCTATGGCTATTTGGTTATATCTCGAGTACCCATCTAAAAAATAGTAAAATGCATGTCTAGCAAATCTATCCAACATCTGATCTATGAATGACAAAGAAAAATGATCCTTCCTAGTGGCTTTGTTCAACTTCCTATAATCCATACAAACTCTTTATCCATTGACTGTCCTAGTGTAAATAGTCTCATTGTTATCATCTCTAACTACAATGAATCCACCTCTTTTAGGAACAACCTGAGTAGGACAATCCTATGAACTATTAGAAATTGGGTAAATGATTCCAGCCTTAAACCACTTCTGAATTTCATTCCTAATCAGTTCCTTTATTGCTGGATTCAATCTTCTTTGGGGTTCAATGCTAGGGGTGAATGACTCCTCCATAAGAATTTTTTGCATTACAATAGAAGGACTGATTCCCTTAATGTCTGACATTGACCAACCCAATGCATTTTTTAACTTCCTTAACACCCTAAGCAATTTTTCTTCTTCTAAATGAGTCAATGAAGATGAAATAATGATAGGAAAAGTTTGATTAGCACCCAAGACTACATATTTCAAATTTTCAGGCAAGGGTTTCAAATCAATCGATGGGTATACATCTTTCACATCACCAGCAACATCAGCATTAATCACACAAAACAAAGGTTCAGTTTGATTCAAAAGAATCCAATACCATCATAAAACAAGCATCATCATCATCCATAGCATCTTTTGTAACCATACCTTCCAAACACGTCGATAATAGGTCTTTAGGTATAAGGAAAGGAAAAGATGTTACCACACAAGATGATATGATATCCACTCGGTTGCAAGTTGGTGTATCACTTGGATGTTTAAGTGATATGTATGTGTTGAACCTCACCTTCTTGCCATTTACATGCAAGGTTAGTTCCCCTTGTTGCACATCAATCACTGCACCTCTGATAGCCAAGAATGGTCGCCCAAGTATGATCAAGATCTCCTTATCTTCTTCCATGTCGAGCACCACAAAGTCTGTAGGGAGAATAAATTTGTTAACACGAACAAGAACGTCTTCTATAATAACTCGAGGATAAGTGAGAAAACGGTCAGCTAATTGGAGACAAATTGTCGATTACTTGACTTCTCCTAATCCCAACTTTTGGAAGATGGAAAGAGGCATGAGATTTATGCTTGCTCCCAAATCGCAAAGCTCTTTACCAAAATATGTGTTGCCGATCTCACACGAAATTGTAAAACTTCCCGAATCTTTCAATTTCTGTGGTAACTTTCTTTGCAAGACTGCACTACACTCTTCGGTCATCAATACCATCTCATAGTCTCCAAATCTCATCTTTTTGGTAACAATATCCTTAATGAATTTTGCGTAATTCGGTACTTGCTCAATAGCTTCAATCAAGGGAATGTTGATCTCAAGTTTCTTAAA
>JANVCQ010000001.1:2682057-2704509 GCA_025531925.1 Erythroxylum plowmanianum
AACAGCATTTGCAAGTTGTCCTAATTGAACTTCCAAACCCTTCACTGAAGTCCCAATACTAGTTACTTGCATCTTTAGCTCATCCATCTCCTTCTCATTCTTATGGAAACGGTTCCTTGTCTTAGTTACAAAAGTGATAATCATTTCTTCCAAGGAAGGTTTCCGTTCTGCTGATGGTGGTCTATATCCAGGTGGGTGGGGCATGTTCCTTTGAATACCATAGTTATATTTCTCCTTAGAGTTGTAGCCTTGACTATATTGATTTTCTATTGGTTATGACTTAAATCCCAAGTTCTTTTAGTTAACAAACTGGGCTTGTTCCACCCCCTCATCATTGGTATAGAATGAATGACTAATAGCAGCCACCTGGTCATTCTATCTTTCCTTTGACATGAATTTTAAAAATTGATTTGATAGGGCTACCAATTGAGCAGATAACTGAGTCACTTGGTCCATTTTTAAAATTCCTTTTTTTCCATTAGTTCGCTTGGAGGGCCACTGGTAGCTGTTCGAAGCCATATCTTCTAGCAATGCACATGTTTCTTGAGATGTTTTTCTCATCAGAGTATCACCTGCTACTGCATCCACAATAGTTCGAGTTTGGCCATTCAACTCGTTGTAGAACGTTTCCACCTGTACCCACTCTTGGTATCCGTGATATGAACACTTTCTCAAAAAATCTTTATACCTCTCCCAAGCTTCATGTAATGGTTCCAAGTCATGCTGTCTAAATGTACTAATCTCAGCTCTTAACTTCGCAGCTTTATAGATGAAAAAAATTTAATCAAGAACTGTTGTGCCACCTCTTGCTAAGTTAGCATTCTATCAGCAAAAATTGAATAAAGCCAATTCTTTACTTTGTCCCGAAGAGAAAATGGGAACAAAGTGAGCCTAATGTCATCTTGCATTGCCCCTTCAATCTTGATAGTGTCACATAATTCCTGGAAACTTGCAAAATGATCATTTGGATCTTCCATTGATGCTCCTCCAAATTGATTTGTCTGAACCAAATTGATGAGTCCAGGTAAAATATGAAAATTCTGAGCACGAACATTAGGTCTTTGGATATCGTGATAATTGTCCACCACTGTAGGTTGGAAATATTCCCTGATAGGACGTTGGTGCAATTGTTTCTATTCATTTATGTTATCTCATCTTTCATTTCCTCCAGTCAAATTAGCTACACCGAGTCTGGCCTCTAACTGAGCTAATCTTTGAGCCATTTCATCCCTTTCTCTTTGAATTCTCTGAAGTTCTTCTGCTTGATTTTCCATTTTCTTTTGTCGACGAATTGACTTTACTGTTCTTTCCAACTCTGGGTCAAACTATCTTTCTTACCCTCTAGTGGTTCAGGGCATACAATCCTCTTACACATAAGCTGCGCAACAAAACGAAAATGCAAAAAAGAAAAAGAAACAAATAAGTTACTTTAGGGATAAAAAAGAAAATCAACAAGTAAATATCAAACCAGCTATAGAAGCAAACATTCATCCCTAGCAACGGGCCAAAAACTTGTTCGTAAACCGCAAGTGCATGATTGTCGAAGTGAGTACTAAATCAGTAAGAACTGAGTCATGTCCACAGGGATTATGAGAAAGTTCAATTCTACACTAGTTAACGGTATTTGAAATCAGGTTAAGTGAAATTTTAGGAAATTAAAATTAATGTAAAGAAATTTTTTAAAAACTGAAATAAATTTCTAAACAACTACCCAATTCACTGCGACCAAAATAACTATGAATATAACAAATTTATGCAGTAACTAATTAAGAAAAAATTACAACAATTGACTAATTTAAAGTATTAACTTCAATGGGGAATGACTTTCTCTTAGGGAATAATATTTTTGTCAACCTTAATATTGAATTAGCTATTCTCCACAAATGAAATATCTTAACCTTGTAGGTGAATTTTAAGAGTAATTAATCCCCTTTTCTCAAAGATGAATTAATCTATCCACTCTAGACGTCACTTAGTAATCCCTTACTTAAGTTCTCCTTAGAGTTTCTTAACTCTCAAACCTTTAATTTTTACCTCCTAAGTTTCTTGGGTCTCCCAACTCACAAGAAAATTTCATTCGAAATTTCCTTCAATCTTCTAACAAAAACTCCCTTTTTTCAAAGGCAAATTTATACCAAGGTAATTTTCAATAATTCAAAGGAAGAACCAATAAACCCAAGAAAAAATCAACAAGTATATGAATATTTAGTCATAAATTCTAGCAAAATTTAATATTAAAGCATCATCAAAAATATCAAATCCCTAAAAGAAATTAAAAGTTATAGTCACTAATCATCAAGACAAGCAATTCAAAAATATAAACGCTAGACAAATTCATAAGGAATCAATTATAAATGAAGAACACAGCTCCCAAACAGTTGCAAAAATCAATGGGCTATCTAATCTCCTTGTATTGCTACGTTGTTGTCTTATGGTGGATGGTGATGGAAGTTACGTTGGTGATGGTGCATGGATGAACGTTACGTTGTTTGTGGTATGCGGAGGCATGAAGTTAATGGAGGTTGGTAAATGGTGTGAATGGGATTAGCTTGATGGAAACAACTGCGTGGATGATGTGTGGAAGCTTCTTTGTCTTGTAGTGGAGGCGTTTTTGGTGAGTAAATGATGAAGGCTACAACTTGTGTCTTGCAGTGAAGATTGGATGCTTGAATGAAGGATTCTCTCTTCAATGGGTGGAGTGGTGGCTGTTTTGTTGTGAATGGAGGATAGAGCATTATTTCTGTGTGTTTGTGGTAAGTGTGTGGAGAAGATGCAAGTTGTGTTAGTGGAGAATTGAAGCTGTTTTCTTACATGAATGAAAAGAAGAGCTATTGCTCTAGTTGAAGTTGTGATGAAGGCTGAAATAAAAGAATGGTGGATGCGTTCTTGAATGGGAGTGAAATTAAGGCTTGTGCGTGAGTGGAGGCTGGAGAGAAATCAAGAGTGTGGCTTGGAGGTTGGTTGTTGGTTGAGAGGTGAGTGGGTGGTGTGGCGCTATGGAGTGAAAAGCAAGCACCTTTGGTGGAGACGTCTTCATTGTTTTAAAGAGTTGGTAGCTTGCGTGTGGTATGCTTCTGCATTAGTGGAGGAATGACATGTGGGGTTGTGCTGTGTATGGACATAGTTGCCTCCTCTTTTTTTGATGAGTGAGTGACAACTATTTTTAATGAATGATGGAGCTAGTAAGTGGCATGGATGGAGGCAGCTAGGTGGGGGCTGCTGCATGTGCGTGGCTGTAAAATGTTTCTCTCCCTTTTGCTGTGTTAGTGGAGTGGAAGGATGGAGCTAAGTGGAGGTTGTTGCATGTGTGGAGTGGTTTGCATTGATATGGAGGCTAGTGAGTGATGCGTTGGAAAATTAGTGGAGAGTGGAGCCAAGTGGGAGCTGCCAATTTTTCAAAACAACTCCAATTTTTTAAGGTCAATTTTGATAGTGCATAAAAAATAAACGATGACGATTTAGGAGCTCAAATTTTATCAATATCTTTTTCTTTGAGTTATCTTCAATATAAGACTTGAATCACGGAATTTCATCGTCTGAGTCAAAAGTTATGATCGAAACATCGTTGAAAGGTCATTCTAGCGATCCAGAATCTGACACAAATTTTGTGAATTTATTTATCCTGAATTCCAGCTCAAAAAAATTTGCAATTAGTCCCAAAAAATTCGTCAATGAGTCAAAAATTTAAGTATGAAATTTCATAATTTTTGACTAAACCAATCTTGAGATAAAAATCCCACAATGACTAAAGGTCAAGTCTGTCAGAAATCCAAAAATAATGCAATTCGAGTCTATTTGTTTCATTTATGCATTTTACGTCAACGAACCTCGAATAATGCTAAAACATGATAAACTAGCTATAGATGAACATAAAATGAACGTAAATGGCTCTAAATTAAGTCCTAAAGATATATGAAAATATGAGTGTATCACTTCTCCTTTTAAATATGTAGATTTTATCTAGTGGATATATGACGTATCCAACTAGTGCATTTTAGAATATGTGTCTCTTAAACCTTCGGTTGTATACCATATGTATCAACTTGAGATTTTGTCATATCTGGATGTTAATTTGTGGTTATTGAATTTCTCTAAGTTCTACCTCACTGTCATTAATTTTCTTAAGAATAAATTCTCTTTCTAGAAATGTAGCATAACTTAAGACAAGCACATTTTGCTCAAGATGAAGGTAAAATTGATATTTGATACTCTCTTTTGGATACCCCACAAATTTTCATTTATCTAATTTATCTGAAAGTTTAGCTGGAAGCTTATCAGATGCTGCATAAGTCATATAAACATCGCATCCCCAAATCTTCATAAGCGCCACATCCCCAAATCTTCAAGTGTGACAACTTTGGTATATTACTAATCCATATATCATATGATGTCTTATTAATCGATTTGGATGGAACTCTATTGAAAAGGTAAGTAATAGTTTCAAGGGCATGTCTCCAAAAGGAGATAGGAAGGACTGAATGACTCATTAAAAAAATCTACTAGAGTACAATTTCTCCTTTTAGACACATCATTATGTTGTGGAGTTACAGGAGGAGTCTATTATGAGAGAATCTCATTCTCTTTTAAGTAACCAAGTAACTCATGGTCTAAGTATTCACCACCTTGATATTATCTAAGTGTGTTAATAATTTTAACATTTTGTTTCCCATTCTCCAGTCTAAATTTTTTGAACTTTTCAAATGATTCAGACTTTTGCTTCATTAACTATACATAACCATATATAAAATAATCATCTGTGAGCATAATGAAATATGGGAATCCACCTCTAGCTCAAGTAGACATAGGTCATGCACATCTGAATGTATAAGAACAAGAAATAGGAGGCTTCTGCAAAAGCACCAAAGCCAAATGGTGGTGTAAAGAATAAGGACATTGATAGGGCGCATATTTACATTGTAGAGATTTTATTGCTCTTAGAAGAATCCTCAATAAGAACATAACTTAATTCCTTTTTTAAAGGGTCCCTATTTAGTCTCAAACATATTCAACAGATCATGCAATGACACATCCTTTTGACTCATATAAAAGCTCATAATGAACTGTAAAAAGCTTAGAGTAAGAGATTGAAGCATCAAAATAATGCTTAACCCATGGTCCATAACATAACTAGATTGACTTAATTTTTCAATATAGCTAATCATCTTCAGTACATGTAGCTTAACTGAAGATCCTTATACCATCTTACATTCGTATAATGATCTAAAAGTCTCGTAACTTTCCATCTTATTTTATGCACCAAACAACTCTTTGAGATGCATAATTAAGATAGGAACATCCATGTTTTCATATTGTTTCCTGAAGCTCAGGAGATAAGCTAGTCAATATAACATATTGAGCTTGTTCGACATTATCAACATAAAGCTGATATGGCTCCCATACTTCATTAGCATCCAAGAAGCTTGACAAGGATAGATCACTACTCATCTTCTTTTGGCAATTAAAAGACATAAAAGAGAAAGTATCAGTTTATGCCACAAAACAAAATAAAATAAAATAAAGAATTTAATAAATATTTAATTACTCATACTATTTTATTTAAAATAATAGCTCTCATTATTAAGTCGAAAATTATCAAATAATTTTCTACTGGACTAAGATCCTATCCAAAGATAGTTGATCCTGAATTTGCTCAACAAACCAACTAAATTTAAATTAAGTAGGTAATAACTTTATCAAACACATCTGATTCGCTAGGAGACAACTCTTTACTAAAATATATCTTATATATTATTCAAAAACTTATTTCTAGATTCATATGATCATGAGTTTGCTCTCATCCAAATCATACAAAATTAGTTAAATAGGAAATATTAATCTAAGATAAAATACATTTAGGTTAAAGGGATCTTAAGTTTGCTCAACAATTTTTACAATAAGCAAACATCTGGCTTTACCCTTAAATAATGAAAGGTAACTATCACATTTTTAACGTGTACTTAATATTGGATTAAAATTTATATCTCATAAAAATAATATAATCTTATTATATTAATAATTTCTAACATAATCAAATTATGTAAGAAATCCTTTAAAACCTTTTTATTGATTATGTTTATTGATCTAATAGCTAATTTAATTTTATAATTCAACTCTTTGAAAAATTAAACTAAATTCTAAAATATTCCAAATGAAAATAATTTTAAATATTTTTTGAAATTTATTAGGAATTTAAACCAATTTAATCTTAATTAAATCAATTTAATTAAAATAAATATTTAAAACACATAAAAATTAAAATAAAATTAATTCAGATAAAAGAATGCAATATACACAATAGACACATGCATAAATTCACACACACATCTAGAAATCCGAACCATGAACTTAGCAAAGGTGACATGCTTTCGAAGGTTTTCCAGATATCAAATAACAAAAATATTCTAATTCAACACTGATTTGAGCATGCAAATTTTAGGGTTCAGAAGCAAAAAGAGAAAAACAAAATTGAGGCAGAAGATTTTTCAGAAGTCATAAAACAAATTACTACGTCTTTTTCTTAAACATGTATTCTGTTTTTCATAAAGCTAATTCACAATAAGCAAGAAGCATAAGTGGGCATACGATTAGGGCCGTTATTATCATTTTATATGCCCTGGATGTAGGGACGAATCTATTTTTTTTTTTAATTTGAGCAAAATTTTATTTGTAATGAGATAAATATTTAATAGGGATAAAAAAATTTTGAGTGGGGGCAAAATTTTATTTTATTTTATAAAAATTTAAAATAATAATTTTTTATATAATTTTTTTTAAAAAAAGTGGGGGCAGTGGGGGCAAGTGCCCCTACTTGCCCCCAATATGCCTCCGTCCTTGCCTGGATGAAATAAAAAATTCTAATAAATCGACAATATACTTAAATTTACATATTTGTATGAAACATAAATGACTCTTTATAGCATATTTAAATATTTAATAAGCTAAAAATATATTTAAAAATTAGAAACTTTATCTTTAAATTATTCTCAGAACTCAAATGACAGAATCGTAAAATTTTTTGTTGCTAATTTTTGAGTTGAAGTATCTTAAATACATATATTGATGAAAATAAAGAAATTAGAAGGTAAAAAAGCACCTAAATATTTCAAAATTATTTATAAGTATAACATGTTAACGTTAACTTTGATCAATCTTGGAAGTTGCTTTATTATTGCCAGAGATAATATAGCTTCCAAAATAATATTTGGGAAGCTTTCAACATTATTTGACGTTTATTACTCTTGAAAATATCAACACCTTTGACCAACATTTTTTTCATTTATTACTACCTCTCCATTAAGAAGAGCGTGAACCTCTGACTAATTAATCAAAACATTAAACGATAGAGCTTTTTTTATAGTGAGCCCTAAGTAGGTATCCGCCCCTGCCTAGGCTGCCATTGCATACGATGGAGTTTCACTTTCTAGAAAACTAATTTTGAAGAATCAATTAAATAAAAGAATCATAATCATTTGTCTTAAACCTTAATTTTTATTAAATCAATAACAGGCAAACCATTTAATCAAGTTAAATAATTAAATATTTGAGAGGGAATAAGAAAGGGTACTAACTCCCTTACAATAAGATATACTATTGTATTTGGAGTGGTTAAGTCTTGCATTGTTTGATTAGATGTCATGCTAATGTAAGATTGGCTCCGCTAATCATTTTGTCTAAGAAATAATGGTAAGTCACGAATCTACTGTCAATCTTTTTGGTTTACCCTTTTTTCTTCCAACCAATAAATCAAAGTTGAGGTCAATTGAAGGCAGGCTTCTCACTGTCGTTTTCATAGTGTGTGTTCACACGCAAAAGACGTCCAGTTCCAGTTGTTGAACAGAAGACGAATCGTCGGCATCTGGTGTTGACCATTTATAAACTCGTCATAAATTGTCAAGCAAACTTTGATTAACGTAAATGCACTTAAATGAAATCTGAATTTTAATCTCTTTTTTTTGGTCTCCTAGGAGGTGTTTACTGGGTCGAAGTTGGTGACTAAACCCTCTTCATTGTATTGATACATCTTTTTCGAGGGTTGCAGTTGGCCTAGGAGTTCGCTGCATTCCCAATGATAAGAATCGAACCTGGAATCTCTTGATTAAGCGACGAGGGTATGTACCATCCACGCCAACCCATTGAGTTTTTTAATCTCTAACACCACTAATTCGGCCTTTGCTTCGATTCGGAATACGCATCGCTTGAATTTTAGGAAACTTCTAATTGGCTAATATGCGCTGAGAATTTTGTAAGAAAAATTATTTTTATGTTAAAAAGGGAGTTGAAGAAGAAGTTAGTAATATAAAAAATTTAAAATTTTAGATTAAAATGTAATATTAATATTTTAAAAATTTAACTCAAAATTAAGTCTGTAAGTAATAATTTTAAAGTTCGAGACCGTTCTAAAATCAATTATTTCCTAAAAATATGTAGAAGCTTAGTGGCAGTGTGAACCAAGATTGTGCGTTTGCAAGTGAGTTGGTCTAAAAGCCATCAATATTCCAATGTTGTGGGTTGATGTAATTGAACATATGCAAATTGGTTTTTTCTAATATTTTTTAAAAAGTTGACTTTTATTGCTCCAACTAGTCAACTCTGTCTTATGGTTGGAGGATGAAGTCGTGGCGTGGGACCCAAGCATTTCAAAACTGGGTCCCATCTGACCGTCAATTGCTGAGTCCGCGTGCTTTTGTTGTCTTACAGAAATTTAATCTCAAATTCTCCTCATCAAGCCAAACTGGAAATTCCCAAAATGTCCCCATTTTGAGAATTTACACGTTAACGAGTGCATGGAGCTAAAAAGTTTTTAAAAGAAGGGCACTTACGTAAAGTGAGTAGTATCTAACAGCCAGAACTGAATAACGAAGGAAGAGGTGGCCTATACGTAATTGGAAGACAAAGTCTACACGCGCTCAATCTCGCGTCAGCTTTGCGAAGTGTAGTTTGTATTCTACTATTCTTACAAATGCAAACGATGTTCCAGTCCCTGCGTGCGCTGTCGTCCCTTCTCAAACTCGGCTTCCTGTTCCTGAAAGCTTTTCACCCACCTTCTCTCTTCTTTCCTTATTTTCCACTTGACCGACCCTACTTTTCATACGAGAAACCCCACTGAGTCATTTTACTTGTGCTTCACCTTCTCCATGGGATTGGAATAGTGGGAAGTTGTATGATATGGTTGATAATTGCATCTGATTGTTAGAAGTTAGAACACGAAATCCAAGTTGAAGAGGGTCGCCGGAATGGGTAACTGCTTAGACTCTTCTGCTGCTAAAGTTGACACCACCCAGAGCTCTCATACTCCGTCCAGTAAAGGTCTTTCCTTTTATTTGGTTTTCTTTTTCTTTTCTTCTCTTTTGTACTCTTAGGTTTTGGGGCTTTACCCTTACTGTCTTGCTTGTTCAGTGCTCGTGTTTAACGGGTTTTGCTTTGTTTTCACGCAAGGTTCGTGCTTTTCTATGGTTTTTGTCGATGAGGTTTGGATGGGTTGACTTGTGCTTTAATTGCGAGCTTTTCTTTGTTGGACTTCGCTATGGCTTGTCTTCATAGAATTATAATGGTAAAGTGTGGCCTTAGATGGTGGATTGATTTTGTTGATATGGCACACTTTTCACTTCATCTCCATGAAGCATAATTCTTTTACTTTTCAAGCAATAGTTATATGTATTGGTTTTGTGGGTCGTTTTGCTAAATATGGCGAGTTTAGTGATTTCTATCCTATAATACGGTTCAGGAGTTACTGTTTATGCATTTTGGTTAGAGAAGCTAATATCCTTTTTACGAGGGTTGGCTTTCTTCATAAATTCTTGATTTCTGAATCCTGGACATGTTGGTGAATGGACCCGCGTAACATGTATTGTGAGATTCATTAGTTGGGATATCATTTGATATATTCCATCTCTTGAAATTGATATGAATCGAATAGTTGTCTGCAAATGTTAGGGGCTTGATGATTTGAAAGGTCAAACTTGTCAGTTTGTGCCTTTGATTTGGATATGCCCTCTCTAGTTAGAATTAGATTTATTCTTAATAAATAGTAGTCGATCATGTCAGAATTCCTTCCAATTTGATTGTTTCGAGTCGACAACTGTGGTGAGTATGTTGGCAACAGATGCTCAGAAAAAGAAACTTATATTTCACAAACATTCTCTTTGATTTAAGAGCTCAAAGTCTTAATGCAGTAAGATAGTTAAACCTTTTTCTTGTATGTTTAGTGTAACGGTAAAGGCATGGCCAAGCCGGAGGCATGATGCCCGAGTTTCCATTTTCCATAATTTGACGTCAAAACTGAAACTCTGCTCCTCTTTCTTTAATTGTGTGCATCAGGTGCTTCAAGACTATCTATCAAAACTAGCCGTTCATCTGTCCCTTCCACTTTGACTATCCCATCATACAGTGGAAAGAGCAATTTTGACAGCCTTCCCACACCAAGAACTGAAGGTGAAATATTGGGGTCTCCAAATGTAAAAGGCTTCACATTCAGCGAGCTAAGAAATGCCACTAGAAACTTCCGTCCTGACAGTCTTCTCGGTGAAGGGGGATTTGGTTATGTTTTCAAAGGTTGGATTGACGAACATACATTGACTGCTGTGAGGCCTGGGTCGGGAATGGTTGTTGCAGTCAAGAAGTTGAAACCTGAAGGTTTTCAGGGCCACAAAGAGTGGTTGGTAAGTTTCTTATTCTTTTTTCCCCCCTATTTTGTACAAGTTTGTTTTTCTTTTAACGGTACTTCTCATAATGAAGATTTTCTGTCTCACTTAAATAATAAATTTCGTGTTATAGACAGAAGTAAATTATCTCGGGCAACTTCATCATCCAAATCTCGTGAAACTGATTGGATTCTGCTTAGAAGGTGAAAATAGGCTGCTGGTCTATGAATTCATGCCTAAAGGGAGCTTAGAGAACCATCTGTTTAGAAGTAAGTAACTTTGAATTTATTTAGAATCTTTTTCTTTGCCTACCTTATTCTTTAAGTTAGTTTCCTTTCAAAAAATGGTCCTTCTGTAGTTGTCCAGAAACAGGACAGCAAGAAGACACTCTGCTATTGCTTTTCTTTGTATAGTGAAGCCTTTTTGTCTTTTGACATAAAGTGACTACAGTTCACAAAATTGTTATTTCTGGAATTATGTCAAAATAATGGGAATCTCTATTTCCCACAGTGCTAGGTAAAAGGTTAGTTATGTTATTGTCTCTTTCCACCTTAGGTAGAAACTTTGTCTGTGGTCGGTCACTGTAGGACTTTGATCCCTCTTGCAAGTATCGTGTTAATCCTCATCCTTTAATTTGCTAACTCTCCTCTGTTTTCCATTATCACTCTCGCTAGCCCTTTTCCTGTTTCCTTCTTTGATAGACAAAATATACATTTATTTGGTTCAAGGGTAAGTGCCTTTTTAATGAAGAAGAAAAGTTGGGACTTGGGTAGTCATGATGACCAGGAGACACTCGTTGGGGGATCATCTATCGTTGCTTCTGAATTTCCATTTAATCTATGGAGCTGTTATCTCAGAGGTTCCTACTGCTGCTTTGTGTTGTAGTCTAGGCCTTGCCTCACTGTGAGCTACTGATCATCGCCTTGAAATGCCATCAACTACTCAACTACGTAACTAGAAGCAAGGCTCTCCTCATATTTCAATGTTTTGAATATCTCAGGATACAAACAGCTGCTTTCATTTGGGTGCTGACCTCCTGTACATGGTTAACAGACACTAGTACATAGAAATGGACAAATTTTGTTGTGCAGTGCATTGATGTACTGACTGAAAGACCTAAATTGGAAAAGTTATCCATGACAAAATTTCATTCTGAATTCCCTATATTTGGTTTAAAAGTGGCTTTGAATGGAATGTGCTGACTATGAAACTCTTGTACATACGGTGTAGAAAGCTATCTGATCTTTGATGTCAAATTTTGATTTTTAGGAGGGCCACAACCCCTGTCATGGGCAGTACGGATGAAAGTTGCCATAGGTGCTGCTAGAGGGCTCACTTTCCTTCATGATGCAGAGTCCCAAGTTATATATCGGGATTTCAAGGCTTCTAATATTCTACTTGATGCGGTATGCCGAGCTTAAAGTGCATGAATTCATGCTCTTGTTGTTTTCTTCATGTTCTTCTTTGCCTTTTAACTTGCATGATCTTTTACATTGATTTAAAAGTAATATCCTGGCATTAAAATGCTTTGTTTGCAGGAATTCAATGCAAAACTTTCCGATTTTGGATTGGCGAAGGCAGGCCCCACTGGTGATAGAACTCACGTGTCAACACAAGTTGTGGGTACTCATGGGTATGCAGCCCCTGAGTATGTTGCCACAGGTCTGCCAGTTGGTCTTTTTTCCTTGATATTTTAAAGCAAATTTAAATTCTTAATTATCTCTAATTCCCACAATTATGTTGCAAAATAAGCTAATTTATTAATGATATCTTTTTTTTGTGAACTAACACTTTATATCTTAAGTGAATCAATACTGGGTTGATCATTAGCTAATGACTGTTGTTTGATGACTTGTATCCTTCTTAGGTCTTCCAAGAAAAAACTTTTAGTTCTGGAGCGATAGTTGTTAAGAAGGTTCTTTACTGAAAGATGTTGAAAAGGTCTGTCACTGCAAAGATGTGGTAGTTCATGAAAAACACAGATTCCAGAGAACAAGCGTAATACTTAAATAAATCATGGCGATATGAGTGCCAAAGATGGCTTTCTTAGAATGTAATGCTCTTGTTGTAGTTTCTGAAGGAGAGATCTATTTCTTTGTGTTGCATGTTTTTACATTTTGCCTCAGAATTGTGACTTCTTTTATTTTCCAATATAATCAGGTCCATGATACTAATGTAAGCATTTACATTCTAAGTTTTTACAGACGATTTGAGCATGCTCTGATTTAGTATCTTCACAGATAATCTGTAACCGGTCTTGTACATATATTCATTTTAAATGTTATATTTTGAGTCAATTTATCTGCGTGACATAGCTTCTTTTACTCAACAGGCCGGCTGTCAGCCAAAAGTGATGTCTATAGTTTTGGGGTTGTCTTACTTGAATTATTGTCCGGGAGACGTGCTGTTGATAAAAGCAAGGTTGGTTTGGAGCAGAGTTTGGTAGATTGGGCTAGACCCTATTTGGGTGACAAGAGGAAAGTATTCCGGATTATGGACACAAAATTGGGAGGTCAGTATCCTCAGAAAGGTGCCTTTATGGCCTCAAACATAGCCTTACAGTGCCTAAACAATGAAGCCAAGTTGAGGCCTCGCATGTCTGACGTATTAGCAACTCTGGAGGAAATTGAAGTCTCAAAAACTACAGCGAAACATTTTCCATTGAATCATCCAGCAGTTCGTTCACCTGTTTGTAGGTCGCCATTGAGGCAGCATCAGTCCCCTCTTCGTTTTACGCCTACTGCATCCCCATTGCCATCTCACCGACAGTCCCCACGATTACGCTGAGTGAAGAATATCGTCATCTGTAAATTGTTTTGAATTGCTTCTGCATGGATGTAGAATTTGATAGGCTGCCTAACCTGATATAATTTTGAATCCAGTGTTGTTAAAGCGTATTAGCACTGATAATACTGTAGAAGATTGTACCAGTGTTATAGGAGATTGTAGCTTTCTTACACAGCAGTCATCTGCATAACATTTGTAGGTATCTAATTTTGATACTATCTTGGCTCATTCTGTCATACTATTTTTTGTACAATTGTTTAGCTTGTCATGGCAACTGGTAAGTGGCAACATGAACATGACATATTGTAGTTATTGGGGTTGCTCTAGGGCACTAGTTCTATCTACTTGGAATCTTAGCAAAGGTTACATTTTCACCTCGCAAGCGGGCAGAATGAAATCATGCACAGAATTTGAACTTGCAATTGAAGTGCTGAAAAACTTTGCAGGCTTGCTGGATATGTAGAAAATCAAAAAGTCAGTTTACTACGCCATCTCATGTTCGTGCAAGTAGATGATAAAAGTCAATAGCTTTTTGGCTTACCTTGTTTGGCTGCAACAATTGTTCTAAATCCACAACTTCAGCCATTGTTGGTCTGGCCTTAGGATTTGACTTAGGGCATCGGAGGATTATTTTGGCTACCTTTTCAGCCTCTTCCATTGGAATGTGCCCGTCAAGTTTCTTGTCAATAACATGATGCAGTTGCTCCGTGTTGCGAAGATGTGGTTTAGCCCATTGCACTAGATTTCCTGTTTGTCCATCTGTGCAAGTTCTGACTGCACCACAGCCTGACAATATCTCCAGAGTACCACACCGAAGCTATATACATCTGTTTTCAATGTCAAGCGATCTGTAACAAAAAGAAGAGTGTATCAGCTACAAAATTCTATTATAATGAATCAAAATCTAAGTTCTCCATAACCACTTTCAAGCTGCACCTATAGCTACATATTCAGGAGCAAAGTAACCTTGTGTTCCGAATACTCTAGTTGTTAGCTGGCCCTTGGCACCATCAGATCCAAACTTAGCCAACCCGAAGTCTGAGAGCTTGGCATTGAAGTCCTGAAACCAACATTGCTCATGGTTTAGTGTAAACAAAATAACAGCACCTGAAAATCCGCAGATTTATCGGAGGCTTGGTAATGAAAATTCACACTGTCAAGCAGAATATTTGAGGCTTTGACGTCACGATGAATGATCAGCTTTCGATTGTTGTGAAGATGTTCTAAGGCCCTCGCAGCTCCAACAGCTATCTTGATTCTCGTTGACCACTCTAGTTGCTTCTCATGCTCTGTTTAAACCCAACAAGAATTTGTATCAGTATTTTTCACTCCGGATTGTTTTAACCCGAGTTATTCGTATGAACTTGCTTGGAAAATTGTGTAAAGTTACTTACCTCTGCAAAGGTGTGCATCCAAGCTACCCTCTGCATGTACTCGCACGCCAACATTTTACGCTTGCCTTCACAGCAGTACCCTATGAGGTTGGCTATGTTTAGATCTAAAAAGCATGGATACGGACACGGAACACGGGACACGACACGGACACGGACACAGGGACACACCAATTTTTAAAATTTGGTGGATACAGACACGGCATATAATATATATATATATAATTTAGAATTAAGAAATTATACAACGTAAGTAGAAAGCAAAGCAACGTTTCGGCCTTTTTGCTTGGGGCGTGACCTGTCCATGGCTGGCTTACCTTGCAAGTTTGGTCTTCAACTGCTGTGCTATTTTCTTTTAATAATCTATGAAGGGAATGGAATTAACCCACGACTAACTGACCCATACGAGTATTTCTAATGAGTTGGCCAATTGGGCCCCTTTTCTTGAACCAGTGTGTCGTAGATTTAGTGTAGGAAAATGAAATTTCCTAAAGCCTTGTAAGTAAGCAATTGCCCAATTGGGTCTGAGCTATCTCAGTTGTGTCCGAGCCGTCTTCAGGCGTGTCCAAGCCGTGTCCGAGCCAATAATTTTTTTTTTTGATGTCGACACGTAAGGGCACGTGTCAGACACGTGTTGGGTGTGTGTCCGTGTCGGACACACGAACACGGCTCCATTTTGTCGTGTCCGTGTTTCTTAGGTTTGGATGATTCAATCTGCTCAAGATTTTGATTTCATTCTGGAAAGATGAAGGCGCAGGCGAGAGAGAGAGAGAGTGATGCGAGTTTGAGAATTGAGAGACCAGACCAGCCATTCATGGTGTCCTTGTTGTCTATCTTTTTTAAGTCTCTTGACAGCTATTGCAGATGCTTCATAACTTGGTTTTGCAGTTCTCATGGTGGAAAAGTTGATATACCCTTTGTAAACTTCACCAAATCCTGCTTGGACAATAAAATTCTTCTCACTGAAGTTTTCTGTGGCAGCTTTTAACACGCTGTAGGGAAAACAATAGCATTTCACCTCATATTCGTGCAGTACATCATCTCATCTTTCTCATTCACTTCCCAGATGAGCCAGCCCGTTGCAGTGGCTGGAAAACTATCTTTCACATACTTACTGCCTCTGACTACATGAAGAAACACTTTAAATAATCAAAATTAGATTCAGAAGGAAAGTATACAGCACATTTTACACCAAGGTTTTACACAGTGAAGTGAGTGATATGATTGCATCAATTTCCAACCGTCATTGTTTCAATAACGTTCTAATAATGACTGACAGCAATATTTTGACCAACATTACAGTTCGAAGGAGCTTGGACTCTGACAACCTCGTTTTCATCACCTGGATCTAAAAGAGGAAGGCAGGACTAGGACTAAGTGTACCTTTCAGAGAGTCGGAAGAAACAGTTAGAATCCTGGCAGGAAATGGCTTGGAACTTCTTCCAACCAGAAATTTGGATTCCATCTTCTGCTTGAAGAGAAACAAAAACACAAATAAGCAGCGTTTCACAATCAATGAGTGGAAATATCGACAACGTATTAAGTACGAAATCAAATATGAATAAATCAGGAGAAAACCAGTGTATTTATGAGCATGTTTCCTCAGGCAAATCCCCGTGACCACCACTCACTGTAAGGGAAAAAAAAGACGGGGTCTTAGGCAGAAGCTGACGTAAGTGACATGTAGCAAAGTTGAGAGACTGTGGACTGTGGGATGCTACTTTCTAGGAATTGTATAAAACGTTAAGGGTGTGTTTGGATGTGGGTGGAGGGATGAAAGAGAATGAAATGGAATGGCCCAAATGATTCTGGTCATTGTTTGAAAGTCTATTTTGAAACAGGATGGAATGACAATTGATGGCTTTGGAAGCTATTTTTTGTCATTCAAAATCTAATATTTTGTGACCTTCCAAATTGGAGGGTTGGGAATGAAATGGCATGATTTGCCTTCTAAACCTTCTTATTTTATTTAAACTTTCAAACAATAGAGGGGCTCATTCTATTCCATTCCATTCCACTCCATTCTATTCCGTTCCATTAATTACCATTCCATTCCATTCCATCCTAAACTCCCAAACATACCCTAATGGAGAAGATTTTTAAGGGCCTGCCCTCGATAAAGCTGATGATGGAATGGCCAATGCTAGGAATTGTGAGGAGTTCCAAGCTAACTCAATCGGTGTGCCAATATTAATCTGTTTACTTAAAAGAACAACTTGGTTCATTACGGGAAAAAAAGTGCAAACTATAACAAAGTTAGTTGGGTTTGGGCTAAACTGCTAAAGGGTTGGTCTTGCTTTCTCCAAAATGGTGTTCGATCTTCCACTTTCTATGCATAAGCCCGATGGGTTCAAATGTTGGAGTATGGCAAATCCAAAATGCAAATTGAAGTAGAAAAGAAAAACTAAAACGAAGGTCAATCGATAGAAAAAATTGCTTAAATCCGATTTCAGCTTCGATTGTTCAACTTGGACCGGCGGTCTCGTAACTAAAATACCTTTCACTTTGGTTCCTCGCGACTTGAGTTTTCCTCTGAAAGGACCAACCCTACGCAGGTGTTTTTCAATCAAGTTTTGTTCTTGAAGTTTTCTTTTAATAGGTTTCATCTGTTTGGCTAGTAAATTTTATTGTGTAATTCTTGAGTTTGATTAATTTCTTAGTTTTGATCTGGGTTTTATTTTGCTTTCGGAGATTTGCAGGTTATGATGGTAATGTTGGGGACTGCGTAATTGTTTGGAGCGAGAGAAAAAGAGAGAGATTCTTGTGTGTTTTAATAGTTGGAAGAGAATGGTGTTGGTATTGGCTATAGGGGACCTCCACATACCTCACAGGGCAGCTGATCTGCCTCCAAAGTTCAAGTCTATGCTTGTGCCTGGCAAGATTCAGCACATTATTTGCACTGGCAATCTCTGTATTAAGGTAATCATACTCCTCTTTGTTCCTCATTTCAATTTCAGTTGTCTTATCTTTTTGCATAATTTTTATTTAGAGTTGCAAGTATTGCACATAATGAGTTGTTACAACTTACAGTGCTCTGGTTCCCCTTCTCCCAATGTTTGGTTGATTATTGTCCATTACTAATTCACGTCTACTAATTGAACTGGACTTTTGGTTTGTCTAATTGTTTTATGAATCAGTATGTGGTTCTTGTTCAAGTTCTGGACCTTTCTTATTGTGGGTATTATAGAACTTTTGAGGAGACCATTCATATTTTGATTTGTTGGATTATGTCAAATATGTGAACCATTGTCCTCTTCTAATGGATTGTCATTCATTAACTACATATGGGCTGGGTTACTAGATGTGAAGATGTGGTAACAGAGTATTGGAGAGAGCACATATGCTGTGTAATAGAGAGCTCCTGAGTATACCTATAGTCTTTTGATTAGACTACTGCAAACCCAAACAAATCGTTTAGTTTCCTTCACAAATTGAGTATGGATCCTTGCTACCCTTTGATCACCTCGAGCAAGGTAAATCTTATTTTCATGACGATGAAATTCTCCCTGTAATCCTTCTCATCAGTTCTTGCATGTTGTTTTCTCTCTTATAATTGTATAGCTTGTTTTCCTACAAAAACCTGTATCCTTCTTCTTTTCTTCCTATCTTTAAATGTACATATCTGTAGTAAATATTGATGAACACCGGCATATGTCTTTTGGAACACATTTTTATCTAGTAATTGAACTAAGTGGTTTGCCTCATCAGGAAGTGCATGATTATTTGAAGAGCCTCTGTCCTGATTTGCATATTACAAGAGGTGAATTTGATGAAGAATCGCATTATCCAGAGACTAAGACGCTTACTATTGGCCAATTTAAGCTCGGAATATGCCATGGTCATCAGGTTTGGATTTTCTTCGTATTAGTTTAACCCAATATTGATTAGGATTTTGCTTTTAATCCTCTTCACTTTATTGCTAAATAGAAGAAATGCACCTTTACAAATGACAGATTGTGATAAGACACTCAGTTTCTTACAATTACCATACTTTGATTTTGACAATGGGTTATGCCATGGGGAAAAATGAAATCATGGTTTAGTGACATGATACTGCTTTGTACAATTTTCTATTGGTAGTGTCTTCGAGAATATGAAGTTGTGTATCCATTGATACATAGAGTAGACTTCCTGTGCTGAAGTGTTAATAACTGTCCAACGGGAAACTATGGTAAAAGATCAGGTGTGTGAAAAAGTGAAGCTTTTTTTTGGCTATACCTTTTGTGTATACCTGTTCTGCAAATACAACTGTATTTTCTGAGAACATCTTCAAGTAATAAAGAAAACCAGTTCTTTCTTTGATTCTGGTTTTCATTTTTCAGTAATTAGATCAGGGAAATAACTTCATCTCATTGCAATGAAATAGTCATAAAGCAAAAGGGTCTGATTTTACTTTCAGTTTGCATATTTTCCTTATTTTCTCTTATGCTAACATACAACCACCAATTTTTACGTAGGTCATTCCATGGGGAGACTTGGATTCTCTAGCAATGCTACAGAGGCAACTGGATGTGGACATCCTAGTCACTGGCCACACCCATCAGTTCAAAGCCTATAAGCATGAGGGTGGTGTGGTAATAAACCCCGGCTCGGCAACTGGTGCCTACAGCAGTTTCACGTATGACGTGAACCCGAGTTTTGTGTTAATGGATATTGACGGCTTGCGTGTTGTGGTGTACGTGTACGAACTAATTGATGGAGAAGTCAAGGTTGACAAAATTGATTTCAAGAAAACAGCTACCACACGCTGATAATGCTTTGACCCCTGCAGTTCCTTAATATTTGACCATGTTGAAAGGTGCTTACTTGGGATGACAGCTGATGTCAAAAGAACACTTTTTGGAATGTATAAGATAAGGGTTTCATGATTGTTGAGATTGAGATCGTTTCTTGTTTGCTTTCTGAAATAAAGCATACTAAGGGTTTTCCTTGCTTGATAGATAGGTATTGGAATATGGAGTCATCCCCTTTTTGTTGAGGTCAGAGATCAATTAACTTGTAATTAACTCTATGGTACTAATATACTTGTGTGTTATAAAAAAGCAAATTAATTATTTCAAAAGGAATATTTAGAATTAACTAGGTTTAATCACGAATGAATCCTATTCCAGAACAAAGTATTATACCAGACTCCAACTCTCCTTTTCTTGTTCGGATTAGGATTCCTGAAACTCATAAGTAACAAGTATCGGACTCCGTATTGATGTTATCAAGAAAATTGAATTGGGTTTTCTCCCAGAAATTTCAACATGATCGAGAAGGAAACTGTGGATTTTCAACTCTATGGATCACCAAAGTTAAAGCTTTGCCAGATTAATGTTTCTCGGAGGCGGCCGTCGCCAATGCAAGTTGTCTTGACCATCGAATACAAAGCCAAACAAAGATTATTTCGTCGATCATTCAAAGGGAGAAAACTCCTTGTTCATGAATTCAGTGAAGAGCTGCGTACGTTCACGTTTACGGTAAGTACAGCCATTAACTTTGAGAACATCACTGCACAGTACATTGGTCGACTTCGAAATCCAAAGGGGTCATTCAGTAAGAGTGATGCGCAAGTGATTAAGAATGCTTTGGAAACGATTCGGGGAGTTGTCTTCGGGGTCTCCGAGAAGGGCCGAGAACACCTGAGACTATTTTTGGAGCTTGAGACAACCCAAGAAGTTGTGTTCGAGGAAAGAGACCTCTTAAACAGGTATATATATCACGAGAAAGATCTAAGAGACCGCTGTGTAAGAGAGGCATGTTTGCAACTGGAAAGAAAAAATTCTAGGATGGTACGAACTAAAGGAGAGGAACTGAAGTTAGAGTCTGTGCAAGTGGACAAGAAAACTTGCGACGAGTGCGCGATTTGCTTGGAGAAGATGAAGGGGTCGGCGACAAGAATGTGTTCCAATGATCACTTGTTCCATGGGAAGTGCATTGTCATGTGGTTAGCGAAAAACAGCTCTTGTCCCGTTTGTCGTTCTGAATTGTCCACATCCAAGGTCGACCAATGAAGATTTGCCTTTTGTTATTACCTTTACTATTTCTTTCTGTTTTTCTAGTATTTCCTTGCAATGACCAACCAACTTTGTGTTCAGCAGGCAATCAGTCTTGAACTAATCAGGTCATCCATTGTTTTATGTGATTTTCTTTTCTTTGGATGATTTTTTCTACTATCATGTATCATGTAATAGTAACAAACAACTCACTTCAGTGTAGTACTTAATGTCACCATTCAACAAACTTAACCCTGAAAACAGATGTTGAATAAGAGCTGGAGACACACCATTGCTAAAGCTTGACAAGAACACTGCTGCTCCGGTGGGAGAGAACTCCTTAGTGAAGAGCTACCTAAGTACAAGATTATGTCGTCATGGACAAGAAGACTTCAATAGAGAATTCATACGCAGGCGGCGTCATGTTTACGGATTGGCTCCAGGGTCTCCGAGAAGTGCCCAACAAGCGTGAGAACGTGCTTAAAGGATGATAGAATAACATTTGATTCATAAGGGAAGTCAAAAATATATATAAAGGATTAAGATAATTAATGACTGAAGAATAGAAAATCTTAAAAGCAAAAACACTCTGGCAGGTAAATGGTGCCTGCTAAGTGGTGACCATCCATTTCCACGTATGATAAAAATAATTTAAAAAATATGTGAGATCGTAATTATAAATGTTAGTGAGATCTGAAATGTAAAATTTGATGCGAATTTATAGTATTTTATTGGTAATTTGTAATTCAAAATTTTCTATTAAACTTAAGTTATAGCTTCGTTACAACAAAAATGACATTTCATTATGAAAAATTTGTCATTAAATGTACCAAAATAAAAATATTGTCAAATCTCCGTGGTTGAAAACTGTCAGCGACGTTTTTCACAAATCGTCGTTAATAGTTTTTGTTTACACTTTATTTTCGTAAAGAAAAAATTATTAACAACGTTTTAAGAAATCATCGCCAATATATTTTGGCTACGCTTAATTTTCGTTGCTAAAAACTTTTAGCTAAACTTTTAGAAACGTAGCCAAATGTTTTTAACTATGTTTTGTAAAATGAAGTCAAATATTTAGTATGCATTTTAACAAAATGTTATATCATGTTAATTATAATTATTTGTGACATTTTTAATCCATATTAATATATATAATATTTATATTTTTGTGTTAATTTATTATACAAAATATAATACAAAAATAATTGATAATTTGAAGCATTGTATATAAAAATAAAATATAATTAAATTACATCAACAAAAAGAATATTCTTCGTATACAAGATTTTAATTACAACTTTAACAAATCATATAGATAAAATAATAAATACATACCTGGTTCAGCCTGATTCTGGTGAGGTTGAACGTTTCCGCTTTGGTCCATGAAGATGATCAATAGCAGTTCTGAAACACCTGCAAAACAATAAAGGCACGTCGGGGGTTGGTATCCGGCAAGCCCCTCCGACGCTCAAGTTATTCTTTTGTTAGGGTAGGATTGCTGCGAGTAAAGAAAACTAGGGTTATGATTACGTACCCGTATCATGGCAGAGCTGTATCTTATATATGGGATGATCGTTAAGTTTAAGTCTTTACGTATGCATGGGAGTCTAACACCAGCGAAGGAGTCGTGGGCGTGTGGACTTGTGCTTGGGCCGC
>JANVCQ010000001.1:2741703-2753091 GCA_025531925.1 Erythroxylum plowmanianum
AAGCCGAACAAAATTTCGGGTAATTCGGGTCGGGTAAGCTCGGGTAAGAAAAAGTTCGGGTTCGGGCCGGGTAAGATAAAAAAAAATTCGGGTAATTCGGGCCGGGCCCGAACAGTAAAATTTCGGCCCGAATTACCCGAATGCTCACCCCTAACAACCACCACATGTGTTAACACCAAATCTGCTTTTCTCTTGCCTTATCTTAAAATCTATTAAACTATAAACCCCCAAATGACGTCTTATTTCAAAAATGCCATTTACCGCTGCAGGCCGACCAAACGAACAAACGGTATGTTTTGGTTTTATTAGCATTAATGGTCGCTTTTGTTATTTGTTTGTTGCCTTTAACTTTCACTTTATGTTCGTTCTTCCATCTCTTGGTGGTCACTGAAAAAACACTGTTGCTTAGCGATCTCTTGTTGGTTTTGATCAATAACAGGCCAGTTCTTGTTAGTTCAGGTAATGCTTAGGTTAGGTTCAAGCTGCTTTTCCTGCTACATATCAAGCTTTACTTTACTGCATCTTCGCTCCTGTATAAATGTGTTTACTTTCTTTGTTTTTTTTTTTTTTACTTTGGATATTTTTGCTTGAACTCTCTTTCTTTCTTCTATAGGGGAGTGATTTCCAAAATGGATTTTGTTTCTTTGATATCAAAAGAGCCTGTTGCTTTTGTAAATGGGTAAAGATTGTTTTTTTACCGTCTTTTGCTAATGCATGTGGTGAAGAGGTTTATGATCGGAAGTTAATTTTGAGGTAATCCGTAATCGTTTAGTCGACCTTTTCTTGTTGTCTAGGAGAATGGATTAATTATAGTTTGTCATTGTTGAGAGTGACAAAATGATCAGAGAGGTTTCATTGTGGAGTGTATTTTTTGCCAACTTTTGCTACGAACTTGAGCGGTAGTATTGAATATTGTGCTCTATTGTGCAGATCTTTGCATGTATTGATTTTCGAGACATTGGGTTCGTAAATATGGGGAAGTCTCCAGCGAGGTGGTTCAAGTCCTTTATTCATGGGAAGAAATCATCAAAGTCTAATTTGTCGAAAGGAAATGATGTTTTGGTAAGATATTTTGTCCATTCATGTACGCGTGGTGCTTCTTAATTTTTATCAGTTGGTCCCGCTTGTTGTATAGTCACCGTGAGAGGCATAGCAACCACACTGAATTTAAAATAAATAAATAAATAAAGGAATCAAAATGCAAATCCCGGTAGTAAACTGAATTCATCAGATGGGACATATGGAATTTTTAAATGAGGTGTAGTTGAAATTGAATGGCTGGATTTTGGAAATCCAAATGATCAGTATTGCCTCACATTTTCCTTTATAGTAAACAATGTTTAGAGATGTTCCTTACGTTAGCCCATTTGATTGAATTTTCTGTATCTTTGTTTTCCATGAAATCCTCCAAAAGGAAATTCTTACAATTTATCGGTTCCATATGTAGAAACAGGCAAATAAAGAAGTAGATTTTCCTTCTAAAGCACCTGTATCTGATGTAACTATCAATCATCCAAGAGTGGCACTGACTGTTCCTGAGACGATTGCTGGAAGTGAATTGAACCCAGACTATGAGGTATCTTCTCACTTGCCACATGAAGGGGTAACTGTTCCATGTGCAGAAGGAGATGCGAAAGCAAAACATATCTGTTCTACAGATGATCCTGAGAAAATCAATCTTGATAAAGCTGCTACAAAAGTTCAGGCAGCTTTTAGAAGTTATCTGGTAACTGGTGTTATCTTCTTACCCTAAAAAGCTACAAACCATGTTCTTTTCGTATATATTGACATTTCCACTAAATTGCTGATCTAATTGCTTGATGTTGCTTCCTGTTATAGTTGTCTGTACAATTGAGTTAGTTCAAATTGAGTAGCAGTGGGCAGACAATTTTGCTAGCTAAATCTACAACATTTGAACTGACTTCTTGTTCTCTCTATGAAATGGAAAACGGGGAATTCTACAGTTAAAATCTATCAATATTCTATTGATAGTGTGATTTTATTTCCTAAAGGCTCATCGTGCGTTTCGAAGACTCAAAGGCATAATTAGGCTGCAGGCGCTTATTCGTGGTCATTTAGTTAGAAGGCAAGCTGCTACTACCTTATGCTGTCTCCAGGCAATTGTTAGGATCCAGGCATTGGCTCGTGGACAGAAAGTTAGACGTTCCACCATTGGGATTGATGTGCATAATAAATGCAATCTGGAAAGGCTTCAGGTGATTTCCCATTGACTTGATACCAAATATTGTCTTTTTTTTTCCACAATGGAGAAATAATTTGCCTGATATTGTACTTGTTCTTTTGTTTGTGCTGAGTGTCATTGTGTCAAAAAGATGCTTGATGGAGTCTTGAACAAGAGTACATTGTGCTGCAGAAGCACATTTTTATCTGATCATCCTCATTTCCTCTATGTCGATAGTGCATCTTTGAATTTGACATCCTATTTACGAATATATTGAATATTGTTGTTAATATTACTGTCACGAGTTCATTGTTTCTCTCATCTTTTTTTTCCCCCCTTCATCAGGATGCTAAATGTACAGAATCTTCTGGAACCACAATGTCTGCTCTGGCAGAGCAGCTGAAGGAGAACACTTTTGGTTGGAAGGTGATTAATCATTGAGTGGTCTCATGTTCTTGGTTCACTCTTGATGGGCCTGAAATTGATCAGTCAATTGTATAAGCCAATACCGTACAGTTTGTGTTTGCTTGTTTGTGAACCTGATGTCTACCATCTCAGTTAATAAATTTGTAAATACTGTCCTTCAACTTGTCTGCAATATCTTGTAAGTTGAAAGCTTGCTCGTTACAAGTCTAAGATAAGTTCATTACTCCATGAGCTGCACTGATGCAATTTAAGGCGATGAAAATTACTTAGAGACGTGGATGAAAGGTTGAAAGGAAAATGGGTAATAGTTGCAGTGGGTTTTTATAGAAGTTTGTATTGGCATATTGCAGCAGTTTGTCTTTGCATGTTCCTGGATTGAAAATGACTAAATCTATAATTTGATTTAATATACAATGGTGCTAAATGCTTATTGTCAGCTGAGATGTATCACTTGTTCGTAAGCCCTTTCATTCCTGTTATAATGTTGTCTTTCCTTTTTAACTGAGCATGCAACCAATTTTATTTTTTAATTTTTGTTAAGCTTCTGGCTTCAACATCAAGCAGAAGACCTTTATGCATGCATTATGATCCTGGGGATCCTAACTCAGCTGGGGAGTGGTTAGGGCGGTGGACAAGGTCACACATCTGGGAGGTCTGTTCACAAGTAAAGAATGTTAATTTGAAGTCTCAGAAGATGCATGACAATTTACAAGGTGTAAAGGCTAAACAAGGCAGGATAAAAAAAGGACAGCGGAAGCTATCAGGTGCCAAGATTGCAAACACCTCAGGTCCATCAATTTCTGAATCCGAAAGGCAGAAACAGAATCCAAGAAAACTCTCAAACCAACCAGCAGATTCAACTCCAGGACATTCACAAAATGCATCTGAGAAGGGAAAACTCACTTTAAGAAAAACTTCTAATTCCTTGAAGAAGTCTGGTGAAAGATTTGAGGTTGACAAGAAGAAATCAAATATCATTTTGACAAAGGCATCAAATGCTGCTACTTCCCTGGATTCGTTGCCTGACTCTGTTGGGAAGATAAAAGATACTGTTTTGGCAGTTCCTGAATTGATTGAGGTTGGTACAAGTATGATAGCACCTGATCTTGGTGAGCATGATGAAGTTTTGCATGAAAATCCACAATTGGACTCCCAGACCAACGAGGATTATGATAAGGTGGGTGAAGTTCAAGAGACAAGTAGGCAGCAAAAGACTAGGGATGATAATTCCAGTCTTGAGGCTCGTAACCAGAGCCAGGAGGCAGTGAAGCTTGGTGATCATGATGAAGTTTTGCATGAAAATCCAAATTTTGACTCCCAGCCCAAGGAGGAATATCATAAGGTGGGTGATGTTAAAGAGACAAGTCGGCAACAAGAGACTAAAGATGATAATTCCAGTGTTGAGAAGCGTAACTGCAGCCAGAGAATAGCTTCACTTCCTCCGCATATAGAACCTGAGGAGAGTGGGGTGAACAGCACACCAAAACTGCCTAGCTATATGACACCAACTAAATCTGCAAAGTGTAAGTTGAGAGAACAAGGATCCCCAAGGTTTTCCCAAGATGGATTTGAGAAGAGCAGCACAGCCAGACGGCATTCCCTGACATCTTCCAGCAATGGCAAGCTAACTTCAACGTCACTAAGGGCACAGAGTATGGTGCATGCAGCTGGTAAAGGAGCCATCAGAAGTGACAAATCTCTACCTTCTACTAGAGGCGTTAATGGTAAGATCCTTTTTTTTTTTGGTATTTTAGTCTTAAAACTCTTCTGGCTACCCTTTTTTTGTTGTGTGTCCTCATGTATGAAAGGATTCTTCTAAAAGTGTCAAATATTTTGAGGTGCATATGCATCCATATAGTTTCCTCTGATCTATAATTAGTTTTTTCTTTAATTTATTTACTACTTGGTCAAATTGTCTTTATTTGTGTACTTTCAAAGCAGCGAGCATGCACCCTTTTCCCTTTGGTTAAAGATTGAAAATTCATGTCTTTATTACTTTTGTATATGTTTGAGAAAGATAGCTGTGAACTTGGTGACGATTCCAATAAAATTGAAAACTAAAGGCCTTGATATTGGAGGATCAGTTCCTCCAGTATAGGCAGGGGTCAATGAGTGTTATATTCCCAGATACTGAACATATGCAATGCATATTTCCACTTTTTCACTGACTGTTAATTCTGTCTTACTGGCTTCAGATAAGGCAATCAAAGTAGAGTGGAAGAGGTGATTTTGGTAATACCAGTTCTTCATGCAACACCAGAGCGAAGAGGGGAGAAAAAAAAAATGTTACGCGTTGAACTGCCATCAAGGGCATATTGTAACCACTGCTTTGTGTTGTTTTATTCTTCTTTTCTTGTTGGTGGGTGAATGCTCTTAACTTAATAGTTCTGGGTTTAAGAATTGCCCCTTTTGGGCACTTGTATAGCGTGTAAAGGTTTACTGTATTTGTGAATATGATTTCGCTGTCAAATTGATCTGTACTTTGACCTAAGAAACTGAAACCTGTTTAATCATGAGCGTGCATTACAAGTCTACTGCCCCTGCCATTTTCAACCTGATCTGATGAGCTTATTGTAGTAGGAGATTGCATATTTCTGCTCTGCCCACGCCCTCATTATATTCAAGGATTCAATGTATATTTGTTAATGATTGAATCATTGCAGGATTATAAATATGAATCATATCAATTTCAAGCCTATGATTTTCGTTAGTACTGCACATTTAGGCTTTAGCTAGGGTAATAAAGAAGAATTTACTATAATACATTGAAATGGTAGCTGTGGATGTCAGAAGTACTTCTAATGTACCGTACGTTCTTTTGTTTCAATTATTCTGTTTTAATTATGTTTTTATGTCAAAAAGATATTATTTTAAGACAAAAATAAGATTGAAATAGAGTAATTGAGACAAAAGATCTTAATTGTCTCTATCTTTCAAATTCAGGGTTCATTCATGAAAAATTAGTAGTGTAGTTATAGTGTCAAAAAGAAAAAGAAGCTGATAAGACTATGAATTAAGAATTAACCAAGTTAGGACTCTCAATCCTATAGTTTTAGGCATTAACGAATTGTTTAATAGAAATTGAACTGTTGTTCATCATCATATATATCGAAAGAGCAATAGATACGTTGATTGGCTCGCTAACTATGCAGGTCATTTTGATGTCGAAGTCACTTACTTTGATACAACACCTATAGAATATCACATGATCATTTTAGGAGATTTACCGGAGATCTGTTTCCCTCGATTAGTTTTATAATTTTTTGTTAAGTTTCCCTTTATATATATAAAAAAAAACTAAGCATTCAAAAGTTGAAACTCAGGTCTTCCGATAGATATAGAAAGAACATTACCTCTATTCAACTTCTTCATAACTATCTCATTAATCAGTGTCGAATCCAATAAATATAATCTGACTCTACTCCAATCACAGATAAATTATACATAGTGATGAGTAACAGAGATCGATAATGCTTATTTACTTTACCAAATTAATCGAAACAAAGGAAAGATGAGATTAATTTAATGAAATTAAATAATAACAAACATCTAGCCAAAGTGTAATTTCAGTTTCAATTCTTTTAATTAACCATTGATGCAAATATAAACCTTTATCAACAAATAACCTTAACCAAGTTCTTAGAATTTAATCTATTGGCAAGATTAAAACTAGAAAGATCATCAATTTATTCAGACTAGATTTTTTTTTTACAAGGGAAAAAACACGAAATATAGCCTAACTGACATAGAGATCTGCGATACAAAAATTCTTGCTGGTCCCGAGACAGAGGAATCTGGATTAGAGTCGGGGGCTTCTGAAGAGTCCGAAGGCCTATTGGGGAGAGAGCTGCTAAGGAAGCCAGACTATCGACACACTGGTTCCCTTCTCGATACACATTTTAGATCTGTATCTCCCACGCTCGGTGTAGATAATGATAAATACCTGTCACCAAAAAAACATACTCAATCCGAGGAATAAATGAAGAGGAGAGGATATTGATCACCTCTAATGAATCGATTTCGACAATCACTCGTCGATAACCTTGTATCCAGGCTAACTGGAGACTGGAGTGGATGCCCCAAAATTCAGCAGCGAGCGAAGAGGCTCGACCAATTTTATGGAGGAAACCCCCGCACCAATTCCCATGACAATCCCTGATAAGGCCGCCTGCAGCAGCGATGCTGGTCGTAGGATGGACCGTCCCGTCCATATTCAATTCGTCCGTATTCATACTAGATTATAAATACATATGATGTAAGTATCATATTCTCAACCTTGTTACTTCGTTATTAAAAATTAGAATAATCAAGCAATTATAAATTTAATCATTACAATTGGCAATATATTATTTGGTAATTGAACAATAACCTTTTTATATCAATTAAACAAAACAATAATCTTAACAATCTCGAAAGATATATAAATATCAAAGAAAAAAGTAAAAAAACAATTAAATTTCACAATATCAAAAAGAGAGAGTTTAGTTGTACTTGCTTTAAAAAACGGTGTAAAAGAAAAATAAAGACTAACTATAACAACTACACTCAGTAGAAATTTCACTAACATACGAGATATGGAGAGGTTCAATAATACGTAGCTTTACCTTTAACTAATAGAAAGATTGTTTCTAAATGACCCAGATAAAGAGAAAAAGAAGAAGAAAAAGAAGAAGAATAAATAAATAATAATAATAATAATAACAACAACAATAATAATAATAATAATAGTATTAATTATAACAATAGGAATAATAAAAAAACTACTAAAACAAGCTAGGTAAAAAGATTAGGCTAAAACTCTAAGACGTTGGACTTATTTATAATTTTAGACTAACTATAAGAGGAAAAATATAAAAGACTTATATCTCTTTGCGAGAAATCTTTTATCTGATATTATCCTTCGTAACTATCTCATCAACGTGGGTAGACTTCTGTAATTATTCATAACTGTCTTATTAACGTGGGTAGACTTCTGTAATTAACTCTTCAACAACAGATATTAGGGCTGGCTGATTCTTTGGCATCACAGAACTTCCTTCTGTTCTACTGTGGAAAAAAAATGCGGGCTGTGTAGGCGTTGGAAGATCAGATACAGAGTAACTATTAAGCATCTTAATTATGTTTGCCATCGTGGGCCTATCAGCAGGATCTTCCTGAACACACAACAGCCCTATTTGTATGCATGTCATAACTTCATTCCTTGAATATGTCTCTGTTAGATTTTTATCCAACACCTGCAAAGGTGTCCCATTTTTCCAATGCTTCCACACCTGCAAAATTTCAAGCCATGATTATCATGAATCTTGGATCTTCGTCTCTTCCTTTCTTTTCTCCAAAATTCTTTGTGGGGCCAAAGTTCAGGTGATTTAATGACTTCAAATTCAATACTCACATGGCTCACAACATTGGCTGCTCCATCTGTCAGATTGAAAGAACTGTTCTTCCTGCCACTTATAATCTCAAGGACTAGTACACCAAAGCTATATGCATCAGATTTCACCGAGAACTGCCCATGCATTGCATACTCCGGAGACATATACCCACTAGATACAGACAAAAGATAGAGCAATATAAGTAGAAACCAACGACAATTAATGTTTCATATGCAGACAAGACTATTCGTACGGTTTCAAGCTTACTATGTGCCAACTACTCGGTTTGTGCTTCCCTGAGTCTGGTCAACTCCGAAAATTCTGGCCATGCCAAAATCTGATATTTTGGGGTTCATCTCCCCATCTAGCAAGATATTGCTTGCTTTAAGGTCACGGTGTATGATTCTAAGGCGAGAGTCCTGGTGAAGGTAGAGAATTCCTCGAGCAATCCCTCCTATTATCTCGTACCTTCTAGACCAATCTAGTAGTCCTTGCTTTTCAGGGTCTGCAAGTTGCAAAAAAAGCAACTTCAAGCTGGGATTCCTAATCAACTTTCATGGGTTTATCTTTAACACAACTGAAATTAGCATATATATGCTAAGGTGAAGGATGTCAGAATGCAAACCAAAAAGAAAATAGTCGAGACTCTTGTTGGGAACAAACTCATAAACGAGAATTTTCTCTTCTCTTGCTAAACAGAAACCCAGAAGCCTCACTAAATTCCTGTGTTGCAGCTTAGCTACCAATATAATTTCAGTCTTGAACTCTTCTACACCTTGTCCAGAGCTTCTTGACAGTCTTTTAACAGCTATTTCTTCTCTATTCGGCAGCCTACCCTGTGAAACACACAGTTCAGATGTATTACAGTGTCCCATAGACAATTCATAGATCCAATCCAAGTATAGTTAATTAAACCAATTATCCAAACTGCTCACCTTGAAAACCTCACCAAAGCCACCTGCTCCTAATTTGTTATTGTCGGAGAAATTATCTGTAGCAGCTTCTATGGTTGCAAAATCGAATTGCAGGGACTCCGCAGATGTTATTTCGTTCCCAACTACATACCCCAAGAAGAAGTTGTAGTAAGTTATTTACAGCACCAGTCAAAAGGTGTTGCACATAGAAGCATCTTTTGAATATATATATCTTTTACCATTGTCTTGCTCCACAGACTCGTACTTTTTTCTTCTTCGCCTTCTTAAGAATAAGTAACCCATGCAGAAAAGCACGGCAGAGACAGAAATTGGAGTCACAATGGCTACAACTGTGACAGCTGACACGCTGCTCCTCCCTGGCAAGGCAATCAATATGTTTCATTTAAAAGTCTATATATGAAATTCCAATGTTCGATTTGTAGTCTATCTGTATAAATATGACATGAATATATTCCACTTGAAACCATGCTATGTCATCGAAGGATCTCTGTTGCCTTTTTGAGATTTAATCACAGTAATCGATCCCTACTACAATTTTAATATATGCATGCAATTCTTGTAAAGCAATTAATGAATTATTTTGATAAAATAAATAATTCAAAATTTCATCACCTTCTGATGATATTGGCGTTGGAGGTGGAGGAGGAGGAACCTGAGGCGAAGTTAGTGGTGCCTGCACAAATGTTTGATTGTAAAATCGATTATTAAGTTCAAATCGAAAGTTACAGCTCGGGGTCAACACTCTCCCTCCTCTCTTCCCACTACAACAGTCTGGAATTTGGCCGATAATTATCAGAAGACAACGGTTACAGTCTCCCCTAGACAAGTCTGGTGTGCACTGGACGAGAGTGTAAAGATTTCCATAATCAGTTGAATTTTGTTTGACAGCGAATCTTTTGGAACCTGAAGGAGCAGCAGTAACTGCATATGCTGATTGGACCAAAGTGTTGATCACCACAGCATTAAAAAGCTTCCCTTCAGTGACGTTATCCACTGTGACGTTTTTTGCATTCTGCTTAGATACACTACGCCCTGAGTCCATGGTGGTGAAGAAGTCATTATTTTCATAACGAAGGAGACAATAGTCGTACCACACAATGGCCACCTTTTGAGCAGGGCAAAGTTGGATTATTTCTCGGGTGGCCGTATCAACACAACGTCTACATTCCTCAGTGGTAGCATCACCACGGCAAAGGAAGAGGCCGTATACCTCGTCAGGGTTCCGCCCCGCCGAGGTGTTGTAGAAACCGTTAAGATAATACTGGGTGGAATTGGTAGAGTTAGAGGAAAGTGAAGAGAGGAGGCCATTCAGATTGGCTCTGAAGGTGCTGTTACTGGTGAAATTGCTCGAGTTATCGCAAAAATGAGAGAGGGCGGGAGCTCCATGAATGAAATTGGTTGATAACAGCAAGGACAGTAGCAGGAACAATAGAAATTTGATGAGACAATCCATTATTGAGAAGATGAATTAAAGATTGAGTGGTTTCCTTAGGTGGCAGTTATTAAAGATCATCAACGGTCAACCTTAAGAATTCATCGATGTTTACGAATTAAATTTCTGGCCCATGTTTCTTTCTTCTGATGATGAAATTAATGAGATGCAAAGGCCAAAGGGGAGAGTCAATGGAGAAGGCTTTCTAAGTCAAGTCAACAAAATCATCCTGCGTTGCTGCCGCGAGTGTTAGAAAAATGATTCAAAATATTTTAGATTTATTGCCGATAAGTAAGTCTTTACGTTTACGTTTGAATGAGTCTTAATTTAATTGTGTTTTGTTCCTAGTCTTAATTTAGTTTTAGTTTCTGACACGCTCGCAGATTGATGATCTTTGAAAAGATTAATAGAGAAGGAGAAAATAAATTTAATAATATTCACCAATTCTCTACTAATCTTTCAACAAAGACATAATGATCAGAAGACTTAAGGTAGTGTGTATGATGAAAGTGTCTAAACATCAAAGAAAAAGAGGGAGAGGCTTTCGGATTAGGAACAGAAGAGTGAAGCTGTCTTAACGTTGCGTTTGGTTGCTATCTTTAATAGGCAGAGACGGATTGAGATGAAAATTTGGAGATGGAATAGAACAAAAATTTAGAGACAGTGAGATGTTTGGTTGCGATGAACAGAACAGAAAAAATTGTCTCCGTCTCGAGGACAGAAATGTATTTGCTTGCAGTGGACATAACAAAAAACAGTATTAATGACAAAAATGTCCCTGCAGTATAATATGATTAAAAGATGTAATTCAGTGATTATTTTAAATCGAATGATTTGTATTAGTAAAAAAGTAAACAAATAATAATAATAGCAATAATAATAAGAAATTAATTTCGTATAATAATAATAATAATAATAATAATAATAGAAGAAGAAGAAGAGGAAGGAAATTAATGATAATAAAGAATTTAATAATCACAATAATAATAAGAAAATTAATTATGAATAATAATGATAATAAAAATAATAATAAGAAAATTA
>JANVCQ010000001.1:2792504-2802726 GCA_025531925.1 Erythroxylum plowmanianum
TGTGTTATATTCAATGCATGCTCAATTGACTATCTCGGGTATGTATCCTTATTCATAATTCTTGACCATTCATACATCTACCCAATTCTCATATATATATATATATATATATATATATATGCAAATGCACATGAGACTCCATTTTCATTTTTATTTTATTATGACCAAGTGCCTATTTCTTGTCTCGTATCCCTTGTAGATACCAAGCTCACTTCAGATCTTATCCTGTACCCCTTTGTGGATATCAGGCTTACTAATAACTAAGCCTGTGGCTCATTATACACATTTATGATCTTTAAGCTCTTTCCAGACTGGTTACTCCGATCACAATTCCTTTATCTAATCATGCATATTCAAGTGAAGGAATGTATCATTTCATAAAATATGTTATCAATAATTTTCATTCAAAGTGCACAATCACTTATCATATTCACCGGATCTGAGTCCAGCATTCAACATTCATTTGAGTACACATTTCATATTGCATATACAATTAGATAGTACTTCCAATACAATCCCAAATATCAAACTTCTCAGCCCATCAATGTTCGGAATTATCACAATTATATTAGTAACAATTCAGTAATTAATAATAATAAAAAACAATTCAATCATAGTGAAAAAATATCTAGGTTAACTCATAGTATGCTCCAGATAAGCTATTGTCTTGACGATCTGGCAATGTTTGGATATGGGCGCTCAATTTGTGCTTTTATATCATGCGATACACACATATTTACACATTACTAACTTGTTTAATCAGATGAGTACTCAATCATACACATGTATATGTGTTATATTCAATGCATGCTCAATTGACTATCTCGGGTATGTATCCTTATTCATAATTCTTGACCATTCATACATTTACCCAATTCTCATTCATAATTACCCCATGTTCTTTAATGCTCATTCATCCATACCTTATACACATTACTCATACCCTTAAGATCATGTTTGCATTAAAAGAACTCATTTATTCCTTTAACAAATCAAAATTTCTAGCTTTGAACTCATCCATATCAAAACAGTTCATTCTTTAGGTTATGACATCAATTAACATCATAAACTTATCAAGCTCTTAACCAATTAATCAAGAAACAATATAGGCTCATTCCTAGCCTTAATTAAGTCCAAATATACCAATTTAGAGTGAAATCTCACCTTAGTTCGACATGTACACAAGGGTGAGATTAAAATTCTAGAATTTGTCATCAATATCACTAATGTATGTAACTTTACTACCTTCAATATTTCATGAATTTTACAAACTTAGAGACATCACTAACACCTGAAATTTTCCAGATTTCATGTCCTTTAAGGTTACTTCATTTCAGGTTAATTTAACTTCCATATTGATTACACTAAGGCTTACAAAAATTTTGCTTACCTATGTCATTAACAGTCACTTTTTACAAACATACATATAACTCTAATTTTCCATATTCGAAAACACCTTAATAACAACTATCTTTAGCATGAATTCTTCATCAGTTATACTTCAAATCCCAACTTAAATCATCCATACAATAGCCCATAAACTAGTTTTTCATACATGCAAAAAAAAAACAGAAAAGTACCCATTCGTTCTCCATCTTCAGCACATCTTTAACATCAACATCATATATAATATATCCCAATTTAATCATCATAACTTTCTATTATAACATGGAATAAAGAACAACACTTTACTCATCAACTGCTAGGTGTCTCCATGTTACAATGGCATGTGTCACTAAGCATGTAAGCCACTTATCCCCTCTATAAGTTGCCAAATGTCACCTAGTTACTAGTCCATTTGTCACTTATTCATTGCTACCATTTTTCAGTTAATCACCTATGCCAAATGTCATTCATTTATTTATGCCAAATGCCACTCAATTTATAAGCTTAGTTATCCTAATTTTTCATGTGTCAACTTGTCTTGCCACTTGGCATTTTCCTAGTATCAATGTACATTTTAATTCATCAAATTTTCAATTGTAACAATAAATTCCAAGTTTATTAATTATATCTACCAAACCAAAATTCAAGACATAAACAATACACAATTCACATCATGATCATTTTGACCTTTCATACCCTAGAATATGTCAATTGAGTGCATATTATCATTACAATTGTTTACTAAATCATGATTCATATGCATATGCTAATGATATGAATGTGAATGAAATGCATTTTATAAATTCTCAATGATATGACTCATGTGTAATATTATAAGGCTCTAACCCTTAGTATAGAAAACAGGCTATTACATTACATGACAAGGTTTTGTAGCTTTAGTGCGATCCACATAAACCTACATGATTTTCTTTAAAGATTTTATTGGTTTGAGATGAGTTAACTTATCTTAGGTACGTTTGTGTCTAAGAACATTGGTAGAGTTGTCCGCTGATAATGACAAATTATGTAAATTGACAAATAAGCTTTCTCACCTTAATTCGATTTGAAGGCATTTCTCTACTTTTTGTGTAATTTTTGATAGAATTTAATTCCTTATAGTGGAAATTGTCACCAATCACAAAAACAATCATGTCAAATCATCCAGATTACTTAGATCTATTATAGAAGTATACCTGGATCTATGAGAACAACGTGATTCTTGAGTTTTGCAGTTATCCATCTTCCAAGTTAATATGTGCGTATATTTTCTCTTAAGAATCGTCTTTTCTCTGACTGATGAGATATCAGTCCGGAATGGCGAAGGCAGTCTTTGAAAGTAGAAAAGAGGTCTGGAAGGACAGCCAATCCTAATCTTTGTGAGCCATTTCCTTCTTCCAAGTTCATATGTGTGTATATTTTCTCTTAAGAACTGTCTTTTCTCTGATTGATGAGATATCAGAAAAATAATTATTCACATGACTTGGAGACCATAATCCTAATTTCTTATATAATTTGTCTTATTTCTATTTTATCCCATCATAAAATAGAAATTAGGCTTTTAGGTCTCTATATATTAAAGTACACACTTTATTAGATGTCATATAACCCAAAGTCTTTAACCTTAATAGATTACTTTAACCAAGCTTAACTTTATGATAGCTCATAATATACAATTAATTCATATATGTATGTGTATATATATATATATATATATATATATATATATGTATATATGTATATATATATAATTCCTTTAATTGTATAGCATGTCATAACCTTATGAGCTTAAAATTTGCTATCACTACCAAATACGTCTTTAATCAATCTCATTCATCAATTATATTAACATAGGATCAAAATGGTTTTCATTATACACATATCATAACTAAACTTATCAATCGTCACTTATGCCAATATAATTGAACAACATGGATCAAGCATGGATGTGTAGCATAGAAATCACATGTAATATGATCTTAACATGCTTACTTCCAATTGGTCCAAATTCCTTATTCATTAGTGAGATCAACCAAATAAATTTTAAGGTTAAAATAAATCATAAAAGTTTCTATAATTGAAAATCCTTTGAAATAACAAACTCCCACTAAAATGACAGATCTTCAATAGATACAACACCCATATGAGCGACATACTTATGAAAGACCTTGAGTGGTAATCCCTTAGTGAGCGGATCCATAACCATGGAGTTCGTCCCAATATATTTAATACACATTTGACCATCTTGAACTCTTTTTTTGACAAACAGGAACTTGAGGTCTATATCTTCGACTTCGTTGAGCTCCTCTTGTTGTTGGAGTATAGCACTAGTGACTTATTGTCACAAAATAACTTTAATAGTCTTTTAATACCATCTACAATGCGTAGCCCAATGACAAAATTCCACAATCATATTCCATGATTGGATGCCTCATAACATGTTATAAACTTTATTGCCATAGTGGAGGAAGCTATGAGTGTCTACTTAGCACTTTTCCTGGAAATAGCTAATCCAGATAGCAGGTAAATATAGTCCAATGTGGATCTCCAACTATCTTAGCATCCAGAGAAATCAGAATCGGAATACCTAATAATCTCTATCTAATTCGACTTCCTGTATGTGAGCATGTAATATTTTGTTCTTTGCAAGTACCGTATAACTCATTTGGCTACTCTCCAATGATCTATTCCAGGATTGCTTAAGTATCTGCCCAACATTCCAACAATATACACAATATCTAGATGCGTACATACTTGAGCATAGATTAGACTCCCTACTGCTGAAACATAAGGAATCTTTTGCATTTTTTTAGTTTTAAACTCATTCTTAGGGCATTGGCTGAGACTAAACTTGTCTCCCTTAGCAATAGATGTCACTTGGTTTGAAATCCTGCATGCCAAATCTATTAAGAATTTTCTCGATATAGGTCTTTTATGATAACCCAATTATACCTCAAAAGCTATCTCGATGTATTTGAATCCTTAATACAAAACGGGTGTCACCAAGATCTTTTATTTCAAATTTCTTTGTCAGAAAGCTCTTGGTTTCATGCAATAAGCTTATATCATTGCTGCCAAGTAGTATGTAATCAACATATAAAACTAGAAAAATATACTTGCTCCCACTAAATTTATGGTATATACAATCATCAACTGCATTTATTTCAAAACCAAAAGAAAGAGCAACTTGATGAAATTTGTAATACCATTGACGAGAAGTTTGCTTGAGCCCATAGATGGATTTCTTTAATTTGCAAACCATTTGTTTTGGATCTCCTGACACAAAATTTTTTTGGTTGCACCATATAAATTGTCTCATCAATGTCACCATTAAGAAATGCAATCTTTATATCCAACTAATGTAGCTCAAGGTTAAAATATACTATAAGTTTCATTATAGTTCTAAAAGAGTCTTTCGATAAAACTAGAGATTCTCTTTATAATCAATGTCTTCGTTCTATGTAAAGCCTTTGGCAACTAAACGATCATTATATCTCTCTACATTGCCCTTTGAATTCCTTTTGGTTTTAAATATCCATTTGCAACCGATGGTTTTTGCACCTTCAGGCAATGAGATAAGATCCCAAATGTCATTATCTTTCATGGACTTTATCTCTTCATTCATGACATCAATCCTCTTCTAAGAGTTAGAACTTTGCATGGCCTGATGGAAGTTGATTGGACCATCTTTCACAAAGCCAATGTCAACCTCATGTTCTTGGAGAAATATGATGTAATCATCTGGATACTTCTCCTTTCTCTAGTGGATCTCCTTAATGACACCTAGTCAACCTTAACATTGTCTTGTTGTTCTGGATTTGTCACTTCGACAATATCAAGAATAAATTTCATATCATTGTTAGCAACAACTAGAGGAATATTAATATATTCCTCTTCAAAGACAATGTCTCTCACCTTATTTCCCCTCCCAAACTCAACATCCTCAAAGAACCAAGTATTTCCCATCTCAAAATTTGACTTTACAGTGGAATCATAAAACTTGTAACCCCTAGACCTTTCAGAGTATCCAAAAAAATAACAACTAACAATTCTGGAATTTAGTTTCTTTTCATTTGGCTTATATAGCCTTGCCTCAATTGGATAGCCCCAAATGTGCAAATGGTTCAAACTAGGCTTTTTGTCGGTCTAAAGCTTATAAGGGGTTTTAGTAGTTGCTTTAGTTGGAAAACTATTGAGTATGTAAGTTGCAATCTTTAATGCTTCTCCTCAAAGAGATTATGGTAAAGTAAAATGACTAATTATACTTCTTATCATATCCTTCAGCGTTTTATTTCACCTTTTCGCAACACCATTCATGTTAGGACATCTTGGCATGGTGTACTGTGGGATGATACTACACTCTTCATGAAACTTATCAAATGGTCCTAGACATTGTTCACCTAATCCTTTATATCTACCATGGTATTCACCACTATAGTCAGATATGAAAGTTTTTATTTTTTTGTTGAGTTGATTATCAACCTCACCCTTATAGTTTTCGAACAGTCCAGAAACTGGTACTTCTCATGAATGAGATATAGGAAGCCGTAATGGGAGCAATCATCTATGAACGTAATAAAATATTGCTGATCATTCCATGAAGCTGTAGGGAATGATCCATAAATGTTTGTATGTATGAGTTTTAAGACGTCCATAGCCTTGTTGGCACCTGATTTCCTAAGGTTTGTCTATTTCCCTTTAATACAATTAATACAATTTTCAAAGTCTACATAATCAAGGGGATCAAGAATTTTATCATACATAAGACGTTTAATTCTTTGTTTGGAGATGTGCCTTAAATACTTGTGTCATAATGAAGCAGAATTGTCATTGGTTAATTTTCTCTTTATACCTCTACATAATGCAAAGTTTCATTATATGAAGCAACCTTATTAATCAAATATAGCTTACCAACAAATGATAAAGAATTGGTACAAACAAGTATTGAATCTTGAAAAAGACTAAATTAACCATTTTCAAATGGACAAGAGTAACCAAATTTGTCCAATGCAAAAATAGAAACTAAATTCTGTCTAAATGATGGTACAATGTAAGTCTCATTCAAATCCAAATAATAATCGATATTTAACAATAACCTAAAAGTTCCAATAGCCTCAACTTCTACTGCTTTACCATCGCCCACATAGATGTACCTTTCACCATCAACTGGTTTTCAGTAGTTTAGGTAACCCTACATAGACACACTGATGTAAGTAGTAGAACTAGAATCTAGCCACTAAGTGTGTATAGGTACCGAAGTTAAATTAGCCTTAGAATAAACCAAAGCAAGAAATGTACCTTTCTTTACACACCATGCATGATATTTGGTACAATCCTTTTTCTTATGAGTAGTACTTTCATAGAAAGAACAGGCAAAAGCCTTATCCTGTTGCTTCTGTTGTTTCTTTTGTGATGTGGCGCATGCAACTTCCTTACCCTTCTTTCTTTTCAAGTTCTTGTCCTTTGAGGTAGTTGCCAAATGAGCATTCTTTGTCATTTCTTGCTTTAGGCTTTCCTATTCTTATACACAATAAGAAATGAGCTCATTTAGAGTCCAAGTCTCCTTTTGGCAGTTGTAGTTGACCTTAAACTAACTAAATTGTGCAGAAAGATATATCAAAATTAAATGCAAACAAGTCCTTAGACAATTCTAACTTTATTGCCTTTAGTTTCGAAGCAAGATGCCACATCTCTAAGATGTACTCCCTTATGTTTCCTTTTCCCTTATACCTCATTAAAATGAGATTTGTCAAAATCGTATTTGTTTCAGCCTTTTCGCTTTTGGCAAACCTCTTTTTGATTTCCTCAAGGTAATATTTGGTAGTGGTTACCCCTTCAGACATAGTGCCCTTGAAGGTTTCCATAATAGCACACTTTATGATCATAAGACTTATGCGTTTTGAATGTTCCCACTTTTCCATGTCCCTCTTATCAGCAGAGGAACTGTCAGCCGTAAGATCGATAGGTCGTTTAGTCCTTAATGCAAGGTCTAGATCCATGACACCGAGAACAATCATAACATTTTCTTTCCATGCCTTAAAGTTTGTGCTGTTAAGCACGGGAATGGAATTGGTGCTGGCAATAATAGTAGAAGCAGAAGTAGCAACTAAATAGAGAACAAAACAACCAACAAACAAGCTCACATAAATTCCACACAATCATATAAAATCAAATAATGTTAAAGCCCATTACAAATACCTAGCACAACATTAATATTTAGTCTTTGGACAGAAATATTAACTTGCAAGTGGTAATCTTGGTGCAGTAATCAAATATTGACCATAACAAAATTGTCAAACAATTATCCTTTCTTTAGACCGATTAATTGTTCACATAACAAACCTAATAATTGTCATATATTTATCACTATAGGTGTACATGTAGTTTGGTCAAAATATTGACCTTCCTTTGGGCTGGTCAATACCCGCATAAATTACACATACATAACATCTTAATATTATAAAATAAATTAATTTACACAAAAGAGGTTACTTTGGCAACATATTATTTCAATCAATTTACTTTACATTATTAATAAAAGATCAATTATACCAAAATTTGAACAATCAAATTGATCATCAATTGTATTAACCTTAATTAACTGAATTCAATTTTCATACAAAAATATAAACTAAAAACATGTGTAATTGATTTTTGCAAAAACTGCATGTATCGAAACATCATGTATGAATCAAATATAAAATTTGTAAAAATTATTGAATGTACTAGTTGACCAAATATCTCATTTGTTCTTAAATTTGACTTTAAAGTATTTGGTTCCAAAATGCTAAAGCTTTAAGGATGTTTCTGGTCTTTATTTAGGGCAATGGTTAATGTAGAAAACCAAATAAAAGTAAATATGGTCTTTATCGAATAGTCAAAGTGTAAAACCAAATAAAGGGACTTCTGGTCTGTATCGATGGTTAATGGTTAAAGTATAAACCAAAGCTTTATGTATTATAAAAAATGGAACCGTTCATGAAAGATCGTGATAAAGATTAAAGGCTTTTACTAAAAACCTGAAAGGAACGTTCAAACCACTTCGATCTATTAAAGACTTTTGAAAACACCCATTGAAAACAACGAATCGTTGTATGTTTCAGTGGGTTTTTTCTTCTTTTCTACAAAAGTTTTTTCACCAAAACATAATCAAAGAGTTAAAACCATATATATAATATATATTGAAATAACCAGGTCTGAAGAAACAAAAATAATCCATCCATATGAAAGACAAATAATTAAAAAATTCTCAATGATCTAACATGATCTAATCATCAAGAGTACTTAGAGCTGTTGCAGAAGTATACCTGGATTCATGATAACAGTGTGGTCCTTGAGTGTTGCGATTAGCCATCTTCTAAGTTAATACGTGTGTCTATTTTCTCCGAAGAATCGTCTCTTCTATGACTAATGAGATATCAGAAAAGACAATTATTCATATGACTCAGGGACCATAACTCTAATTTCTTATATAATTTGTTTTATTTCTATTTTAGCCCATTATAAAATAGAAATTAGACTTTTGCGTCTCTACACATTAAAGCTCATATTTTATTAAATGTCATATAGCCCAAAATCTTTAATCTTAATAGATCACTTTAACTAGACTTAATTTTATGATAACTCATAATATAAACCCATACGTTATATTAAATCCAACAATTTTTTATTGGCCCTGTTTGGTTACACTCCAATCAGCTATTTTTTTAGCTGATTGGGCTGGTTGAATCTTCAAACAGCTGATAAAGTTGTTTAGATAACAACTTTTTCATCAGCTGATTGAAGATAAATCGCTAAAGATGAACAAGCTACTTGTAAGCAGCGTTTAGGGTAATCAGCTGATTACCTCAAACTTATATGCCAAATTTGCCCTTAACATGGATGAACACAAGGACACAGGTTCTTCAGTTAGTGCTGCTTCAGAATCTTCCAAGACACTGAATGCTGGCCAAGATGTAACTAAGGTTATTGATAGTGAGAAAACCTAGGTTGTTGAGTTGGTTACTAGTAAAGTTCAGTCTAAGGTTCAATTGGAGGAGTTGGTACGAGAAGATGGTGAGGTCGGTGAAGGATGGTCTTGTAATGGTGGAGATATAATGGTTGGGGTTATGAGGTCAGAAGTTTATGTTGATGGTGTTTGTTTACTCGATTTCAACGATGGAAGTGGGGGCAATTCCAATAGGGAAGCAGTGAATGGGGGTGATGGGTCGACCAAGATGTGTTCAAAAAGAGACCCAAATGATTTAGATGGTGGGAGTGGTGTATTCGGTGAAGTGGCTCGAGATGGGATCAAGGATGCAGAAGCTAAGTCACCTAATTTGGGAGCTTATTTTCTTGGAAGCTCTTCCAAGGTTGATGAATCTAAAGAAAGTGGTGATTTGGTTGGTGATGCATTGTTTGGAGGATTGATTGATGATAGTGTTGGCGGAGGTGATGATATTGATGATAAAAGTTCACAGAAGGTTGAGATTGAAAATAGTGAAACATTGCCCGTCAGAGATGAAATTGTGGTTAAAACATTGTCATTATTAAAGGAAGCAGAATTGGAAGCCTGTCTGTGATATATATTACTTCTTATTTCTTAAGCAAAAGGCTAGTATCTTAAATTTGAATGTATTATATTTCAAATCTAAACTTAATGTAAACTTATTTTGGTTTTAAAAAATTTGATATGATAATTAATCTATAATATAAATAATATTAAAACAAATCATATTAAATATAAAAAACTTATTAGTTTAATTAATTGAATCAATTATAACATAATAATAATAATAATAATAATAATAATAATAATCATGATGATGATGATGATGATGATGATGATGATGATGATGAT
>JANVCQ010000001.1:2834946-2869231 GCA_025531925.1 Erythroxylum plowmanianum
ATGAAATGAGAAATTGATTAAGGAAAAAGAAAGGAATGAGAAAAGAAAGAAAAAAAAAAGAAAGAAAAATTTATACCAGATTAGTTATCGGATGTCGGAAATCGGTTTTGAATTGATTTGAATTCGATTCGATTTGATTCGATGTTTGCTTCCGCTATGTGATTTTCGTTCCGTCTTCCGGTTGGAAACTGGTTTTCGGATCGGGTCCCAACAGTTGTGGTATCAAAGCAAGAGCGAAAGTGTTAAGTTAAGCGGTTGGGTTTCGGTCCCAACAGTTTTGATGTTGTATCTTATTTATGTGGTTAAAAAAGAGTTATGTGTTAATCTGTTAATGATGTTTGTATTATGGAATTTCTTTCATATAAGCAAAATTATTAGAATGATATTGTTTCTTTTACAAATATTGTAATTAATAAACTAGATTAGTAAATTATCTTTCCTTGTGGGATCGACTCTTATTTGCTTTATACTACATTATTTAATACATTTGTTTAATAAATTGAAAGTAAATAAGGATCTAATTTGTATACGCCTAATAACATGTATCATGAGGCCCGATGTGAGCATATCTTTCATACTCAGTGCCATGTGAATAGCAAGGCATGTAGCATGATCATTGATAATAGGACTTACACTAATGTTACTAGCATTATATTGGTTGACAAACTGAAGTTGACAACTCTAAAGCATCCATAACTATACAAGTTGCAATCGTTGAATGAGTATGGAGAAGTTAAGGTGATAAAATAGGTTCTAGTGGCATTTTTCGGTGGGAGTTACAATGATGAGGTTATATGCGATGCAGCACCAGTGCATCCTAGTCATCTTCATTTGGGACATTTATGACAATTTGATAGAAAAGTTCAATATGATGGATATAAAAATGATTACTCTTTTGTCATGAACAACCGACATGTGATCTTAATAACTCTCAAACCATTAGAAGCATATGAGGATCAAACTAGGATAGTAAGAGAATACAAATTGAGAGAAAAATAAGTAAGTGCTCAAGAAAAGAGGGAGAGTGTGAAAGAGTGCAAAGAGCATAATAGTGAGCAGTAAGAGGAGAAAATTTGTGAGATTCAAAATAGGGAGAAAAATATAAGGGGTAGTGCCTATGCTAGTAGAGGTAATGTCAAGAGTGCTATGTTAGCAAGACAATAGCTAATTATACTTATGTATAAGCATGTTCACCTTTCAACTATTGACCTTAGTCCTTCTTTGACTATTGTTGTTGCATCTTTATTTTAGGAGTTTGCTAATTTATTCCCCGAGGAGTTACCACAAGGATTACCACCTTTAAGAGGCATTAAGCGTCAAATTGATTTTATCCCAGATTTAATAATCCCTTATAGACCAGCTTATAGAACTAATCCAAAGGAGACCAAGGAGATTTAAAAGCTAGTAGATGAGTTAGTGGAGAAAGGGTTCGTGAGGGAGAGTCTCATGCTATACTTGGTTCCTATAATTCTAATACCAAAGAAAGATGAAACATGTCTTATGTGTGTGGATTATCAAGCTATCATCAAAATTACGAGAAAGTATAAGCATCTCATACCTAGATTAGATGATATGCTTGATGAGTTGTATGAGTGTTGCTTATTTTCAAAGATTGGTTAAAAAAGTGGGTATATCAAATTCACATCAAACGAGGGAGACAAATGTAAAATTGCTTTAAAAAATATGATTTTGTATGAGTGATTAGTATCAATGTTTTTTTTAAGAAATTAAAAAATTATATTAGTAGGAGAGAACAAAGGTTACATCGATTAGGATACTAAAACTCTCCCCTCAACCCAAAACGACATCGTCACAAAGTAAACACTCAAAAATACAGCAACGCTTTACACTTTAATAAGACGGCATTAGTCTGAAATAGGTAAAAATACAAATCACTTCCCCCAATCTTCGTTTGGACCTTCCAGATTAGGGTTGGAGCGACGCGTTCTCCACCCTTCCGAGGGTCCTCTAAGGTTAAAAGCAGACATCCCCATGAACGTTATGCCTTTTATTGTAGTACAATCACTCTAGCCTGTCCCTTGGAGATTGAGGTAATATCGATCGTCCATAATCCCCTTTTTTTTTTCCTCTTCTTTGTATTTCATCCTTAATCTGCCTAGAGAAAGTTGACAGTAACTTCCTTTCTTATCTCGTTGAGTTCCAGGACCTTAGAAGAGCATCCTTAACCCCTTTTCCAAGCCACGATGGCTTCTCCTTTTCGACATCTAAAATGGTAAGCCCCTCTTTCGATACCATCCATATTATCAGATGATGTTAGTATAATATAAAAAAAGATCATTTAATCATCGTACAAGTATAAAATTAAAGATAATACAAAGTACTTAAAATGTTGTAATTTCATCATATAATAATTATTAATTATAATAAAACTTCAAATAAAAAGAATACTAAAGATCTATGATTCTTTATGTATTATGACAAGAGTTCATGTTGAAGAAACAATCAACTAGAAGTGAAACTTGAAACAAAAACATTTACAAATAATTTATATTACATATATAGAATTTAACATATATATTAAATATAAGTGAAAATAAAAGAAGTGGAGAAACGAAAATCAGTAACTTTATTTAATCAAATATTTGCTTAGGGCACATTTGACCCCAACTCTTATTTGGAATAAAATCCTCATCATTAAGAGGAGCATTATCATTACCATCATATACATTTATTGCACCAAATGACATGTCAATATTTTCCCATTCAAGATTATTTTCCAAGTCACTCTCATCTATCAAACTTGATTCCTTAGAAATTCAATATGTGAAAAGATCAATATAATCAAGCATATTGGATCTATAGAACTACTTGTTCTATTAAGAGTCTCAGTAAACAGATAAAATTAAATTATCAAGAAATTAAATGAAATTATATTTAACTTAATAACGATAATAACATACATTTTCCAAAGTTTTAAATTGTATCAAATAAAGATTAAGTTGTTTAATCTTTTGTATTATAATCTACTCTTTTTCTTGAAATGGATAAATTCAAATGTACTTTAATTCTTTTTACATCCTATTATACTTAGATATTGACTCAAAATTTGAATCTCAAACTTTTGCAATTGTAGAACATCATTGCTAAAGTGTAGCCAATGATTTTTAAAGCGGACTAGACTAGTCAATTAGACCAAAATAAATACAAATTGGCTTGAGTTTCATTTCAATTTGTGTATATAACCTTTATGAGAAAAAATCGACAAGTTAAGTAGAAAATTGGTTGGTTTTCTTAAGAAAAATTAGTCAATTTTCTTAAAAAATGGACCATAAAGTAATAAAATTTGATAATCTGTCAGCCATTTGTCAAAAAAAAAAGATAATCTGTCAGCCATTTAAGCATATAGGCCCTAGCACAGGCAGCAATAAGCTCTTCCGCAAGTGAAACAGCCTTTTAGACCCCAACCCATATACATATATATATATATTTTTTTTGACAAACACCCCAACCCATATACATCCTTGTCTCCTTTTCACTCTCTATTTTTGACGTTATCATTAGTTCAAATTAAGGTCCTAATACAAAAGTTGAGATTTTTATCGGGTATATTTTAGAAATTTTCCATAATTTTTTTCTTTTAAATCTATCATACAATCTAATTAATAAATTATATTTTTAGAAATTATATTTTAATTAAAATTTTTTTAAAACTATTATTGTTAAAAAATGAATTACTATTTTATCTTTAATCCTAAATTTATTTAATCTCACTAATAATTTATATTTGTCAAAATTTAGGTTCTTTATTTATTTATTTATACTTTAATTGAAAGTTTTTCAAATTATTATTGTTTAAAACTAATTATTATTTTTAACATGAATTTTTTAATAAATTGAATTATTAATTATAATATATAAGTAATTTTGTTTAAGATAATTTAAGAATGTATTAAAAATATTATTTAAATTATAAAGAAGCATTCTAAAGTCCTTTCTTTAAATATAATTCAACTTTTACGACTCTTTAAATAAATGATAATATAGAATTATAATTTTTTATTTTCATTATTATTTTAAATTTGTTTTATATTAAATTTAATCTTAATTTAAATTATTAGTTTATTGTATTTTAATAGGATTATTAGCACATTTTTATTTTAATAAAATATTATATTTTATATCATATTTTTACTTATTTTTATAATTTTATTTTTATTTATTTTATATCGGTTTAATAGCGATGGACTCTTTAAATTTTAAACTTAGGATGATGGATCCGAATTTCAAAGGATTGACCCGTCCGAAACTACTGACTACAGCAATTCAATTACCTGATGCCTCTAGACAACTGTTGATCCACTCCTCTCTGACTCCGCCTAGGTTTTCATCAGATCAACACCATGGCTATGCAATCCGGAATCGGGCTCTCTAAGATCCTAATCATTGCTGGGGCAGGTGCTTTTTCCGACCACTCTCATAACGCTTTCTCCGACTTCTAGACTTACATCTTCGCTGTCGTTTGATTTTGTTGATTTGACGTCTCTGTTGTTGTTTTCCAGGGTACACCACTACTTTCCTGGTCAGGGATGGTAAATTATCTGACTTGATCGGTCACCTTCAGGTACTGCAATATTTGTTGCCAATCTAGCTCGGTTTTCATGATTCTGTTTGGCTCTTGATTCTTTTCACTTCTTCTGTTGGTCCGTAAGTTAAAGTTGTGGCTTAGGTGAGCCCCACCTTGTCTTGTTTGTTGAGCTCAGTTCTGCTGGAATTTCCTTGATGTATTTACTATTTGAAAATTCTTGTAAAAAAAAAAAGTCTTTCTGAAATTGGTTCAATCTCTTCATAGCGGTTTGGATTTGGTTTGATGTGATTGGCAGGATTTGGTGAGAAAAGTTGAGAAATCTGGGGAACAGTTGGAAGGTGATTCTGGGAGTTCTGACTCTGTTGTCCAACAGGTAGTCAAGATCTAGCATTCCAAATGAATTTATTGTCTGTTATGCATATTTATTTAATGTTTGTGTAACTTTTCTCGTTAGATTGCTTAGCTAGTTTAATACGCATGATGCTTGCGCATTGTTTCACGTCTTTTTTTTTTCTCCCAATTACTTTCCTTCTATATTTTTCTTGTTCGTGCAGCTGAAAATGTTGCAAGCTGAATTGCAGCGACATCTCAACCAACCACAAATAATTCTGAATGGTGCTTCTGACCAAATAGGTATATGCTCTATGCTTCTATTGATTGGTTTTTGGTGGCAACCTATTTTCTATGGGAGTCTAATCCCAATTCCAAATGTGTTGTTTGCCTGTAATCCAGTTCTATAAAATGTATATATAGCTCTTTTTGTGTTTTGTTTTTGAAAAATTGCCGTTAGATGAGTCAAAGGGAATTTTTCTGATACAATTCATGATTGAGGTTGAGATGGTTCGCACTTTTCACTTTATGCAGGTAACTACTCAAGTCTCATAGTTCCTGTTGCCACATTAGGTGCTTTGGGTTATGGTTATATGTGGTGGAAGGTATCTACTATGAATCCTATGTTTTCATTGGCTTCTTTCAGTCTTTGATTACTTCACATAATTTTTATAGTGATTCTACCTTTATGTTGCATTTATGCATATTACATGCATCTAAGATCAATAAGTTCCTTTCAAGAGACTAAATTTGTTTTTACTATGACTCTTTTGGCAATTAGGGTCTAAAATTTTCAGATCTTATGTATGTGACTAAGCGTTCTATGGAAACCGCTGTTGCAAACTTTACAGAAAATCTGGAGCAGGTGTCCGAAACTATATCAGTAAGTCCTGTATAGTTGATAGTTTTCTATTGTTGCACTATCTACAATGGATTTTTTTTTAAGAATGATTTTGGTAGTGTAATTTAGCGTGAGCAAGACTGCATAAAAGGATGGGGTAGACGTTATAACTTCTCCAGGCATTTGATTCCTTTGATATTTGATCACTTTCCATTTTGAAAGTTTGGTTGGACGTGAAGTTCATTTTCTGTTTTGACGTTCAAGATCAGGCTTTAATCTGTAATCCTTTACCAGTTGTTTGTTTAAGAAGTGTTTATCGAGTTTATTTTTTCCACATTACAATATCAAATTTTGAGATTTGATATTATAGCTCTTGTGAAATGAAGTGTGTTATCTGTTTCCCCTATGGTTATGCAACATGTATAAAGCTTTTTAATATACTTCTATTTACTCTTTTGGCCAGGCTGCAAAGAAGCATTTAACACAGCGAATACAATTGTTGTATGATAAAATAGATGGTCAAAAGGAGATCTCAAGAGCCATACAGAATGATGTAAGATTATAAATTTGATTTACCCCTTTCCCACCTCTTTTTCCCTCCTGATTCATTTCACTCTTCTTTTTCTCAGTCTTGACCTATTCAACATGTTTTCATTTAGACCAAGTTTTAACAGATCTTCTGTCAATTTGGGATTGTTCATTCTAACAATAAGCATAAAGAACCAAACACCTCCCAATTCTGTTTATTTCAGAATCATTAAACATGGGAAAAAGGTATTGGATTTCATCAAAGAAGATTGATATACTGCAAGTTCTTTTCTAGGAACTGATCTGCTAAATGTAAAAAGTTTGTTGTACCTCAGTTTGATGTCGGATTTCACCCATGTTCATGATTGAATCCATTCGCAGACTAAGCACAGACCACATACATTAGATGCACATTACCCTTGTTTTTTAGCATCCTAATATTGTTTGATCTCATGAATCAGGTTGAAGCTGCTTCTGAAAATATTTCACAGATTGGCTCTGAGTTGTGGCAGTTGCAGCATTTAATTTCTGGTTTGGTAAGTTTGATATTTGACATTTTCCTGAGTGGTGGCACTATTGATTTTGCTAGTATTTATAATTATTTGTGTTGTGGTTTCTTTTATCATGTCCTTGAGTCTGCTTAGATAATCAATGATGTGGGGAGAGGGGATCATAAGCAACTTTCAACAAAGTAGCGCTACAATTGTGGAGATTTTGGCTGGAACTATAATAAAGGAAAGACACCTGTTAGAATTTAATGGTAGTCAGTGCGCAGTCTTTTACAAAAAAGGATCATTATCTATTACTGTTTTTCAGAAATTGTATTTGCATTGGGAAAAAAACAACTCCTAGTTTGTAATTGAAAGCCTAGCCATCAATTGCTATAGTAGTTAATAGGAAAGTAACATAAACAAGCTAAATAAGGAAAACTAATAGAACTAATTGAAATTCTAGAATGCTCCTGCATCCAGGGATTTGTAACACCTGTTACAGCAAATTTTGACCTTTCTGAATGTTCCACTGAAAGAGGAGTTGAAATAGAAGTTGAAAAGGATAGAAAAGATAAAATGTTGGCTATTGTTTTCTCTAAACAGTTTCTTGCTTCGACTTTACTAAAAAATGCTAAAAAATTTATGAAGATAGCTACCAAATGTAATTATATTTTTAAATTTTATTCTATTGTTATTCGGTGATAGAGAAGAGGGGCATAAAAAACTAATAGGTTAAAATATTTCATTTTTCCAATCTGAAGACTATTTTTTTTGCCTTTACCTTGTCTGTGACATGATAATTTGCCTGCTCTTACTGCAGGATGGGAAGATAAATACGATAGAGAAGAAACAGGTAGAATGCTTTTCTTTTGTATTGTTCCATTTACATATAACTTATTGACCTAATCACTGATTCTTTTATGCATGTTGATTGCATGTGTCTGTGAATGTACTTTTGATATGCCTTGTACATATACCTGAGAATATTTTGATTTGTGCAGTCATTTTTCCACCTTTTTCCATGTATTATTTTGGCGTGGGCAGTCATTGTTCCCCCTTCTTAAATGTATCTTCTGTAATTGAAACTTGCTAAGTTGAATTTAAACTTTCTATGGATCTCAAATGCTTATTGATAGCTGCTCCCAAATAATCATTGGTATCTAGATTGCTTTAAGTTGGAAAAAAGGCTTGTTTACAGCTATTAGGGTTCCTGGACTAAATTTATTTGTTAAAAATTGTTTAACAGCAGGACTCGTTCTGTAATGACTTCGATCAATTTGGTGATGATTGGGTTAAGAGATTCAAAATTATTTGCTCAGGCTGTTATTGGTTAAACTGGAATGCATAACTGCTGAGTGTCAAAAATCTTGTAGACTATAATCTCATATTTCTTTGGCATGCTTCTATTAATCCTTTTGTACAGAGTCGAATGATAAGGAGGTTTGGAGGAGTTAAATTGAAGTGAAACAAATTACTGACTACAATTCAAAATTTCAGTTTCTTTAATCATGTTGAGATACTCCATTTATTATGAAACGGTTAACTAGTTGGTTATGTATAGAGAGATGGAAGCTGAAAATGGGAAGGAAATTGGAGAATGGTTAAGTGGGTGGGAAAAGAGGAGGAAGAAGCAAAAGGATAAAAAAAGTTCATTATAGTTTCTGTGCCTTTTTCAGTTTGCTTTGACTGCAGTTGCACTGGCTGTTGGTTTTATAGATTCTTGTGTGTACTTGTGAACTGACTGATCGAGGTGTATGATGGCAGGATCTTGCAAATGCAGGTGTTCTGTACCTGTGCCGTTTTATCAACGAAAAAACGTTGCAGAAGCCTAAAGGTCTGGAGGCTCTGGAGGTAAGAAAATATATATATTACATTATGTTATTCATGATTGTCCCCAGGAAATGCGTAGTCACATCATATGGTTCAACATTTTGTGAGTTAAGCTTTTGTTCTGTGAGCAGAATTGGAACATGACATTTACTTATGGGAAGAACATGGCCGATACTAGTACTTTCTTTTCTGAGCATGTTGGATCAGATCTTCCGAGAAGTGAAAAATAGACACAGCAACTGTATTTTGTCTTCAATTTTTTCACCCTACTTGTCTAGATAGAAGAGTTCACATAATATAATTCAAGTCCATCAATGAGGGATGACTTTTCCATTTCTTCCACTTCCCGCCCCCTCTACTATTACTATTACTATCCTTTCTGCTATCCTTTTCAACTATGTGCCATAAATGTTCTGATTTTGTAGCTGGGTGTTGGCTGTTCCTTTCATCCTTTTGTCCTCTGTAGACTACCTACTTTTTCATTATGTGCAAGATTCTTGAAGTGTTTTTATATCTTCATACGAGTGAAATCTAGCATGATATCCCAGCAAGTTCTAACTGTTGGTTATGACTTTACAGGATCAGTTTAACCATTCTGGGATAACCCGTCGTTCACTCACATATTCCAAAGTTTCAAGTGCAGCGGTATGTGCCTTCTTAAGTACGAAGATCTCAAATTAAATATATCACTTTACTCTCTCTTTCGCTCAAAATACGCACACATTGATTCCATGTGCATGCTTACTCTGCACCTACACAGAATTTTTCATCTTTCAGAAGCTGATTGCAAACCAATAATTATGGAAGATCCCTTGTTTGATGATGAAATACAGTCCTTTGATATATGATTCTTCTGTATCCTTCCAGGGTCTTAAGGATCTTTTTAGAGATGATCTATCTCGAAGTGTCAGTGAGCCTGTGACTGGTGTTGTACCCGATGTTACCTGTAAGCTGGAAGACAAACCACCAATCTTGCTAGCAGGCTTGCCAAGGAACATACTTAGGTTTGAGTTCCAACTCTTTTTCCTCACCATGCATATAACTCATCTGGTAATGTGGATTGAGATGATTGAATGTGCATTATATTTTTTTTGGGAAAATAAACCAATATTTATCATTCTTCGAGTCAAAGTGCAAGTAGTGAAGGATGTTTGTATATATTTCCACTTTTCAATATACCAAAAAGAGTATTATTCTTCCCTTCATCTCAAATTCCCATCATGTTGCAGTTGGAGTCTCAGGTTTTCATATTGTAGTGATGAAATAAAGGCCACATAGCGACTTATGAAATGGTTCGATTGTTAGTTTCTCAAGTAATTCAGCCAGACCTCTTTATTTGGCTGTTTATGTTATGCTAACTTCTGTTAGTCCTAGACTTGTAATGCTTCTGCGAAGTCTTTGGTCGGTGCACCTCATCTCATAATATACGAGTATCGATTACCATATGCTTTCATTTTTCCGCAAATGGTTTGAAGTTTAGTATTCAGTGTCTGGACAACAAAATATGATCTCCACATTCTTGTTTACAAAACTTGATATTTGCAGGTAAATCAGATTGGTGCTAATAGCAAACTATAAGCAGGATGACGAGCCTTACACTCGCAACAGGCTTGTTGAGTACAGACATAAAATAATCACGGACTGAATCAAGGAATTTCTTGATGGAAACTATGAATTGCACTTTGATCACAGTGCTTTGATTATTTTAACATCCGTTGTATATTTCCATTCTCGATGAAATTAGCAGAGTTTTGAGTTGTATGGGAGATCTGTCCAATAAAGAATAGCAGTCGTAGAAACATTCATGGTGTCTTCCAAGCTGTGCTGCATGACTCTTCAGGCCTGTATACTGAAACAGATTTATGTCCATAAATAATCCGAGCTTGCCATTCATCTTATTGGCTCATACGAACCCATGTTATGTGCAAAACTAAAATGATGGGAATAAATCAGCGTATTGCATTTGTCCTCATCAATAACGAGGCCTGTAGTTGATTACACTTACCCGTAGAAGCATTTTACAGCACACACTCACAGGTAGAATAAGGGAATATGAAACCTTAAAAAAGGAATAACCTATATCCAACCTGGTTAACTTGTATTGCAGTAGAAGCATAGATTAGGTGGTCTTTAGTTCATGCAAAGAAGGGCGAAAAGGCAAAACATTTGGGACCTAAAGAACCCGCATGTATTCCATTTTAGTGAAAGATGTAAACTGATTGCCAGAGAACTGGCTGGTTGACTTGTATTTTAACGTAACCTTGATTAGCAAAACTGCAAAACAGAGGACCTAAAGATGCAATCTGAAAGAGGAGTGTCAGTCTAAATGATGCAAGCTAGGGATCCATCATCCCTGCTCCAGCCTATTTATTTTCACTTAGTACTATCATTTTGTCCTTACTGATAATGAACTGTGATATATAGAAAATACTTAGTTTGCTTTCCTCAGCCAAACTTTTAGAATGTTTGACTTCTACACCAAAATTATTTAGCTGCATAGCTTAATCCTTTTCTTTTGTAGGTGTTTGTTTATGTAGTTTTATTCTTCTTTCTAGTCCTTATTTGCATAATCCTTCCTTAAAAATCAGCAGAATTATGCCCTAAGAAACTCCCCAACAATCTGTCCATGATTTCAAAAACTTGTAACGGTTTCATCACTGTTGCATGATTGATCTCGTCAATTGGATATGCATAGGTTTTAATTAGCTGACTTCCATGTAAACCATCATGTTGTGCATGTAACTTTATTCTTTTTTTATTATATATATACGTGCATAGTGGAATTCATAATTCCTTCCTGAAACATCAGGTCAAGGATCCTTAAGTCCAAATTAAGGAGTGTAACAACTTTATTTCATAAGCAAGAGAGTGAAATTGAATTATACTCGAAAAAGTCATCAAGGTATTTATACGCCCTTTTGAAACTTTACAGCCATGTTTTGATACTTTGTGAGCTTTATGATCAAGTCATCGGACCATTTAACATGTAAAACAAGGTGGTATGATGTTAGAGATGAAGATTATACACAAATGAAACAAGTATGAAGTTGAATTTGAATAAATGAGCAAGCATGGTGCGTCAAGGGAACAATATATATATATCTCGTGTCATTGTTATGATGACTTGGAGAAATCCAAGTAAATTATGTCATGTTGACTTTGAACTAAGTTAATTCAAGTTGTTTCCGACTTGTTCAAGCATTATACACTAAGACATGAGGGTTGAAACTTTGTGAGCTTCAAGACAGTAGACCATTAAACATATAAACAAAGTTATTTGATGTTGAAGACAAATGAAGCAAGTATGAAGATGAAATTGAAAAAATGAAGCATTATAACAATAATACTGCAATGGAACAGTACATATATGTTTGGTGTCACTGCTATAGGGACTTCAGAACAATTCAAGTAGATCATTTCATATTGAGTTTTAACAAGTTAATTATGCTGGTCCTGACTTATTGAAGCATTATACACTAAAAACTGAGGACTGCAACTTAAAATAAACCAATGTTCCAGCAATATTGTGAAAACTTCAGCTTATTCATGATTTGGATGCTCACTTGGACAGAAAAAGTTCCTCTGCTATTTTTCATGTATTCTCTAACTAATTTAGTCCGTTTCTAACTTGTCTAAATGTTAATCAAGTTGATATAATCATTAGAACTAAAAGTTTGTTGTTTGGTTATAAATTAGAGGAGTTAGTTTGTACCTATGTGCTGTTATAACAACAAAAACATAATCTGATTTGCAGGTTACTTTTGCTTGTTTATTTTGGTAAAATCATAGATGCATGGGATGACCTACACAAGTTTCATACTTCCTCTTATGTATATATGTATGTTTATGTGATAAAAAGTTAGTTTTTTTTGACCCATATATACAAGAGTTCTGTTAACTTGTTCTTCCTCTGCTGTGTTTCCAGGTCCATTTTCAACCACATAACTCATATTTCTTGACAGTTTCAGTTGAATAAAGAACAGAATACTTGACAGTAGTTTAATAACTCGTACTGAAGAAGTAACAAATTCCTTTATTTGCAGTAAGAAAATGAGATGTGGGGTTATTGCTTTACATGTTAATGGATACAACATTGTAAATGCTTATTCAAGATCGTGGTTTGTGATACAAAAGGAGAGATTTGTTAAAAGTTTTAATCCTGTAGTCCCCAACTGATGAAGTGAAGAATCAGTTAACAAAGGCAGTTGAAAAAGCATCCTCCAATTGATAGACAAGGTCTATACTCCGTATGTGTTAAAGGAGTTGTCTCAAAGAAGGGCAGCATCTTCTACTGCTTCAATTCTAAGCAGGAGAATTGGTCCTTGTTTGATGGGAATATCGTGTAAGGGAAGTACTTGAGTGCATCATAGAAACCATCTACAGCTTCAGTACTGTTGTCGCCCAAGACGTAAGGAGTTTGTGCTTCAATTTTTTTCGCTTCTTCCTCCGTCCTGGTATTCAAGTTCTTCTCCACAAGCTCTTTGAAAATGGATGATTTAAGGAGGAGGCTAAGTGCAGTTGGGGAAGGTGACCTGTTGCAAGGGCTAATGGATGCTTTCCCGTGAATGATTTCACTCTGTGGCATAGTGTTTGATTCGTTTACTGTGAAAGGGTCGTCTGTTTGAAGAAATGATGGTTGGTTTGGGATGGTATTCTCCCTGGGATTGTGGCTAGAGAAGTTCCCCAATGACCATCCTATCACAGGACTGGGAGTTTCAGTTTCTGGTCTGAGCCACCTGATGTATGTACTCAAATCAAAGTTGGTCACAGCATTGATTCCTCGATATTCTATGGCAGCTATATCATAGGCACGAGCAGCCTCTTCCTGTGTACCTATGATGGGATAAAACAAGTGTCGTAAAACTAGTTTCAGTTTGGCTCTAAAAAGTGAGGTCTTGGTTGTCGAATCCAAAGCTAGCGTTTGTACCAAATGACTGATAGTTGGTCTGCAGATTTAGATTTGTTTGATTTTTTTATGTAATTACCCTCTAGATTAGTTAGTTTTTACGTTGATGTTTGTAATAGAAAGAAGAGCTAGCTTTGATCAGTTTACTCACTGTAGGTTCCAAGGTAGAGATACCTGTTTCCAAAAACTCTCCCTATCCTTGCTTCCCATCTTCCATTCTGCTGGTGCCTGCGAGTTACCAGAGAAAGTTTAGCCTCAGAACTGAATTCTTTTCTTAGCAACAAACAAACAGATCAGAGTTGTGTTACCTGGAAACACCTCTATATTTGGATATTCCTCTGGAGAAGCCACTGCTTCTCCTATTGAAAGAAGATGGTCTGTTAACAATCATCGTTAATACTCTCAGGGATTCTTTGAAAGATTCAGAAGATCAAGAAAACTTACCTTCTTAATGAGGCTAGATATTCTTCTTTTGTAACACTTTGCATTATTCCAATCTCTTCTGCATACTCAGTTACCTATAAGAATCATGCCAGAAACATAACATCAGAAATTTGTAAGAGATCCTGCCCTCTGGGGCCTGAACTTTTAGATATTCATTCGAGTTTGATCATGTACTGGAAAATTTGTGAAAGTTGACGTTCCCCAGCATTTGATAGCTGCCAAATCGTATGCTCTGGCAGCAGATTCTTCTTCATCATAAGCTCCTACAACGAATAAACAGATTTCTGTAGGTCAGTTCTTTTTTAAGCCAGTGTTACAGCCAAATGGTTTCTTTCAGAAAGGGTTCTACTCACCAAGGTAAACTGCTCCAAGGCAAATATAAGTCCACAAGCAACCGATTGAACAAAATACAGTAATTCATCAGTAACCAAACACAGTAACTGAACATGAAAAAGATTAATGAAGAAAAAATCTTCGGAGCCAACCTTGCTTACCCTTCTTCCTCTGAGTTGGATTCCAGGTTCCTTTATCCCATAAATGAGCTTCATATCGTCCAGTCCACCGGTGTCTGTATTATCAGATGTACATTTTTAGAGAAACAAAAACTACAGAAAATAGCATGTTAAGGACTTACGTGACAATATAAACGCGTGATTCACAATCTTATGTCCAACCTGCTAACCCCACGAAATCTTGAACTTCTCTTCACAGTCGTAGCAGGAGAACTTTTTTCACCTTGTTGATCATTGCATCTGGAAGCAACTGCAAAATGGTCTCTCCTCCTCTTGACACACTTACTTGAATCTTCAGTGTCGCCTACTATCAAGCTCAAGGAGCGTCTTACAGGGCACACAGATTGCACAGTATCCATTTCTTAGGACTCTCAGTGGCAAAGTAACTAGAGCCAACAATTAGGTAGCGTGGCGTTCACAAGACGACTGGAACTACTTATAAACAAGTTCGGATTTGTTTTACTCTCAATCTGTTTACTAGTGCAACAGCTACTTTATCAATACATAGTAAGAAAGTGATTTCGATGTATTTCAGGCCATAGATGACACGTTTTACTGTCTGGATTCTTGCCGGTCAAAAACTGATTTCAGGATTACCAAAGGTTCCACCAAGATTATAACTTAGACCATTATGATCTTATTGACCAATGTTCTTCTATATCATCAGCATTACAAGAATTAGTCAAATCAGATGGATAACATAACACCCTGAATATCTTCTCATTAACTTACAGTTCGCACTTACGCGTTTCTATATATTTGCTGAGTTCCGATTCTCTTACAATTTGATCCAAAGGTATCTTTCCAAAAACCAGTGGAAGATAAAGGTCAATGCGGAATTATCAAGTATAAAACTTTTACGTAGTAGACAAAATTCTGCAATTAATGTTTGGCAGTTAGGAAGCTTTTGTACTTTTTCAGGTGATCAGAAGAAAGATGTTCAGGATTACCTACGTAGACAGGTAGAATAAAACTTGAGTTTGGCATTTTTCCATGCAAAGTTCCAAGAAACCTCTCATTTTCTGTTTTCTGCGATGAAAAGAACCACAAGCAAACAAGCCCGAGAGTGCCATGACCTGACAAAGAATTGTGTCCATTAAGTATCCTGTGCATGGAAATCTTCACCAAGTTTCGGAATTGTTCCATCTGTGTATCGTTTTCTAGCACAAGTTCCTGCCATTGTATGCACCAAAGAAACTTCCCAGTTAATGGCGGATCTGCCAATGGAATAAAACATGCAATTATATTTTCAAACAATGTGATCGTTGCCGTATTAGGAGTCAGTAGGATAAGATGAATCAATTCCTAATACGTAGTGCTTGTAAGAGTGTCCTACGATAGGCCTACCTTGGACTCAAAAGGTGGAACGCAAACCCTAGGCACCCCCACACTCCGATCTGACATTGTGTGAGGGAGGTAAAAATCACGGTTTGATCCCAGCCAACTTCTCGGAAAGGCAGCTCAGTGCTCGGTGCGCATAAGGAGTTACCACATTGGATGAGCTCCCACACTGCCGCTGCCGAGACTCGAACCCGAGACCTTGAACTCACTTTCCTTCCCAATGACCAACTGAGCTACCCGTGCGGACTACGATAGGCCTACCTGAAAAAGCTCATGGGAAACCATAAGAGGAATGCAAATCCTAGAAATTTATGGAGAAAAGAACCAACTTGTCGTAACAGGTCATAATGGAATATAATCTACCATCTAGAGAGTAGAGACTGTTGAAAGGATGATTCAAAATATTAGTGGCTGAGCTTTTGGAGCATGTGATTTTATGTTTTTCAACTAGTGGACCTTAGGATGTTTTTATTAGTTAGTCAATAGGTTAATGGTTTCAAATCATGGGTTTATGTTCATATTTTATAATATTTTAAGTTGCGCCCTTGAAATTATTTAAGGCTTTGTACCAGATGTTTTACAATGTGCAGAAAAGAATTTTAGCAATTAAAATATTGTCTTGTCTTGCAATATTTTATTTTTTCTTTCCTTCACCAATATATGTGGTATCTGAGTGGAAGCATTAGGAGCAGTAGGCGGTCCATTAGAAGCAAGTGCATTAAGACCAAATACATTATCAGGAGGTGGATTTACAATAATTATCACAACTTCATGCCCTTTTAAAAGTAACTACTACTATCAATAAATATTTTATCTCCTAATTCTACAGTGTCAACCATCTATGTAAGTCAAATGAACAGAAAGGAAAGAGTAATTGAAAACAGTGGGCTGACATAAACAAAATAAGAATATGTGCAAGAATTCTTACCTAGAGTGTCTGGGATTGTTAATCAAATGAAGTCTTATAGTGAAACTGTGAATAACCAAACTGTTGTAAGGTGTTAAGGAGTTTAATATCAAAATTTATTCATATTGTTACTGCAATTAAAGAGACTAAGGACCTGTATGGTAACAATTTTGATGAAATAATGAGTTCCTTGATAGCCCATAAGGCTAAACTTGCCAGGTCCTATGGAAAGTTAGAGGAAAAGGCTATTCAAGTGAAGGGGGAATCTTCAAAGAGAAAAACAAAAAACTTAGTAGGTCATGTAAGAGGTAGAGGTGGATTTCGTGGAGAGGTCATGGCGACAGCAGAAGTAAAGGCCAATTTGGTGAACCAAATTAGTATAAAAGGTCAATCTAATGCAGTTATTATAGAAAATTGGCACAACAAGAAGCTAATTACTAGACCAAATAGAGAAGAACATAAGCAAACAAATTTTATAGAGAAGGTTAAAGAGGAAGCAAGTTGTTCATGGCCCATTCTAAGATTCAAAATGATGTCAACAATAAAGATGTATATTTTATAAATAGTGGATGCTCTAACCACATGTTTGAAACTAAATAATTGTTTAAATAACTTGATAAGTCACAAAAAGTGAAGTTTGACTCGGGGATAAAAAACAAACAAAAGTTGAAGGGAAAGGTACAATTGCCTTCAAAATTGTACAAGGTGATATTAAACTTCTGTATAATGTGCAAATTGTACCTAGCTTAGCTCACAACTAATTGAGTATTGGACATTTAATCACTAGTGGATATTTTATTGTGTTTGATAGTGATTTATGATAAAAAATTATGGTATGGCCATAATAACTGTCTATATGACACAAAATAGTAAGTTTCCCATTGTTGTCTCAAATATTGTGAGTAAAGCCAAAAATGTTAGAAGAAATAATGAGACTAATTTGTTTGAATTGAATGGTTTGAAACTTCTAATTAAAAAAGAAATGGTTGTTTGCTTGTCGAGAATCGGTGAACTTGTTTTTTTATGAGGGATGTGTTTATAGGAAGCAGAATAGAAAGTCATTTCTTATTGGAAAATTATGGAGGGCTTCTAATTATCTTGAACTTGTGCATGTTGCTTTATATGAACTTATGAAAACAATAATTTGGTGGAAGTCGCTATTTTTTAACATTTATGGATCACTATAATTGTATGAGTTGGATTTATTTCTTAAAATTCAAAATTGAAATCTTTGAAAATTTCAAAAAATTGAAGGAACTAGTGGAGAAACAAAGTGAGAGAAGCATAAAAATACTTTGAATTGATCATGACTATGAGTTCTTATCTAATGGTTTCATGGTTTTTCATGATGAGAATGGAATTCGAAGTACACACCAAAACATAGAGCAAAAAGATAGAACAGTAGCGGAAATAGCCAAAAGCATATTAAAGGCGACCTTCCAAACTAATTTTAGGGAGAAGCAGTTGCCCTAGTAGTGTAACTCCTAAAAATCTCACTAAAAAAAGGTAGTTTTAAATCAAACACCTTATGAAGTTTGGATGGATAAGAAGTCTCAGGAGAGTCATTTAAAAGTCTTCGATTATATAGCATATACTTCAGTTAATTCTTGTTCAAAGCTTGATGAAAACTTTGAGAAATGTATTTTTGCTGGCTGGAGTCTCCTATCAAAATCATATCATCTACATACTCCTATAAGTGGCAAAGTAATAATTAGTAGGAATCTTGTGTTCAATGAAAAAGCATATCTGAGGTGGAATTTTGATAAGAAGTTTTGAAAAATTAAGTTCCATGATATTTTGATGTTGGATAACCATCAAATTGAGACTCGTCATCACCTTAAATTTGAGCTCCTTCATTACCTACAAGTTTAATTCCTTCCTCAGCTATTGATAATAACACTGCAAGTTCTGTTAGTTCAGATTCTCCAACAGTAGTAATGAAATACTACCAAAAAAATTAAGATATGTTAAAGAAATTTATGAGTCATGTGACTTTACTTTATTAGTCATTAACCGATTTTTTTTGAAAAAGTCACAGAATAACTTGAGTAGCAGATTGTTATGATAGAGATGCAGGCTATTGAAAGAAATTCAACCAGAAGTTGGTTGATGTCTTAGAAAGAACGAATGCCATAGGGCTCAAATGGGTGTTTCAAATAAAATTTAATGATGATGGAAGCATGCAAAAGCACAAATCTCAACTTATTCCAAAGGGATACTCACAATAATAAGTAATAGATTTTGAAGAGATTTTTTCTTTTATTACTCAATTTAATACTGTGAGAATTATTTCGACATTGGCTGCTTAGCTGGAATTACCTATGTATCAATTTGATATAAATTCCATTTTTCGAATGGTGATTTAAAAAAGGAGGTTTATGTTTCATAACCTTTGGGCTTTATTATTAGTGGTAATGAAAACATAGTTTACAAGCTGAGAAAAGCTCTTTAAAGGTTAATCAAGTGTTATGTGCATGGTATACTAGAATTGATTCATTCTTCCAAGATAGCAGGTTTCATGAGAAGTGAAAATGAACACGCTCTTTATTTTTTTAAAAAAAAGCAAGGTAATAGAGATTTTTTAGTACGTTGCCTTTATGTGGATGATACGATTTATGTGGGTTCCTTAATATCCTTGATTGATGATTTTGAGTCTTGTATATTAAGAAATTTGAGATGACATATTAGGGCATATTACAATATTTTTAGGACTTGAGATCTTGCAAGGTGATGATGGAAATTTTGTGTTTTAAAAGAAATAAGATGCAGACATTTTAAAGAGGTTTAGTACGACAAATTATGAAGTGATAGCCATACCAATGAACATCAGTAGGAAGCTACAACATAAAGATGGGCCTAAATAAGTTAATCCAATCATATTCAAAAGTTTAGTTGGTGGTTTAAACTATTTGACATACATTAGACCTAACTTAACTTTTTATATTAGTATTATGTCCACATATGTGCATAGTCCTACAAAATAACACTTTGGAATAGCAAAAGGGACTCTTCATCATGTTGTAGGGATTGTAAATTTTGGAATTTGGTATGCGAAGTATTGAATTCTAGAATAATTGCATTTCCTAACAATGAATGGGCAACATGTGTAGATGATCGAAAAAGTAATTCTGGCAATGTTTTTAGCTTTGATTCTAGAGTAGTGACATGGAGTTCAAAGAAGCAAGAAACAATAGCTTTAACATCATCCAAAGTAGATTATGCAGTAGCAACTTCAATAACGTGACAAGCTTTATGGCTTAGAAAAGTTCTTACAGATTTTAGTCTTAAGAAAAATGAAGCTATTGAGATATTTTGTGATAATCGATCCATAATTGAAAATTGTATTATAAAGAAATTCGATTTTGGATTGGCAAAGAATTATGATTTTCATTGATATGCATCATCATTTCATTAGAAAGCTAATAGTTGATGGCAAAATGATGCTAAAATTTTATGCCGCAATGAACAAGTATTGGATATTTTTACAAAAATCTCTTTCCTAGGCTAAGCATAAGTTTTTTCAGGTCACAGTTGGGAGTATATGATTTTGAATCAAGGGGAGTGTTGAAAGAATGATTCAAAATGTTAGCAGCTGAGTTCTTAAAGCATTTAAGTTTTAAGTTTTCCAATTAGTAGGTCTCAAGATGTTTATATTAGTTAGTCAATATGTTAATGGTATCAAATCATTGGTTTTTGTTCCTAGTTTATATTATTTTCAGTTGCTCTCTTGGAACTATTTAAGGCTTTGTATTGGATGTTTTACTATATGCGGAAAAGAATTCCAATAATTAAAATACCATCTTGTCTCTCAACATTTTTTTCCTCCTTCACCAACAGAGGATGTGTTTGTTCTCAAGTTTTTAAAGCAATGATTTACACTTGCAAGTTATTATGACAATTATGAATAATTCACTCATAATTGAAATTAATTGTAGTAGCAATTAGAATTTTAATCATAATTAAAATCACAATTACAATTGTATGATTTTTACTCAATTACACTTGCATAATTGAAAATTGAAATAAATAATCATCTCTTCAGAAATTATTCAACTAAACTTAATTTAATGATAAAGGTAGTTTAATGATTGATATTTGACTAAATATTTTTTTGAAATTCATATACTGTTATTTATAATTCATGTCATCACTGGCTTCATATTTATTCAAATTACATTTTGTTAATTCCTTATGGTTTTAGAATTTTATTTTAATAAATTAATCTTTAAATAGTCAATATATAAATACGTTTTCACAACATCATGAAATTATTAGATTGATTTATCGACTACATTTATCTTTAATATTATAGTAAACTAATGTATGAAGATTTTTTTACACTAACCTTCTAGCAAGAGAGAAGCAAAGAGGTAATGTTCCATATTTCATATATTCAACATAGAGTTTCCATCATAATCAATATAGTATAGAATTAATGAATTATCATCTCTTAACCTATAAAATTTATAATCATTAATTTATATTTGTTAAATTATTGACCAATCAATATAAATTGCTCCATACAATTTATAGTTCAAGAAGATAAACTCAAACCTTTTGTATTATTTTCTTTCAAGTCTCCAAATATCAAAGAAGATTCATCACTATTCATTTGCTTATCAAGCTGAAATTGTTAATGTTGCTAATTGTTAAGGATTTTGTAAATGGTGATAGAATTACCCACTAGACTTTTAATTTTAATAAGATGTATACAATATCTATTCTAAGAAAATGTTAATGGTAATTTTATTTTTATGTATTTGCTATCTCATGTATAACTCATAAACAAATTCTTTTTATTTCAAATCCAACGTCAAATATTTCTCTTGATTTAAATTTTAGTCTTTTGCATCTTATTTTATTGTTATTTAAGGTTAAAAAATTTGTTATTAATTAGAAAGCATCATATTAACAAAAAACGGTACAAACATAAAAGAAATTAGAGTTATTGGTTTTGCAAGTAATTAAAAGGTTTCAGTTCCATTCTCCAGTCAAAATTGGTCATTGGAAATTGATGAAGTTCATAACCTTAAAATGTATAGAAACTTATAGCATGATGTGATGACCTTAACAAGGGCCTCTTAGAGCTGCCATATTCCTCCACTTAGCAGTACTCTTTGGACATTTTCCGTCACAAAAATTCAACTTGAATACTTGATAGAATCCTAGTTTTTGCGTGGCATCATCTATAATAAATCCAAGTAATGGGGGCCAAGCTTGGAAGAAATAATCCTTTTGTGCTTAGAACCATTGATGAATTACAACATTCTATGCTTGTAATACTGGAACACCAAGGAAGAATGCGAATGCCTCAATAAAATTCACTTTCCATGGCACTACGTTAGTGGCTTTGAATTTTAAGAATTGTTTACTATTTTGTTTGGTATATTTTGATTATAATTGATTACTAAAGGTTAACAAAGAGACTAGGAGATTTATATATGAGATAAGGGTGGTCATTTTCAAAGTAGAAAGTGAAAAGAAACTAAATTAAGTTATAATCTTACATTATGTAACTTTAAATGATGCTCAATCAAATATTCAAATGAGCATAACTCATTCTATTTACACAATAAAGCCATATCCTTGTTTTTTACATGTTAAAACTACAATATAATATGTTCATTCAATTTAAAATTTGATTATTGGCTGCTTATATATTTACATAAATGATTAGGTAATACCTAAAGCAAATAAGAAGATTTGTTTTATGTTTCTCATTTGAAATCATTCATAGATAAAAATACACTAAACAAATGAGATACTAAATGCATTATGACTTGGTGCATATTGTTATTAGAGACCTAAATTATTTTAAGGAGTGAAAATTGAAACCAAGTAAGAGAACATATATAGAAAATATAATTATTCCAAAGAAATAATTTTCATGGTATAGTAGAGTTATTGGAGAAGTATGACTTTTGATGTACTATACTAATACTAAGGCAAGTTATTTTGACAATTTTTATGAAATTGTAGATTTTGTCATACTTTTGTTTCATTTAAGAAGAAAGTCTGATTGGTGGAGCGTTATGAAGAAGATAATTTAATAGATTTTACAATATAATTGTACTGAAGATCATTTATGAATCTCCACGTAAATCCACAAGCCTAGGAGTCACAGTGAGAACTTGCTTTCTTGATTCATAGGTGTAAACAATGCCACGTACCATAGTATTGAAATCAATTATAGGTGATTAATTCAAACATAAATACTTCAACTCCAATATGATTAATTCAAAGTTAGTATTAACACAAAAAATTCATAGTTTAATAGTCATGACAGTTCTTCGTATAATAAACCCCTAGGACGGTATATAGGCTGGAAACAATGTCACATACCATAGTATTGAAATCAATTATTGGTGATTAATTCAAACATAAATACTTAGGGGATGTTGTGTAAAGTTTAAATGTTTCGTAAAATTAGGGGATATGAAGGATACTAACTATGAAATGACTTTTTTAAATTAATGGCTTTGCATAAATGAGTAATGTTGATAGATCTTAGATGCATGGATGATTAACACCTGATGGTTTCATTAATCCTAAGTTTGTTGAGGGAGTTAAAGCTTTTATTTATTGTGCTTGTTCTCAACCTGCATATATGGATGACTCAAAGATCAGATGTCCATGTAAAAAGTATAAACATATTCATTTCCTTCCTATGATGAAGTAAATGGCTATTTGCTAAGAAAATGATTTGTTCTAAATTATTTTGAGTGGACACGATATGGGGAGCCATTGATTTATAGCACCTCAAGGGGTAATAAAAATCTCATTAGTAAATATGGATGAGTTTGAAGGGTGGATTAGATTTAGAACAAATAATGTGGGTGTAACTGAAAATCCTTACATGCAAATGGTTTATGATGTAGCCAGTTATACCTTTCAGGAAAATATAGAAAATTTTAAAGAATAACCAAACCCATATGCAAAACAATTTTTTGACTTACTACACTAAGCTGACCAAATTATGACCAAATTGTGAGACAATGACTCAATTGTCTTCAATTGCTTGAATATTGAACATAAAATCTGAAGGGCATATTTCTAAATATAGTTTTGATAAAATTCTTGGATGCTATACTGAATCATCACCTCTTGATCATACAATGGTTGATAGTTTTTACAATATGAAGAAACTTATTAAGGGTCTTGATTTTCTTGTTGAAAAAATTGATTATTGCAAATTGGGATGTATGATGTATTGGGGAGATGATGTAGAATTACAAGAGTGCAAATTTTGTAGTCAATCTAGGTTCAAGCCTAGAAAGTGTTCTGTGAAACAGAAATTAGTACCTTGGAAGCGAATGTATTATTTCCAGCTAACTCTGAGACTTTAAAAACTATATGCTTATGATATTACTGCATCTCACAAGGATGGCATAATGACCACAAACAGGAAGATGGAATGATGAGTCATTCATCAGTTGCACTGGCATGGAAACATTTCAATAACACCTATTATGAGTTTGCAGTTGTAAGTCGAAATGTTAGGTTGGGATTATCGATATATGGATTCTAACCTTTTAGTCAATCGGGCCAACAATATTCATCAGGGCCAATCACAATTACTCCTTATAATTGCCTCCATGGATGTGTATAAATGAGACTTATATGTTTTTGATAGTGATTGTGTAAGGGTCTACAAATCCAAAACATAAAATCGATGTATTCTTACAACCATTGATATCTGAATTGTAGCATCTTTGGAAATATGGTGTGGAGACATATGATGTGTCTTTGAAACAAAAATTTGTGTTGAGAGTATCTTTGATGTGAACTATTAGTGATTTTTTGACATATGCTATGTTGTCTGGATTGAACACAGCAAAGAAATTGGCTTGTTCTTATTGTGACAATGATTTTGATGCGTTTTATCTTTCAAACGGGGGCAAAACATATTGGTTTGACAAACACAGGAAATTTTTTCCTCCAGATAATCCATTTAGACGCAATAGACAAAAGTTCATTAAGAATAGGATGGTACAAACACCTCCTCCCCCTCACAAAGCTGGTGAAGAGATATTGCAAGGGATTGATGAATTAGGATTGCTGAAAGTTACATAATTTGAAGCTGATGAAGTTAATATAAGCATTAGTAAAAATTTTGGTTGAAGAAAACGAATAATCTTTTGGGATTTGCCATATTGAAAAACTAATTTGATACGTCATAATCTAGATGTGATGCATATTGAAAAAAGTATTTTTGACAATTTGTTCAATACCATAATGAACATTGAAGGGAGGACAAAAGTTAATGCAAAATCACGAGCTGATTTAAAACTTTTTTATAGAAGGAATGAGTTAGATAAAGACCTTCATATAGGTAAATATCCGAAAGCATGTTACATTTTAGACAAAAAATAAAAAGAAATTTTGTGTGAATGGTTGAAAAGTCTAAAGTTTCCTGATAGTTATGTTTCAAACTTGGCAAGGTGTGTGGACATGTGAAAGTACAAATTATTTGGGATGAAAAGTCATGATTATCATATGTTTATGCAAAAGATAATTTCAATTTCATTTCGAGAGTTGTTACTGAATAAGGTTTCGAAAGTTATAACATAATTAAGTTTGTTTTTCAAAGGTTTAACATCATCCAAAATAAAGTTGGTTGAAATACAAAAACTAGAAGGGGAAATTCTAGTAATTTTGTGCAAATTAAAAGAGATTTTCCCTCCAAGATTTGACTACATAGAGTATCTACCTGTGCATTTAGCACACGAGGCTAAACTTATTGGTCCAGTTCAATATCAATGGATGTATCCGTTTGAGAGGTAATTATAGTAACAATTTAATTTTAAGTAATAACATTTTGTAATGCTTATTTAGTGGAGTAAGCAAGTACATTTTGTTGACATTATGTGCACATAAGAAAAAAGAAAGTTCCTTGTAATGACGACAGGGGGGAACAGGTGATGTTGATGGTAACTTACCTATTTTCATATATCCTGGATGAACATATGGATGTTCAACAAGAAGAATATTAACAAAGGAAGAAATAGAGGCTACTCTACTCATGGTTACATTTTATTGAACAGTCAAGAGGTTTAATCTTTCGTGCAGTAAATTGAAGTTGATTTTGAAATTGATTAGTTGGGTTTTGAAATTTAGTGCTATTCATAACTGAAATACATAATAATATTTTTAGATTATACGAAGAATGGTTACATGAGCTAATGCCCAAGAAAACATAAAATGATAAAAATAAAGAAGTTGATGGTTCAGGAAATATGTAAGTTTTCACTTATAATTATTGAAATGATTGAATTATAAGATTAAAGTGTTCAAATGACATTACACTATTTAATATGACCATTTCTTTTATGTGGTCCTTAGAAAATCCAATAGAGAACAAGTTCATATGTGATCTTACGGAAGGACATTTGCGAACTGTTAAATCGTATCCGGTGTATTTCGTTAATGGATACAAATATCATACATAATATTATGGTCATATCATGACAACAGTAAATAGTGGAGTTTGCATACAGGGAGAATTGATGTATTACTATAGTAAAATTATTGAGATACTTGAAATTGAGTACCCTGCATTGCTACTAAAGCGGAGTGTGATATTTAAGTGTGATTAGTTTGATCCAACTCCTAATGTTGGTATAAAAGTGCATAGCTGATATAATCTAGTTGAAATCAACCATCAAAGAAGATTTAAACAATTTGAGGGGGTGCTTGGTTAAGGGGTATGAGAATAAATCAATGAGAAAGGAATGAATGGTAGTGGTTAGTTATTTATTATGGTTGATTGAATAATTTTTTTATATCCCAGTTTAAGGTAATAGTCCATACCCCCCATGTGTGGGAGGAATGGTTTTGATTCCTATAAATATTAATATTTTTTAATTTTTAATTAAATATAATTAAACTATAATTAATTAAAATATAAATAAAATGTAATTAATTAAAATATAAAATATAAATAATTAATTAAACTATAATTAATTAAAATATAATTAAAATGCAATTAAGTAAAATATAATTAATTGAATAAACTATAATTAGTTAGTTAATTACAATGTAATTAATTAAAATATAACAATTTTTATGTCTCAATATTTTTAAAAAACCAACCACTATCATTGGTAATGTTAATCATTTATTTCTTATAATTAACCATCATAATTATAATGACTATATCTATTTTCATTCCTTACTATATTCATTCTCATTCCTATTATCATTCTCCTATGTAAGCCAGCAACCCCTAAACCTTTCATGTTGACAATACAAGCAATCCAGATGCATAATGTCCCTTTTCTCAGCTTACAACTAGATAAGTCATATTAGTTGGCCGTTTGCAAAGTTAAACTTAGAGGTATTTTTGAATCACTGATAATTGAAAGTGAAGTATTTTAGGAAGATGTTTATGAAATAAATGCATATCTTACATATGACGAGAATGATCATTTGAATGATCCAAATAATGAATGTTGAAATTTCATCTGGAGAGGATGAGGAGGGTGAGAGATCTGAAGAGGAGCCTGAGTTTGATTCATGTATATATTGAATTGAAATTGTTATATTTCTGGAAAATTCAATAAAATATGAATTTCATGTTAAAATATGCTACAAAAAAATAGGATATGATGCGACCAAGGTTCAAAACACAATTTGGAGTCAGTTACTTTCTAGGTGCAGCATCTAATTCTACAATTGCAACAGAATCAAATGTTGTACCTCCAACTACCACAATTGCAAATGAGACATCACTTTTCGTACCTACTGCTACACTATCCACGACCCCTATATCAACAGAGATATCAAGGGTAAATGATGCAGATGAAGGAGACGACTTCCAGCCTAGAGATGAGGGAGTTGATGGAAGAACTTATATCATAATTGTCAACAATCTGTACGTGAAAATATATGAAACACCATATGTTTATAATTAGGTTATAGGTCTAAATTTAAAAATGATATAAAATTGTTTTTATATTAGGTTTATTCCATCTGGGCCGTGCTCAAGAAATATGACATCTAAAAGATTGATCTTGAGGGTTATAAATGGAAGAATATCTCTAAAGCGACAAAGAATTTTTATTATCAAAAGTTTGAGGTACAAAAAATATATTTTTTGTAATTAATTTTTTTACATAAATTAGATAAATATTATAGGTTATAAGTACTTATCATATGTTTCCTCCTTTTTTTAGAAAGAATTCTTTAAGATTTTGAATTTGAGATTGTTATTTATAAAGTATGGGAGAGACAAGCTCGTACATGTTATAAATACTTTGTTAATGCGATACACAAGACTGGCATACAAACTCCTTACATTTCTGAAGAAATATGGAGTCGTTAGCAGTATTATTGGACATCACCCAAGGCAATGTTCATTTCAGAGCGTAATTCTAACAACAGACGTAGAGGATCAGGGGGAGAGAGTCTTCCTGCACACATTGGAGGATCTATTACCCCACCATGAGCATGCAGAGAGACTTGTAAGTATCTACGTTTTACACTTATATTTTGATTTTTTTACTTTGATGTATTTCAGTTTAATTTGATGTGTGAATTTTGGAATAAAAATATGTATATTATGGAGAATGATAATGTTATAAATGTCTGGTGTCACATATGATTGTGTTGTTGAGTTACTTTCTTTGTTCAACAGAGGATAAATATCATAAAAATAGAGAAAATTCTATCAAATATTTTTTAAAATGTAGTTTACTTATAACATTTTATTATGATGTAGGAAAAGTCTATGGGCAGGAAGCCTACACCTCGTCAACTCTTTTTCACACTAACACTAAGAAGCATGACGGTGTGCCTTCTTCAACACCAAATGTAGGGAATGAAATGTATGTGAATTTTATGCTTCAATATTAATGCATAACAATTATCACTTATTAACATAAACATTGTCTTCTGATATGACTAAATACAAGAAAGCATTCAATGATAACCTCAACAGTCTAAAAATGTTGATGAGAGTCAATCATATCTATATGTAATGGGTGGTAAGGACCGTTGCGGAAGGATCTTCGGCTTAGGTTCATTTGTAAACACATGTTACTCATAATCTTCCACATCCAATACCGTAACATCGAGTAAGCGGTCCGCATCCAATGAAGTACATAAGCTTCGGAGCACAATACAAGCACTGGCAACTTAGTTGCAATAGTCGATGAAGTACATAGCCCAAGTCCGTAATGAGATGGATAAGTTGAAGGGGAAGGGCAGCACCTCATCACAACATTCAGAGCATCTGCATTCACTAAATGAATAGCGTAGTTATAGTTATTTTGTATGAATTAAATATTTATTGTTGTAGATAATAATTTTTATTATCAATTAAGATAACTTTTACTTTATATTATCAATCAATTTTTTGTTTTAACAAATTAAATGTAAAAACAAATAAAAATATTATCAATAGATAACTATATAAATTATACATCAATCATAACATTATCAAATAAAATTAAACGTAGGGAAATTTTAAAAAACAATATCAACAAATTTATCGATGGAAAAACAAAATTCATAAGTACAAAGTAATGAATTTATTGACAGACAACCAACCTCCGTCGGTAAAATGCAGTTAATTTACCTACAGATAATCAACCTCTATCGGTAAAATGCAGTGAAATTATCGACAATCATTCAATATCCGTCGGTAAAGTTAGTCGTTAATTCACTGACAGATTTTTGTATCCATAGGTAAGTTTACTGACAGAAACCATTTGTCCATTGCTAAATTTACTGACTGAAAGAGATCCTTCGTTGCTAAATTTACCGACAGTACATAAATTATCGTGGTTAAATATAGCAATAAAACAGGAGCTGTCAGTCGATAAATTTGCAACGAAAAATCTATACTTCGTCGCTAATTATTACTTACAGCCGTTTCTCCGGCGATTTGATCTATCGGTAAATCCCGTCACTAACTTAGCTTACCAATGAAAAACTTTCATATTCTGTTGGTAATTTCTGCCACTAAACCCCATTTTTCTTATAATGTAAGGAACTAAAAATGCAATCAAAAGGCAGAGAAATAGTAGAAGATAAATGCAAAATGATGCAGAATGCAAACAAAAATATGATTGACTAAAACGAAAAACACATGGAGGGTACATCATTGTTTGATACAAGAAAATCCTTACTCTCCATTAGATATAGAGATAAACATGATCCTTTTAATAAGGAAAGCCTACCCCTCCATAGAATCAAGAGAACTAATCATAGTCGTTTGATTTCTTTAACAGTTAGAGTCTTTATGTTAATGTTTGAAATGGGGAAAATTCAGTCATTAGATGTTAATTGATCTAACGATTCAAAATAAGAGAATATATGTTTTCTAAACACAAAAGATAGCAATCCATGCCAAAAATTAATTGATCAATCTAAAGATGCCATGTATGCCTCAATTTAGGTGGTTTATAGTATGAATTGACAAGGCATAACCACAAGCGTGCTTTTAGTTAAGTAGATTATGTCCCTTAGCATATTGATCCCTAAATAAGGATATTATTTTGTAATAGGGATTAAATTTTAATTATATAAAACTTAAGAATTATTTTATAGTTTTAAAAAATTATTCAAAATAGTATATCGTATTTTATAGTTAAGCAAATTGGAGGTATAAAGACTCATACTTAAATACATAAAATTTAATATTATGTGAAAAAATATCTTTTAACTTCTTTTATCCATGCAATTGGTCGAATTAATTACAATAAGGATTAATCGAGCCCACATAATATGACTGGGTTTGTCAGGCCTTTTTGTATGAATAAGAGATCTGCACAGTTATTGGTCTTGCTAAACAAGCATCCACCATTATGGATAGGTACCTCCATCTTAGACCCCCTAAAGATTATATGGTTTTTTCGATCTAGATTGTATATACTAAGCAACTAAATGTCATTCAGAATATCATAAGGTTCTCCTTACATCCAAGTCAATTCTTACTCATGTATAACACAATGTCACACTATTACATATGGTTACGATGAATATTAAACAGATTAAGTAGCCTTTGCCAAAGTTTAGTAGAAGAAGAACACTTTGATAAAGCAAACACATATAAGAGGGGGGTGAATTATGAGTGACTTGAAAAATTTTTTGCAAGTTACCTTTAATTCATATAAAAATAGGGGCCTGTTAAAATTTAAAATTGAAAAATATGAAGGTGTGTAATAGTTTCGCAAAAATCTTCGATTTATCAAAGTCGTTTCTAGCATAATCAAAAACCAGAAAAATTAAACGCACAAGTAAAAATCAACACTGAAATTTGGTAACGCAGTTCAACACGTCTTGCCTACGTTTGCGAGCCCCTCGCCTAACTTAATTGTTTCACTAACTACAATAGTTTTATACAAGGCTTTACTGAATCGACACCACTCAACCCTTGACACTATATTTGGTCCTCACAACCCATGAAATAATTTCACACCTAATAATACGACCACCTCGTACTAACCTTAACAAAGGATTTTCTCAAACAATGTTTAATGAAAACGAAATAAAATAAACAACTCAACTGATTAAACAAAATTTAATATAAACAAATACATTTGAGATAAAAAAAACTCCTCTCAATATACCGCTTCTTCAATGAAAAAACGGGAAGTTGTCAACTAAGAAATCTGCTATGAATCTTTGATATAGTCATTAAAGCATCCCACGTAAAGTAAATTACAAAACGTCTCAAATCAACAAACGTTTCATCATCAAAATGTTAACCTAATAGAGCTACAACAATCAAGACAACCACTAAAGTTTTTTGCACGAAACTAACAACAAAAATAGTAGCGCCAAAGTCACGAAAACTTCTGGAATTTTCGCACACCAACACCAAAAACAACAGTCACAAAATCACCAAGACTGCTGGAAGTTTTCCACATAAAAACCAATATCGATGACAGTGAGCAGCCCAACAAAATCACAAAAACATCATAGAAAGCTAGCTACCAAAATTGCACACACTCCGCAACAAAACAACCCAATGATATTCTTTTAAAGCTAGAAAAATGAAGCTCTAAAAATCACACAAACACAAAAACTTTTAAGCCCACTGTTGTCATGCAAAGATGGAGAATATGTAGCTATCATCAATGATTATTCAACTCCTAAAATCAATTAAGAACAGTAGAATACGTAGCAATAATAATCATATGCCATTTAAATTACCCAACTAAGACAAAGTAGTAACAAGACTACCCAATGATTAACACAGCCACAAGAGAGACACTAACCACACCTAAAATTAATCCATAACTGAACCCAATTGAAGTCATGCCCAAAAAGGAATTCATGGAAAAGTTCACTGTTGTAAACATACACACATCAACATGTGTTTCATGAATCACTAAAGACTTATTCAACTTTTGTTCTCCATTTCACCATGGAGTCTTCACACAATTAATTAATAAAAACTGCAGCACCAAGATGGAATAAACATCAACGTGAAGTTAGCTTAGCATCCCTTCCATCCAATTAACAACTAACGACAATCAACTCATGGTTGTTAGTACATCCACAGCGCAACCAACAAGAAACCCACACCTGTGGACAACACACATAGATCTCGCACTCACACAATCAATCCACACACATCAGACTAAAGAGGGACCACGACTATGAACCTCACTTACATCATATGCAAGTGATCTCAACTAGATAGAATTCTAAGTCTATACGTTTGTCCTATATTGTAGATATTTAAAATACAACTTTTAGATCATATAGAAATCCAATCCCACCTCGATTTGAATTTTAAAATCATCAACATTATCTTAGATGTCTAATTATCAAAAAATGCCAAAACCAAATAATAAGATATATACCATATATCTTAACAATCTACCCCATTTTGGCATTATTTGTCACAAACATGAAACTCCCTTTAAAAAAATAATTGGACATATAATCCACATGAGGAAAAAAAACTCCCCTTTATTCCAACATCAAGTTCCAAAAACATCCAAAGTTCTTCAAGTTCAAGAAACATTCAAAGAAACAATAACGAATAATTATCCAATCATCTAAATTTCTCCCCTTGGCACAAAAAGATACTAAAAAGAAAGACTAATAGTCATAGAGATACCTTAAAATCTCCCCCTAAATTGAACAGTCACAAAGAACAATATGATGTCTTCCCCTTGGGACAAAACAATATCAAAAAAATAATGCCTTTAATATGATCAATCTCAACAAATAAAGAAGCATACAAATCAGAAATAGGTGCAGTGAAAGAATCATAAGCACATAGTGCCATATCAGAAAGCCAAGATGACAATTTACTACTAGTTAATACATATGCCAACATATCATTGCTCACTTCAATTCCATCCTCATAAGACTAATCAAATTCATAAACTCCATCATCAAGCATAACCTCATGTTCACATCAGTCAACTGAACCTTAGAAAACTCATAAATAAAAAGCCTAAACAATAACTCCTTCGACCTTTTTTTTTATTTTTTAATAAATAACATCAAACTATACTTTAAAAATGTAAAGCACACAGTCCATGTGTCCGATAGAGAAATTCAAACCCAGGCTTATTTCTCGTCACATTATCTCAATCATCAACTATTTGGTTGATTTCTTCATCTGAAGTAACTGACTTATCCTCAGTTTGAACAATTTGTTCAGAAGTAGTAACTAACTATGAATCTGGACAATTTCTTATTTTTCCTTCACTACATCTTTGTGTTTGTAATTGACCCTTTCTAACCCAAAAGTGCTTCAATAACATAGGTTGTTACTGAAAATTTAATGGAGAGTATCTAGATTTTTAGTTCCCCCTTTGAAACATCATTTGTAATAACTTGTAACATTTCAATCTTATGTGCCAATTACTCCACAAAAGTGACATATAGATATGAACCTTTGATTTTTCTTTTAGATTTCTCCTTGGACAAATCTGGTCATATCAATTTTCTCATCATTCAATTTGGAACATTCACCTCTATAGCCAATGCCTTGAAGGTCTCCTTTAGTCTTACCAATTTTCAACAACTTTTTTAGCTTTTCAATACCTTCATTTAACATTCTTACTCCCTTTTTCGTGCTGACTAGCTTCATCTTTGTTCATTAAGCTCATCTATTGTAGATAACAACTTCTTCTCAAGATCTTGAATGGTGTTCTTCAAGGTAGAGTTTTCCTCCTTTAACTTCTCATTTTTCTTACATGTTTGGACCTATTTAGCATACATTAACTTATAGGCTTCATGAATACCTTCTTTCTATCATCTGAAGTACTGTCATCACTGTCATAATCTGAGATGAAGCTTTGAGCTTATTCGTCTACATTTTCCTATAATTTTCTGATTTACTCATGTTTTTGTCATCTGTTACTTCCTTCTTGGTTGCTATAAAGCAAGCAACTAGACTTTTACTGTATAAAACAACTAACGCAACATTTTTCAAAGCTTCTTCTTCACTATCATACTCACTTCCTGTTGGACCCCGATCTTTAAGTGGATTTTAGAAATATTAAATGAACTTCAATGAGTGTTTTCGGATATGAATTGTGTTATAGAAGTTTTTATGCCTTAAGGAAATTGATGAGAAAAAGAATTTATTGATTTTGATGACTTTGAAGATTAGTTTTGGTTATGAAAGTTTAAGTGGA
>JANVCQ010000001.1:2869331-2881065 GCA_025531925.1 Erythroxylum plowmanianum
TTATTCATAAAATATGTACACAACTTTGTACAAATTGCGCTAAAGACGATTGCCTTTAGGGCACTACTCTAACAAAAGGAAGTGTATTTCTTATGATTTTATTTCTTTTTGAGAATTAACCTGTTAACAATAAAAGGAAATAACTCCAATGATAACAAGATTCTTCTAGATATTGTGAAATAAATAAGGTAAGTTCGTTAGGAAGATTCCTACAAGAAATGAAACATTTATCCTATTATTTTATTTTCTTTTGAGAATTAGACGGTTAATTATACAAGGAAATAAATACAATTTGAATTTTGAAATATTATGAGATTATCGTCAAAATCATTAATAACAAACCTTGAGCTAACACACTTAAGGAATAAGAGCTCGATAGTTTCATCCTCATCACTATGTAAAGCACATTGTTTAACTTACATGCTTAGTTTAATCATATTCTTGGTATTAAGCTCCCCCATTAGAGCTATCCATAAGATGAAGGAGGTTTTTGGGATGTTACTACCTTTCTATAAAATATTAAACCAATGCAATTCCTATTCTGGTGGAGAGAAAATATATAAGAAATATTGAACTATAAACACTTTAGAACTAAATATAAGCCAGATCCAAGAATCAACCCGATCTAGGTTTGAAGCTTTAGGTTGGAGCTAGCCTTTCCCAAATATTCGAAAATCTCCTAATAGAATGGACTTGCATGTTCTATCTTTCATCCTTCATAATTACTTCCAATCTAGAGTTATTAAGAAAAGAGGCTCTTAAAGTGTTATAGTTATATGATGGAAAAAAAAGTTAAATATATGCCAATTCACTACAACAGAAGGGATTTTTAGTAATGAATTTTTCTTTCACTAAAAGCCCCTAATTTATCGCTAATTCTAATTAGTGATGATTTATTTTCGTCGCCTTTATCTTTTCCAAAGCTTTGTAACAAAACACTATAGGCGACGTTTTTATCAAATTGTCACTAATCTTTTCTACAAGTAATTTTTGATATGAAAAATTATAGGAAACGTTTTACTTAATTGTCGCCAATAACTTTTGGTTGACGTAGCTAAAGGATTTTAGCTACATTTTTGAAATTGTAGGTAATAACTTTTAGCTACAGCAACAAAATGTATCCAAAAGCTATTGGCGATGTTTTTAAAAACATAAGAAAAAATTTGCCAAATTTTCTAGCTATGTTTTGAAATTTTTACTATACGTTATAACTAAATATTATATATTGTAAATTATAATTATTGGTGATATTTTTATTAATATTATTGTATGTAATATTTGCATTTTTGTTGTATAATTTATTATTCAAAAATATAATAAAATAATTGGAAGCATTGTATATAAAAAACAAAATATGATTAAATTTAATCATATACAAGATGTTAAGTACAATTTCAAAAAAATTATGTACAAAATAAAAAATACAAATATTAGTTTAATGACTAAGACTCGTTTTAATCTTCACTGCTTACATAATCCAGGCCAAATAAGTTTTTTCACGTAATTTTCAAGCTTGGCCAACTTTTTGTCATTACATTCTAATTTAGCCTGAAGCAACTGGTTCTCCTCTTCAAGACATTCAATAAATGGTGCTCTTGATGAGTATGAGGCAATTGGCTTTGGCCTAAACCCAAGACCTTTGATATAGCTGGATTGTGTACCAAGCACCTTGTTGCAAATTTCATCTGCATTTGGCTCATTTTTATCAGACATTGATGCTTACAATAATTCCAGCATCTTATTCTAAAATTTAAAAATAAAATCAATATTCAATTCAAATATTATTAGTTAGTACTACATAAATAAATAAACTTAAAAATTTAAACAAAATTTTATACTTACATAATTATTGTGTGCTTCTTCATACATCCAACCAGTTTGTAGAATGTGATCCTGTCACACTATTCTCCATGTAGTTCTTTCTCACTCTATTTTATGGAAAAAAAATGCAAAACACAATAAATAATATAACAAAGAACTTATTTATTCATTTGGTAGGACAATAAATGATTTGGAGCTTTAGTTATGAGGAGTTTCCATTTGTCCTCTGTTCACCTTGGCCTTTTCACTCTTTTCCTAAATTTAAAAAAAATGTCATTAAATCATGCAACAAGATTAATGGAAGCAAATGTGAAGGAAAGAATACAAATATGAACATTATGAGAGGCCCAATAATTACACAAATTGTTCCAATTTCTAGATAATTTGTTTCGAAATATGTCTTCTTGCCTCCTCATCTAAGGGAAAAGATATTTATGCAATCGATAGTAGAAATAAGCTCCGTTGGGAGGAATATGGCAAAATTCTCCCTAATGAGGAACAAATTGATGCAGAACAAATCTCCTCTTCAAACACTAATCACCCCTTTCCTTTCATGGCCGATCTTCTTCTTCAAGATTTTTAGTATCATCCTAATTACCTCTCTTCCTTAATTATCTGTATCTCATTTTTTGTTAGGAAGCTATCAAATGAATGTTTGATTATATATACTATGTGTAATGTAAAGCTTCCTCAAATCTTCAAGAGAACATAGATAAAATGGAGGTGGTGGCAATGTCCCAATGGTCGGTATAGGAAATCGGTTGTTTTAGAACAATCATCGATTCCAATTACTATGTTTGTTCAATCAGGTATGCATGTATTCGAATTTGGGTTCGTTATACCATTTGACTTAATTAGCTATTTAAGTTCTATACTAATTGTTTCTTAGGTGAAATGCATCGTAATGGCAATTCATTTAATCCAGTGATCCATACTGCATCTGAGGATTTGTTCACTGTATGTTCTACTATTTCAGTTAAAGTCAAGTTGTTAAAAGAGGATGTCAATAACCCAACACTTGAGGGAAGATCTTTAACTGTTTCAATTATTGTCTTCAAATGTGCAAGGACTCTTCTTGGGAATCCAGACATAGAAAAACCTTTTACCTTTCTATGTTTATGAAATATTTGTATTAAGTGAGGTGTAGTACTATGTGCAGTAGGCATCATTAAATAATTATTTGTGTATAAATCTATAGATTTAAAAAAATTTATAGAGTTTGAATGTGTTAGCTATTTAAACAAATTTATAAAGAAAGCAAATGAAAAAATATGAAAAATCATATAAATGTCAATTATAATTAACCTTAGGATTATTAAACACACTTACCATTAAAAAATTATCTTTTTAACATTATTATTTTTAATAATACTATCACACACAAAAATTCCTCAAATTTTTGATAAGAAATACATAAGATATAGAATCTTTATCGTTGCCAATGTCCAACTTTTAGCAACAATTAAGGGAATGAATCAAAGGCTTGACGTCTGGCGACAAATTTTTAAGTCGCAAAATGTCATTCCTTTTGCGACGATTCGTAGAATATATTTCTTTAGCGAAGATTAAGTAAAATGTCCCAAAAAGTTGAAATTTGGTGACGAATTGGGAAATTGTGTTAAAATTGACCGTTAGAAATTGTCATAAAAAAAGTAGCTAAAAGTCAGTTTTGTTATAGTGATTATCAAATTCAATTAAACATGTTATTATCAAATATTTAAAGGGGACTAGGAATCATTTCATTTAAATTTTGATTTTGAACTAAAATAAGAAACATATTTTGAGCATTTAAAATTTTCGCTTATGATAAATTTTATATTAAACTTCTATCATAACTTATTATTATGTTTAATTCTGAAAAATTTTCTATCCAATTAAATCAGCAATAAAGAGTAACAACGACAAAAAAGAGAGAAGAATTGGTGGTTAATTCGGTTATTGTCCCCCATACGACGAGTCGTTTGTCCTTACCATCATTAATTAACGTTGCATTTGTTAAACTTTAAACCTATATTAGTTAATTAACAAGGCCTTCCAACAAAACAATCAAGTGAACCGGAGTAACGGGTGAGCCTGGTGACGTAGGTTCCTGGTTTCCAGCTGAACACATCTTGCTTTGTGAACATTTTGCTTGCCGCCGGATTTCCTGACGGAACGAAGAATGCTCCGTTCATCATCAGATCGCCCTCCGATATCCAGTTCCAATTCTTCCACTCGCTCTGCATTGCGTACTCTCTCTTGGTCACCTGTGTCACCATTTCACTAATAATGTTAAATATAAAACAATCTTAACTTTGAGTTGAATGATTTGGCTTTCTTACCTCTTTAGCAGCGATGTTGTTTGGAGCAATGAATCTGTTGCCCTGACTGACGATGATGGGTGCTTTGCTACCACCAATGGCGTACATATTCCAATGAGTGTAGTCGTTATTGACGACATGAACGAAACCCCATCTGCACCTTGGCATCCTCTGCACCAATCCTTGCCCGAAATGTGTGAATGCAACAGTGACTTGCATTATCTTGTCATTTGAATAGCTGTCACTTGCACCGAATAACATCACCTGAATTTCACACATTGTTATTGAATATGCAGCTTTGTCACTAGAGAAAACTTACTATTTACCTCATTGTGGCTGGTGAAATGAGCGTTGGAGATGGTTACAGCGGTTGATCCTTGAACGACGTCAATGAGACCGTCCTGACAGTTTGACATGGACACATGATCGATCCAGATGTTAGAAGAACCAAAGATAGAAATTCCATCGCCGTCACTCCTTGTCCTAAGTCCATAGTGATCCACGGAATCCCTAATCATTCCACCGGAGCCCTCAACAATGTCGTGAATGCGTAGGCCATGAATTATCACATTTCTAACAAACTGGATAGTGAGACCAGCACCGTACGCAATATGGACGTTGCCTCCTCTAGCATCAATTGTTTTGTCGCTAGTGATCAAAAGCTCCTGGTTGAGTCTGATCACCATACTATGAGCAAAGATGATCCAAAGTGGTCCCTTCTGAATCACAGCGTGGCGTAGGGTTCCAGGTTTAGGGTTTACCATGTCGTTGTCTGATGGATCAGTAACGACGTAAATTGGTCCACCCTTGCCGCCGATGGTGTTCCGGCCAAAGCCAAGGACGCAGTCCGCCAGCTTCTGGCGGTTGTTAGCCCAGTTTGGGTCGCAGCGCCAGCATCTGTCGATAGGGTTTGAGGCCACACATCTGCCTGCTCTCTTTTTTTTCCCTCTTAGATTCCTTCTAGTGGTGTTCGTCCCAAACAAGGCCCTGCATGTAATAATAATTTATAGCCATGCAGTTTACAAGAATCAATTACTAGAGCGACTGCAACATCTTCCATCTCTTTGTTTTAATCATTTAGCAATTAAAATGTGTGTGAAAAGATGTAGGAAGGGTGACTCACATATGAACATGGGCGTTAAAATGGTGGGTAACGTTCCAGGGGTCGGGGTGGTAGGCATCGAGATTAGCAGTTTGGGCCTCAGCTAGCTTCCGACTCCAGTACTCGTCGAGTTCAGCCATATGGGCATCAATGCTTGGAACTATCACCGTAACTATCAAGGAGAAGAGCAGAAACAAAACCTCGTTGAGGGTTGTCATTGATTGCGTCTTAAAGAGTAATTAATAGTCTATTAATCTTGCTGGAAAAGCCACGGTCCAGTCCAGAGGCTGCAACTCTTTGGTTGAGCCGAGACAGGACCAAGAAAAGGGCACCAAGGCCAATTTTATCGAACCGCTTGCCCCGTCCTGACTGTCGTGTTTGTTCCGATGGTGTTCTTTTATAGCCACTCTTAATTTGCTTGTCCTGAAACAAGCAAATTAAGAGTGGTTGAGTAGGTCAGGTTCGGAGATATTTACGGCGGGTGCCTTGGACAGCCACATTTCTAAATCGACGGCTGTTTCTCAGCCTAAATAATAAAAGAAACTGACCATTTAAAGGGCTCCTATTTTTGTTTCTACATCGTTAAAATTAGACCCTTTGGACTAACAAAACCGTATCATACTAGAAATAGCTTGTCTAACTTTAATTTGTTTTCTTTATTAACATTTCTGCATTATAAAAAGAGAGAGAGCTTGGGGAAACTCACCTTAGATATCAAGAATAGTGATTTCAGTTAGTGTTATAATTTATTTTTGGCCAACTTCTCCAAATACATGTCCAAGTCTTTCAAAACTACTGATTTTTCCCACTCTCAACTTGCAAAAGATATTTTTCAATTAGAGCAACTCTCTTCTTACAACATTTTGAAATTAATTGTGAACTACTAATTGTGTTTGCATATTCATCATTCGTAACTTTATACTCATCCATAAATTTTATTTACCTTAACCAAAACTCATTTGGATTATTATTCATCATCAAAAGCAGCATATTTGATTCTTGACTAATTCATCTTCTATTTTGAGTCCAATACCACTGTTACGAAAAGTATGAAAGAATCATATTCGTTCTATTAATAGAATCTTAATATTTATAACATTTTGCTCTAATTTATTATGTAATGCAAAGTATGAATGGTCTTTGTTACTTTCACAAGTTTGCAACCTCGAGTTGAATAGTGACGCCTAAGACTCAAATTGCATTTTTATTCTATTTGATATTGGATAATATTGTTCAAGGATAGCCCGATGACCAAATTAGAGCTCAAAACGAGTTTGTTTTGAAGGTTTGGCCAAGAAATGACAAGTAATCAAAGTTTGACCCGAGAAAGCATGAAAGTCAAACTTGAAAATATTAATAGAAATAAATAATATTAATTAAGTTTTTTATGTGAGGTTGATATTTTTCTTATGGATATTTTTATTGAGAAGAAGAAAAGAATGGATTAAAAGTTAAAGTTAATTTTAGGTTTTTTAAAAAAATAAAAAAGAGTTATTAAGGGACCAAATGTCATTTTCTTGGCCACCTAACGTCTCTTCTTCACCAAGGAGTGCCGAGAACCACCATTTCTTCTTTTTTCTCCATTTTTTTTCAACTTCTTCCACTTTCAAGCCATCTTTCTTTATTTTTAACCCTCAAATCACCTATTAAATACTAAATCATTAACCTAGGGTCCCTAAACTTACCATATCAATAAAAAAATTTGAAAAAAGATGAAGAAAAGGTATATGGGTGTTCTTGATGAATAGTACCTAAAAAATTATAAGGTAAGTTAATGGGGTTTTGATTATTTTTAATACATAATTTTGGTATAGTTGCATGCATTAATGAATAAAACGCATGAAATTGAGTATTTATGTAATATTATGAAGATAAAGAAGAGGAATTAAAGAAGAGAGAGAAAGATAAAGAGAACGAATAAAGAATTGTTGATGAAATTGAAGTTGATAGAAGCTTAATTCGAAAAATTGGACATCAATTTGATTTGTGTTATTGCAATTCTGTTTTTCCCTAAAAATTGTGTATTAGGTAATTTAGGGCTTAGGGTTGCCCCCAAGGGATGTGACCTAATGGCTGAGAGCGGGGATTGGCTTTGACCAGGTCCCAGGTTCGATTCCATTTGGGTGTATTTTTTGTAAGAGCTTAGGATAGTCGAGATTTTACCTGCAGGTGGCGGGCCCCGCTGGAAATTCTGGCGGTTGGGCTCCGCCAACATGATTTCCCTCGAATCCAAAAAAAGGGTAATTTAGGGTTCTTGAGATAAAATTGGAGATTTATGAAATTGTTGTTAAAAATATTTAATTAGATTATAAACAAAGTAGTATATGTGACTAATTTAAATTTTGGACTTATAATTTATATTTTTCCCAATTTGCATACATTTTGTTTGAATTGGGAAATTTGATATACTTGTTATTTTTGACTAATTGGTGAGATGAATATGTCTTGAATATTGTACGAACTAAATTAAACCAATAACAAAAGAAAAAATGACATTAAGGAGTGACATTTGCTTTGGTCAAATATGTAATAGCTTGAATTGGCTATTATGAGTGTTTATCATTAAATTTCAAGGGAATTTAATTAGATTTTCCCCTAGTAAAATAGATAGGAATTGGAAGAATGTGATAAGGTTGACATGCCAATTAGGAAGTTAGTAGTATTGCATCATGATATGGTTATTAGACTGTATGGCTTCGAGAGCTCGGTTCTAGTGTAAGACATTTGATTTGTGTTATAAATTGCATGGCTCTGAGAGCTCGGTTCCAATATAAATGTATATAAAAAATAGACCGTATGGTTCTAAGAACCCGGTCTTGTATTTTAAAATCTCGCTTATTCAACTCGACGATGCAATTTTGTAATAGCCTAGACTACTCGTTCACAGATATTGTCCGTTTTGGATTGCCCATCGGGCCAAGACCCTCACGGTTTTGCTCTTCCCGCACCTAGAAAATGCGTAAATGGGGAAGAGATATTTATACCCTTATAAGACATACTTCATTCTCCTCTCTAACGGATGTGAGATCTCACAATCTATCCCCTTTTAGGGCCCAACGTCCTTGCTGGCACAACGAGTCAGGGACTGGCTCTGATACCATTCGTAACAGCCAAGATCACCTGTCCTCAGATATTGTCTGCTTTGGGTTGGCCATCGGGCCAAGGCTCTCACGATTTTGCTCTTCCCATACCTGAAAAACGTGTTTATGGGAAAGAGGTATTCGTATCCTTATAAGGCATACTTCGTTCTTATCTCCAACTGATGTGAGATCTCACAATCCACCCCCTTAGGGCCCAACGTCCTCTTTGGCACAATAGGTCAGGAACCAGCTCTGATACCATTTGTAACATCCCAGATCACCTGCCTATAGATATTGTTCATTTTAGGTTGCTTATCGAGTCAAGACCCTCAAAGTTTTGCTCTTCTCACACCCAGAAAAATGCATCTATGGGGAAGAGATATTCGTACCCTTATAAGACGTACTTTGTTCTCCTCTCCAACCGATGTATGATCTCACAATCCTCAGATATCTATGGACGAGTGGTCTAGACTATTACAAATTTTGTTAGATTTTACTTTGAAGCAATTACAGAAAGTAGATAAATGTATGATTAATGATTAAAGAACTTCAAATGAAAGTAGTAATTGAATTTACAGTTAATTGATCATTTATAATTAGATATTAATTATTATAATAGATATATGCTTGTATTTCATAAATTGATTTTAAATGCCTATTTATGCTTAGAAATAAATGAAGATATTTGTATTTGAAAAATATTATATGTTATGCATGTTATGGTGGAATGAATTAAATTGAATGAGAAATAAAATTTTTAAACACCACTAAACCTATAGCTTAACGTGTGGATTTTCTTTCTGTACATAGGTTTTGAAGAGAATTAGAAGAAATCTGGTGGATCTACTATAAGACAAGAATCACAACGAGGATCTCGAAAGACTTGGAGGTGGATGTACTATCAAATGTTATTTTTGTTTTTGATTATAGCATGTACACATAAAGAAGTGAAGTATTACATAATTTTATTGTGAATTATATATGAAAGTTATGTATAAATTTTGGTTTAGATGAGTTGAAATGTATTAGAGGACGGGTAAATTATTTTGTCAAGGGGTTTGACATAGAGATGGATAGTTGAGTAGCTTGTATGAGAAGTATATTGAAGTTTCATGTAGGAAGTTTTAAGTAAATATAGAGGAAATTTTGTCAAAATTTTTATAAAGTGAATAGTAATTGCTAGAATAATGATGTTTTACACAGAAAATGTTATAGTTTGAAGTATTATATATTTAAGAATACGATAACACTCGGTATGCCTATTCCATTATCGTGTGTAAGGTGTTACAATGTTATAATAAGAAGGATTTCAACACACTTTTAGGGATAAGAAATAGAAAATGTCTAAAGGAGCAACAACTATTACTTGAGTAGAGATATGTCGCTCATTATACAAGACACATTTAAAATTGTGTGGTGGTAGAGATGTATATACGACCGAAGAGGAAACTTCTCCAAATTTGTGACATCGACAATTTTGATGCATGATAAGAAGGGATTAAAGTTTTTGGTTTGTTATCCCTTGTCCCAGTTAAGAGTACACTACCACTTAATCCTTGTGATCACTGTTTGGCTGGAAAACAGTATAGAGTCTCTTACAAGAGAAGATTTACTAGCAAGTCAAAGATATTAAAGTTGATGCATTATGTTGTCTGTGGCCCTATTGAAGAGGATTCACTAGGAGGTAACAAAAATTTACATTTATTGTTGATGCTTCAAGGAAGACTTGGGTGTATATATTGAACTCAAAGAGTTAAATATTTGAAATTTTTCAGAAATTTCATGTCATGGTATAAATAGAAGATGAGAGAATGATGAAGTGCCTACAAACCTGTAATGAAGGTGAGTATGCTTCCAAGGTGTTTGAAGATTAATAGGCATTGCATGGCACTAGACATGAAAAGACAAAACCATGGACAATATAACGGTGTTATTATGAGGATGAGTAGAACAATTATAGAGAATGTTCATTGTATGCTTTCAATTTCCATGTTAATAAACACATTTTAGGGTGAAACATTCTAAACTGTAATCTACTTCATTAATATAGCTCCCTCAATTCCATTTAATTTTGAAATTCCCAAGAGAGCATGGACTGGTAAAGATATCACATATCATCATTTGAGAGTTTTTAACTATAAGGTATTTAGACATGTACTCAAGGATCAAAAATAGCAGCTTGACTCAAAGGCTATACTTTACATTTTTGATGGATATAGTGGTGATCAATTTGGCTGCATACTCTATGACCTAGAGAAGCAAAAGGTGGTCAGGAGAAAGGATTATTCTATGAGCATGAGAGAGGTGTTGATCTTTTGAGAGGAGATAAGTCATCACACAGTAGCTGATAATTTGTTGTTTTTGTTATATTTTAGGTCTACTTTATCTTTATTTTTTACATTAATTTGTATGGAGTCTCTTGTTTTTGGAGAATTTGCACTACTGTTGTGGTTGTTTCAACTTTTTGCAGGATTACCAATTCACACGGTCAACCCATGTTAACCGTGCACAGTAGCTCATCATATGACATGGTTAATTCTTCGACAATTTCTTCTACTATTAAACAGTCCACAGGTGAAGGAGATGAAGCGTGTGACCAAATATATATTGATGATAATCAAATATAGCCTAGTAATAATGAGCTATATGAACCACATCTAGGTAATGCTAAAGACAAAGTTTTTGAGGAAAATAAGTAGGGGAAGCAATTGGATTCAACAACTAATGACATACATATACGCAGGTTGATAAGGGAGAAAAGGCCTTCTACAAGGTATCTAAGTTCAGCATACCTAGTGGGTACTATTGAGGAGTAGCCTAAGAATGTGCAAGAGGTTGCATCTTTTGATGACAAAGATCTCTAGCTTACAGCTATAAAGGAAAAGATGAATTCTCTAAAGAAGAATGATAAATATAAGCTTTGGAAGCATTCAAAAGGCAAAAAGGCACTAAAAACAGGTGGGTGTTCAAAATAAAGAAAGATGGTGACAAGCTGGTAAAGCATAAGGCAAGGCTAGAGGTGAAAGGATTCAATCAAAATAAGGGTATAGATTTTGATGAAATCTTCTCACCAATAGTCAAGATGACCTCGGTTCGAACAATTTTGGGTATGACTGCCAGTTTAGACCTTGAACTTGAACAAATGGATGTTAAAACAATCTTTTTCTATGAAGATTTGGAAGAAAAGATATATATGAAGCAATAAGAAAGTTTCAAAACTAAAGGCAAGAAAAATCTAATCTGTAAGTTAAAGAAAAGCCTATATTGGTTAAAACAAGTTTTAAGGAAGTAGTATCAATAGTTTGATTGTTTTATGATGGATCATGGTTACAAACAAACTTATGTTGATGCTTGTGTTAGACCCCAAAAATTTTATTACAGATGTTATTAAGCATGAATTGTGTTAATTATGTGATTATGGTTTAGTTTGA
>JANVCQ010000001.1:2893196-2910476 GCA_025531925.1 Erythroxylum plowmanianum
TCTTGTTTATTAAATCCTAAGTTTTATGCTTGGATTTGGTTCTGAGATTAACCTAAAATCTCTACCTAATTACTTCCGTTGTGTCACAACCCAAGAATGGGTAAAAGAGGAGATCAATTAACAAAAGATGGTCAAGCTCATGTTGTTGCAACTCAACAAAATGAAGTAACACCTCAGGAGTTGGGTGGTCTCAACCAAGAAGAGGTCCAGAGGATAAGATCTCTTAATAATAACCTCAACAGACATTCAGGTACTTGTTCTTTGACATATTTAGGTGAGTTTCTAGTATCTATTAGATTAAACGTTGGGAAAAACCTTTGCCAACTCCTAGTGGATCAAGAGTTATTGACCACATCACCCACTCATCAACCCTTTTTTCACATATTCCCATCTCCAAGCAATAGAAAATAGCCACACAAATCATTCATTGACCACTGTAGCAAGTATAGGAAATGTAAAGATTAGTCCATTACTGATTACAAAAAAAGTTCCATATCCTTAGTTTATCCACGAACCTGAACGTTATCAACAAAGTGACTCGATATTTGAACTTCTATGGGATTTTGATCATAATTATTATGTATTTAGGACGAGGATTCAAGGAAGACAATTAAACATGCTAGAGTATGGGATGATCTCGACTACCCTGGAGAACTGAACCTATCAAGAAAGATTAAGGGCAATTTACCTCAATCCTTTCTTTTAGAATCTTTTTCATCCAAAAAAGACACCATCACCAACTTGGACATCCATTCTTTATATTCATTAAAATTCTATTGCCTTCTTTATTTAAAGGTCTAAATATTGACGATATTCAATGTAAAGTTTGTGAACTTGCCAACCACAAATGTGTATCTTTTTCAAATATTAATCGAACAAAACCTATCCCTTTTTATCTCATTTATAGTGATATTTAGGGTCCTTCTCCAATTTTTGATATTTTTGGGGCAAAATGTTTATTTCTTTCATTGATGATTGCAACCATAGTAATTGGAAACGTTTACTACAAACACAAATCTCTTACCAGCAATATCCTCCCAAATTTTTATTCCAGGATTAAAAATCAATATGGGGTCAATACCAAAAGGTTTAGATTTAATCATGCTTAAAATTATTTCAATTAAGTCCATCTTGTGTTAATACCCTATAACAAAATAGAGTGGCAAAAAGAAAAAAGGTCACTTCCTTATTATCCCGAGCCTTCTTTTTTCAAAAGAAATGTACCTAAATCCTTTTAAGGGGAAGCAACATTGACAACTATTTTATATCTTATAAATCGTTTGCCTTCGAGAGTCTTAGGATTCAAGAGCCCAATGGAAGTCAACATTTTATCATAATCTACAAACTACATATAACCTTGTTCCTAAGGTATTTGGTTGTGTCATCTGTCCATGCTCATGGAGAAAATCATGAAGAGTTAGATCCAAAGGCACTAAAATGTTGTCTTTGAGGCTACTCTTCAACCCAAAAAGGGAATAAGTACTATCATCTTCTATCAAAAAGGTTTTATACCTGAATAGATGTCACTTTTAATGAACATGAGTCTTATTTCACCACTCCTTATCCTTAAGGTAAGAATTAAACAATAGAAGATAAGGATAGGAGGGACCTGAGGGATTTCTTCTTGGTTGACCTACCATCTTCATCAAAGTTTATGTCTAAATCTATACCTCAAAATCAACAAGGAAAGAAATTTTATCTTTAAGAATGTGAGATTTGGTATAGTGCATTCAAGGAAAAAGATGATTACTCTTGGATCTACAAAAGCCCAAACCTCTAACCTGAATCTTGAGAATGATGTAACAATTTCTGAACCTTCTTTTCATAGTTAAATTGAATTTCAGACGAACAATAATGATCAAGATCTTCCCATTGCTATTAGAAAAGGGATTAAGGAATGCACCAAGCAGCTACTATATCCTCTTACTTATTTCCTTTCTTTCGAAAATTTTTCACCATCTCATAGAGCCTTTCTTTGTTAGCCTAAACACCATTGTCATCCCTAAAACCCTATCTAAGGCTTTAAACAATGAGAAATAAACAAGTTATGAATGCAAAATTGGAGGCATTGGGAAAAAATAAAACTTGGGAGTTGGTGAAGCTATTGATTGGGAGGAAACTTGTGGGCTATCAATAGCTTTACATAGTGAAGTATAGGGCAGATGAATCGATTGAAAAATATAAAGCAAAATTAGTGGCTAAAGGTTATATCCAAACTTATGAAATCAACTACCTAGAGACTTTTTATCCAATTGTAAAGATGAAAGATGTTAGAGTTCTCTTATCTTTGGCAGCTAATTATGGTTGAGAATAGCACCAATTTGATGTCAACAATGCATTTTTGCATGGAGAACTCAAGAAAGAAATCTACATAAAATTGCTACCAAATTATAGGAATAATTTGGCTACTCAAACTGTTTGTAAGGAGTAAGACCTTATATGGACTGAAACAATCGTCATAAGAATGGTTTGAGAGATTTGCAAGGGTAATGATCGCTATAAGGGTATTGATAAAGTGAAAGGGATCACATATTGTTCATCAAACACTCACCTTCAGGGAAGTCACAACACTCAGTGTATGTTGATGGCATAACAGTGACAGGGGATGGACAAGGAAAGACAATCTCTAAGTCAATGCTTCGCTAATGAATTCGAGATCAAGGAGTTCGGAAAGCTGAAGTATTTCCTCGGCATTAAAGTAGCTCACTCTAGTAAAGTTATTTTTATCTTCCAACAAAATTGTTATTGCTCTCCTAAGAGAAACAGGCAAGACGACTTGCAAACCAAGTACTATAATAGACCTGAACTTTAAACTTGAAAAGGTAAAGGAGGATTTTGCAATAAAGAACGCCTTGTAGGAAGGATCATTTATATGTCTCTCACATGACTAGATATAGCACATGCAATAAGTGTGACAAGTCAATTCATGCATAGTCCAAAAAGAAGTTTATTTGCAAGCAACTCACCGAGTATTATAATACTCCAAGAGGACACCACGACAAGGTATTTGGTTTAAGAGAAATGGAGGTCTAGTAATTAAGACATATGCCAATGATTATGTAGGATGGATTGTTAAAAGCATATCAACTTCAAGAAATTGCACCTTGCTTGGTGAGAACCTGGTCATGTGAAGGGTGGATATTAGCTAGTTCTCTATAATTAATTAGTTGATATTCTATTAATTAGTAGCTGAATTAATAGGATTTTATTGCTTAGAGAATAAATAGATTCTCCTTGACTGCATTGTCATATATATTTCTTGTAATATTCATTAAAAAATTAAGGAAAATTTACTTTCCCCTCATTATCCATGGTATCAGAGTCACGACTCTTTCACAATATTTTTTTCCTTCTTCATTCAAATCAGTCCTATATGGACTATCATTGAACAATGACTGGCAAGCAGAGAAGCTCCTCATCCTCCAATGATGATTTCAACAGTTCTTGTGTGACTAATATGGGTGTTGTAATGGAAAACGTACAATGTAGTTGTGATCTTCTTGGCTCAAACTTGCCTTCTCAATTGACGAATCACAAGTTGAATGGCCAGAATTACCCAGAACGGTCTCAAACAATAAAGTTGTCCATTGATGATAGAGGAAAAGTCAGATATTTGAGTGGAGAGATAACAAGGCTGACTTCAGATGATCCAAATATGGCAATATAGAGTTCAAAAATTCTTTGATCACAACTTGGTTGATTAATTCCATGGAACTTATTGGAAAACTCCGTATGTTTTTGCCAACAGCAAAAGATGTATGGGATGTGAATTGCGAGATGTATGTTGATATTGAGAACTCCTCTCAAATTTTTAAACTAAAAACGACGAAGTGGGAAGTGGAAGGCCAAGCAAGGAGACCGTGACGTTACTTTGTTTTTTAACAAACTTGTAACCTTGTGGCAGAGGCTGAAGGTTTTGGAAATAGAGGCTGAGGGAGAGAGGAAAAACAACAAAAAGTTGTGGCGTGATCACTTTAAACACGGTTCACACAAATGCAAAACATATTGGAAAATTCATAGGAAGCCAAAAATTTAGAAGAACAAACAATTCGGAGGCAATCGTACGCCCCAAGCCAACATTATTGAATCTGAGCCCCAGCCTTTCACAAAAGAATAGATAGAGAAGATCTGTAAAATTCTTCAGTCTCAAAATTTCTCCAGTTTCAAATCCTACATATTTTTTAGTTCAGAAAGGTAATTATCTAGCCGACTCTTATTTCAATGTCAATTCAGATTCTTGGATAATGATTCTGGGGCAACAGATTATATGATTGGGTCTTCTAAATTGTTTTCTTCCTATAGTCTTCTGCAGGAAATTAGAGTAAAAATAGCTGATGGTTCCTACTCAGCAATTGCTGGGAAAGGTTCAATTGTTCTTTCCCCTGACCTTACACTCCAATGTACTTCAAGTTCCTAAATTGTCCTAAAACTTGTTGTTAGTCAGTAAAATAATTATCGATCAAATTATCGAGCTAATTTTTCTTCATCTGATTGTCAATTTCAAGATTTGAACACGGGAAAGATGATTGACAAAGCTAAACAAGTTGGAGGTCTCTATTTCTTATCAAATGGATATGACTCAAACAGGCAATCCCAGAGAACTTGTCGTAATTATATTTAAATACTCCATGAGAATAAAATTATGTTATGGTATTTTAGATTTAAACATCCAAGTTTTCATTATATGGAACATTTGTTTCTGAAGTTTTTTACAAATAAGGATCTAGCTTCATTTCAATGCAAAATTGGTCAAATTGCCAAACATCATCAAACATGTTCCCCAGCACAACCTTACAAAGCCACAAATCCCCTCTCTATAATCCATATTGATATTTGTTAACCTTCAAGAATACAAACAATAATTGGAAAAAGATGGTTCATAACGTTCAATGATGACCATACTAGAATTACTTGTTATTTTTACTCAATAAGAAGCCAGATGTCAAGAGTGTATTACAAAACTTTTATAACATGATCTAAACAAAATTTCAAACTAGAAGTCAAGTTTTTAGAAGTGATAATAGAAAAGAATATTTCAACAACGTTTTAAGGAATTTTTTTGCTAAAAAAGGTATTGTTCATTAAAGCTAATGTACTGATACCCCACAACAAAATATAATAGCACAAAATAAAAATATCTATTAGATATTCTAAGATCTCTAATATTTTCAACTAATACTCCTAAGTACTTATAAGGTGAGGCTATCCTACCAACGACATATTTGATCAATAGGATGTCTCAAAAGCTTTAAAATTTCAAACATCTCTTAATTGTTTTAATAAATGTTTTGCTTCGTCTCGATTATCACATGATCTCCCTCTTAAGTTTGGGCGTATTGCATTTGTTCATATTCATGACAACGGTCAAGAAAAGCTTAATCCTAAAGAACCAAAATGTGTTTTTGTTAGTTATCCTTCAACTCAAAAAAAAGGGTACAAGTGCTTTGATCCAATAACCAAAAGATTTTTTATTTCCATGAATGTCACCTTTTTTGAAGATAGACCTTTTTTTTTCTCTCACATCATCTTCAAGGGGAGACACGTAGCAAAGATTCATTTTTTGATAAGGAAAATTAGACTAAGGTCAACACTGACAAAGACAGATATTTTTCTATAATCCTATTTCAAACAATGATGGTGTCTCAAATAATGAAAATAAGGATTCATCTTTGATGACTTTACAAATTCAATATCAAGAAAAGAATGAAATGTGTGCAAGACGAGATAGAAATCATTTTAAAGGGAATGTCTTTTTGAGAAAATATTCAGAATGGCAAAAGAAACATAGACAACTAACAGCATAGTCAAGAGTCTAATTGAAAACAAATCCAGAAATTGGAGAACAATCAGGTAAATCTTAGTTTGAGTTTATTAATATTCAGTCAATGTCACCTAAACCAATAACTATTTTAGAATCGGAGAAAACCTTAGATTTACCCATTGCTATTAGGAAAGGTTCTAGAACTTGTACCAAATATCTTTTGTTAACTTCTTATTATTATCAAAGTCTATCTCCATCATTTCAAGCATTAAATTATAAGTTGTTAAATGCTTCCATTTCTAAGAAATACAAGGGGTTCTAAATATTCATGAGTGGAGGGATGTAGTCCTAGAGGAGATGAGAGCTTTGGAGAAGAATAGAACATGGGAGGAAGTTGATCGGATGTACGTGGGTTGTTCACTATCAAGTACAATTCTGATGGATCACTTGAAGGATATAAAATTCGTCTCGTTGCTAAGGAGTTTACTCAAACCCATGGCATTGAATATTCAAAAACGTTTTCAACTGCTGCTAAGTTAAATACCGTGGGAGTTCAACTAATCCAGATTGGACTCTACGTCAGTTGGATGTAAAAAATTTCATCCCAAATGGAGATTTAGAAGAAGAGGTGTACATGGAGCTTCCAACAGGATTTAGTGAAAGCTTTAGAAAAAGGATATGCAAGCTTAAAAAAATCTTAATATGGGTTAAAACAATCAGCAAGGGCCTAGTTTGATAGATTTGCAAGATTTGTGAACTCTATTCTTACAAGGGCAATATGACCATACTCTATTCATAAAAAATTTTGCAAAAAGAAAGACTACGATTCTAATTGTGTATGTAGACGACATTATTATCACTAGCAATAATTTTGAGGAAATTGAAAATATTAAAAAGAATCTCTTAAAGGAGTTTGAAATCAAAGACTTGGAGTCTCTTAGATACTTCCTAAGGATGGAAATTGTTGGATCTAAGGACATAGTAGTCACCCCATGGAAGTAAATCCTAGACCTTCCCGAAGAAACTGAGATGAGTGGATATAAACCATCGGATACTGCAATGGAATTCAACTCACAGCTGAGTGAAGTTAAGGAAGGAGTTCCAATAGATAAAGGTCGATATCAACAACCGATGGGAAAGCTAATCTATTTATCTCATACCAGACCAAATATTTCCTTTGTCGTCAGTATACTAAGCTAGTTTATACATACTTTCTATGAAGAACACTAGGAAGTAGTGTACAAAATCTTAAGATATTTAAAAGGAACTCTAAGTAAAGGATTATTCTTCAAGAAAAGTGATCAACAAAAAGTTGAAGTCTACACTGGTGTAGACAGGGCAGGGTCTCTTACCGACAAAAGATCAACTTCTGAATATTGCACATAATTGTAGGAAAATCTAGTAGCCTAGAAAGTAAAAAAACAAAATGTGGTAGCCAGAAATAGTGCAGAGGCAAAACATAGGGCAATGGCTCCAAGAATTTGTAAAATAATCTAGCTTAAAAGAGTAATGGAAGAACTTAAGAAACTAGTGGAGCACCCAATGAAGTTGTTTTGTGATAAAAAAGTAGCTATCGATATTGCCAACACACCATTTCAATATGATTGGACGAAGCATGTGGAGATTGACAAACATTTTATAAAAGAAAAACTTAAAAGTGGAATCAATTTCATAGCATTTGTACCTAAAATACAAGAAGTTGTTGATGTCTTCACCAAAGGGCTACTAAGAGAGGATTTTGAGCTCTTTGTAAGCAAGTTGGGCATGATCAATATCTATGCATCAACTTGAGGGGGAGTGTTGATATTAGTTGATTCTCTATGATAATTAGTTGATATTATATTAATTAGTTGTTGAATTAATGGGATTTTACCGATTAGAGAATAATAGATTCTCCTTGATTTAAAGAGGTAATTAGGGCAGGAAGAAATATTTTTCCCTCTTTCTTCAATGTAAGGAGCAAAATGTGGTAGCATGACCTGGAATAAAGACAGAATTTTGAGCAATGGTTCAAGGTGTTAACTACTTTCATCAAAAATTATACTAGAAGACTTGAAAATTAAGTGATATGACCCAATAAGACTACTTTGAAAATAAATTTGTCATCAATATAGCTCATAACTCGGTACAACATGATCAATGAAGCACGTTAAATTTGACAAACACTTCATAAAAGAAAAACTAAAGAGTGATTTTATTTGTACACCTTATGTGACTACAAAGAACCAACTCGTCAATGTACTTACCACGGGGTTAAGTAGTTTAAGTTTTAATTTTATTATATCTAAGCTAAGAATGAAGAATTCCAATTAATCAACTTGAGGAAGAGTGTGGGAAAACAAGATTTAAGACTAAGTTAGCTATTTTAAGATTCTTGTATCTTTTAGGACATTTTGTATCGTTCTAATTAGGCTGGTAGTTTCTTATTTAATTAGGATATGTCATATCATCTTATTTTTTTAAATCTCAAGTTCTGTCAAATGTCAAAGCTTATTAAAGAACACCACAAGAATTCATGCAGCAATATGGTCAAGGATAGAAGCCTAGAACAACGTTATGGGTTTCATACCGTACAGGTTGGAAGGTACCGTACCGGCCAAAAAATGGTACAAAATCATGTTTAAAGGTACCGGTCATCGATATCATTCGATACTCGCGATTTCGCATAGTACCGGCCAGTATTTAAATAGGGGGACTATTTAGCAAAATTTTCAAATAATATACATTTAACTGATAGTAAATTAAATGATATATGTCTTTGTTTCAGGTTTCATTTATAGTTGGTCATTTCCTCATCACGAACTCTTGTTGTAAATTGTAATAGGATCTTTATTGTTCTTTTTATTTGATGTTTTGATGTAATTATTATTTATTATATGATAAAATTATAATATTTCAAATGCCTTGTATTGCTCTTAATTTTATACTTGAATGATGATTAAAATTGTAGTTATTATTTATATGTAAAAATTAATGTTAATAAAAATAAATAAATTGTTATTTTAAATTCTTATTATTATGATTTTTAGAGACATGGTTAATATAAATTATAAAGGATACAGTATAATATACTAATAGACTATTTATAATTTTTAAAAAATTTAGGAACTTTTATAAATTTAAAAAATTACCCGAAACGGTACCCGGTATTATCCGATATCGATACAGGTGCAGTACCGTGCCAGAACCCAATCCGATACGGTATTCATAACATTGGCCTAGAATCAATCATATTCACCATCCTATTTTAACAGGATTTAAACTACGTTACCATATAAAGGAATAACAGCTGTAAATTCAAAACATATTAGCATTTGGTCCATTAGATAGAGCTAAACACTTAGTATGGACAAAGAGCAATGGAATTTTAGGTCAAGCACATATCACACATCAATTCCATAATTAGTTTGGAACTTGCATGACTCTTTTGACATGTAATGTTCATATGGCATAAGGAACTTTTTCATCCATACAAACAAATTATTACTAAATTAAGATTACGATTTCAGGTTGAACTCTAAAGTTCCTTCAATCTAACACTAAGTTTCTATTTCTTTTGTATTTCAAATGAAAAGTAAGCACTAACTGGCAAATAAAAGGGACTCAAAAAGAAATTTGGAGAAGGAAAAGATAAAATAATAACCTTAACCAGTTTAGCCATTCTTTAATATCTTTCCGCACAAAATCTTGCGAGTGATCAATGTTTGGGGCAGCATGGAAAGTGTCTCCACTACTCTTGTTGCCCCTACCCTGCATCAAAGAAACTAAAAACTTTGAAGATCTAGAGTATAATTGATTAAATGTAGGTATTGCTCTTTCATACATTTCTAATTAAACTAGTGGAAAGTACTCCAGCAAGAAGCAAGTGCAGAACATTTGCATGACACAATGAGTTATGAACATTCAAGGATAATGACAGAGCACATGCACCATCATAATGATCAGATAAGTCAACTTGTCATCTTGCTACCGCCGAAGTAACAATTGCTTTTACTACTTAACTGCACTGCCTAGTTTCTAGGATAGTTCATAGGTATTCATTCAAGATCATAGTACATAGAAAATGATGCTTGAAAACACTTGAACAAAGACATGCAATTCCTAAATACTCGAATATTATGAATTGAATTTAAAGATCAAGCTAAATAGGAACATGATAGCAATGAGGAATCTTCTTAAGTGCTACGAAACTATCTATCAGGCAATGGGTCCTCCAAGCTTAAGTACCTGAAAATGAGGATCATCAACAACAATTGCCCGGTCATCCCATTTTAAACGGCCTCCAAATATATTCCATACACCATTTTGATTTTGATAGTGTGCACAACGATGATTTAAGACAACATCTCCAAGAACTTTAACGTGCACGTCATGGAGATTTCTCACAAGATCCTTCAATTGATCAATATTCCCATATCTAATAGAAAAAGAAAATTAGTAGTATCACGAAATCAGTTTAACATTTTGGTATTATCCATCTCAAGGACTAGAAAACCACTCTAAAAGAACACTCTTTAGAAAGGTTGGCTAGTAGTCACAATAATCAAAGACAATAAATCTCAAGGCACACTAAAAAGTAATGAACATGCAAGTAAATCTCCAAAAATACTACAAGCTAGAACAAAAAAATGGTTGTTATAATGTTTGCTTTAATCAGCTTGAATGATTTCCAAAACTAAGACAATCAAATAATCGTTCAAGTCATGAATGATAATGTCTCTAATAAACTTGGAAAAACTACCTAGAATTCAGATTATACAAATCCTTCGGCATGTATCCCTCAGGTGAGACAGATTCTGTTGGTGGGGGTAACCAAATCACAGTAAATCCAAGTGAAGCTATTTCTGCGGCCTTTTCTTTAAGCTCCAGGTACCATCTTCTGGATTTATGGGATTCCCAGTTAAAGCCTTGGACCAATATCTCGTACCCTGTCCCTGTCCCTGGGGCTATTTTAGGAGGAGCCTTTTGTTCCTCAGGCTTCAAAGTAGTTTCTTTTGACAATGTAGCAATGGAACTTTTGAAGAAGTTGTAGGCTTCAGCAGCCAATTTTTCAATTTCTTGGAGAATACTTTCTTGTGTTTTTTTTGTTTTTGCCTTCCCACCACTCTGAGAGGAAACTTCACCTGCTACGTTTCTTATTTCATTAATACTCCCATCAGTATCAGCAGTACTAGAATTTTCTTGATTTGATTCAGCAGCCTCTCCAGACACTAGTGCACTTACAGGTGCTTTTGGCCTAGGTTGAGCTGTTTGAGCAGTCAAGCTATTTGAACTTGAAAGGGGAATGAAGAAGTAATTTCTTTCAGGTTTCAGCCAATTATTCTCACCCAGCTTGAGAACAAAAAGAAATCCCATAAGTTCTTCATCCAAAGTAAATGACCCTGAACACCCATTTCCATCCTCTTTTCGCTGCAAGAAATTACACCATAAAAATGATAAATAGTAATTAGAAATATTCAACATTAATGCAAAAAGCACATGCCTTAAGATCATCCTCCTAAGATGTAATTCCATAAATAGACAAACAATTCACATTGATCAGATTTAACAAAAACTCCACAAATAATTGTGCCTTAAGAACTGATTAAATGTGCCAAATAAAGTATATTGTAGAATTAGCTACACAAGCTAAAAAAGAGATAAGAAGCAAAGTGTTTTCAACATGACCTCACATCTTATGTCAACGTGGACGAACATGAATTTTGAAGACTCCTAAATAGATTTGATTACTAGACAAGATCATAAACCATATAGTAAAGATATTGATACATATTAAACTATAGATACATATATGTATATATATATGTATGTATGTATGTATAGATGTAACCAGTTATTATAGCTTGACATTGTCAAATTCTAATCAAGTCCAATCAAAAGAAGAGGAGGGGGAGAAGAAAAAGAACAACAACAACAACAACAACAATAACAGCAACAAAATTCATCCTTGACATAGGCACCATAAAATTATGAAGTATATAATTTATATTACCTCTATAAGTGATCAATTAAGAAACAATTACCCTATGATATGCAAGCAATTCCTAAAAAAGAGTGTAGTTGAGCCTATAGGTAATTGGGGAATGTATATTTAACAACAATAGGAAACTGTGTTATCCACATTTGAACAACTAAAACTGAAACAAAATTTATAAACACGAATATTTACAAATAACAAAACCAAAATGTAAAAGCAAAGTTCTAGTTAATTTAGCATCCTCGTAAAAGAAGGAAAGAACTAAAGTTTCATAATTAGATAAACCAGCGTCATTACATAGAACCCCTCAGAGAACAGATTTCGTCTTGCACCTGCAATAAAGTTTGCAAGGCCTTGTTCTTGTATAAAGTGGTTCCTGGTGGATGTGGAGCTGGTGGAATCTCCCAATTTTTATCATCCCCTCTGCAAACTCCCCAATGAACAACTACTTGAGGTAGATCAGTTTCTAGATATAGAAGAAACTTAGCTGTGTTTGGGCACTTTCTAACTGAAACAGTCACTGAGTTTGCAATAACAATGTGCTTAGCAATAGATTGCTCTTCATAAAAAGCTTCCAACTGCCTACTTCCTTGTTTGAAATCTTTGGACTCACTGTTGTTATCTTCATTTTTTGTAGGCAATGCTTCTGCCTTGTGAAATATGTTAGACAACAGAGCCCCTGTGATTAAGAGCACCAAAACAGCCAATTCGTCAGTTAATACAATACAACAAAGCAGTAGGTACACCAAAGAACAAATTGAAATGACAAGCCACCAACTCATGACCCACCTCATTAGTATCAGTAAGCATGAGTTGGATCTACAACTTAGCCAGAAGCAGGTCACCTGCTTCAATTTCAACATTTATTTGAAACTTGACCAAAAATGTTGAAACCCGTTTCGGTAACAAATAATAAGCCAAAGATTTAACAGATTAATTACTCATCATAAGAAATATGCAAAAGAAAGAGGGAACGAAAGACTAGGCAATACATCATTAGACTAACAACCCAAAGTGCGTTGATTGTTGTCTGATTATGCCAAATGACAAAAGCCATCCAAATTATGTGACAGATAACTTTGTCACCAACGCACGGTAAATCTTGCATTATTAAGGCAACTAATTAAAATTACGAATCACACCATGAAACACAGAGAGGAAAATAGGTAATAGTCAGCATAGGACTTATGATATATATACCTGGCCATAGATTGAAGCCCCATTTTGCTCCAACTACATTGCTATCATGTACAAGGTAGTCGACAAGAGGCACCTTAAAATCTCTTCCCTTATGCTGATAACAAGTTCCTGTTTCTTCATCCTAGACCACCACAATCCCACGAATAAAAATAGAATTAGTATCATATGGATGCACATTAAATAATAAACAAAATATTAAGATTCTGGACCATTAAATTTCAAAAATCAGAACCTTCAAGACAAAATTTATGACTGCAATAGAACTATTGGAATCAACATTAATCATCACTTCATGAAAGATATCTCCTTCTGAAGGTTTCTTTAGTGGCGTCTCTATTGCATAGTCCTGTAAAATGCAAAAACAGAGTACGGTCATGAGCTCAAAAAGGGACGCAGCTATAGTGCTAAAATTTTAGAATCAAACAGCAAATTACTTTTATAGCGATTGAACCCGGTGGTCTCATGTTGTTAGGAGGCTGATCCCATTCGCTGCAAAATTTGAAAATTTGTCAATAATATATCACTAAGTAACTTTCATAGTCTTTGCACGTGACAAGGAGCAAATGAATGTGAACAAATCTTAGAAATAGAACAAAGATCAAGCGCATAATGGAAAAAGTGTAAAACATAAAAACAAGTGGAAGTTATGACCTGCCATTATCATCAACATAAGTAACACCCCAGTGAAGTATCCATTTCCCAGGAAGACTACAACCTACTGTAAGCTGCCAATTCTTTTGATCCCTGGCCTGATCCAATCTGACAAAAATCTTTCCCTCAACCTACCGTCAGAAATCAAGCAAATCAATCTCTATGTCAAATTACGACATATTAAAGGTCATCAAAACGAGCAGAAGCTTAATCCTTTCTATTCGTACAAGCTCTACAATCCAATTTCCAGTAAAAGTGAAACATTCCACTGAATTGAACCAAATAATCCCTCGCATCCTCAGATTACGCCCGATTTGTCGGCTATTAACAGTAAGACAAAACAAGACAACACACCCAAGAAAAAATAACGGGCCTTAAACTTGCCAAAGTATCCTCTATCAACCAAGGAACTAACCAGCATCAACACTTCCATAACCGTTTTCCTTTTTCCCTCGACTTTCTCAGCAAGTAACCAGAACAAAAAGAAAACACGCAAACAAATACAAACCAAGTTGCATTTCACATTACCGTTTCAGAACGAGGGAGACGGAAGGTCTCTCGAAAGCACACACCATCGCTAGGGGATCCTTCAAGAGTCTCGGCAAGAGCCGTATCGGCGGAGGAGCTAGCTCGAACAGCGTGAGTCGTACTACAAAGCCTCAAGCTGCAGAAACCGGCGCGAACAGGTGAGAGCTTCGTCAGAGAGCAACAATTGACAGAGCAAGGACTCGGAATCTTCGGTCTACACCGGACTCCGGGTCTCTCCCTCCGGGAGTACCTTAGAAGCGACTCGATCGCAACCGTCGACATGGATTTGACGGTATTTGTCTAAAGTTGCGGAATTTGAATGGAAAAGATAGATGACTGAGAAATTTAAAGAGCAGATAATTCCGTGATGTATCATATATGATGGCTGCTAGTGTAAACAAACAGTGAATATAACCTTTTTCTGGATCTGATGACGATACTTTGCGGTAATCACAAGGGTCGAATCATAAAAAGGACAAAAGATTCAACAGTTACACATTTGCTTAAACTTTAATTTGAAGAGGATAAATATTGTTCCCAGCCTCCTCCATTTTCTCACTTCCGACGGTCGTAAATTTTCTTCCCAGTACAAATCTTACCCGCGAAGCAAGGAGTTTGCGCGTTTAAAGCATGGAGTATAGAAAGTCAAGTGCTCCAATCGGGGATTGACATTGAAACCTTTTCATCAGTTTCTTGCTCCAATCGGGGATTGACATTGAAACCTTTTCATCAGTTTCTTTTCCAAAATCACTATCTTTGAGACTTTTACTGGACAATCAACGCTACGTTTGCGTCCATAATCATGACATCTCAAATCAGTTCATTCATTGATAAAGAGTTAGTAGTCCTCGGAGATGTGCTTTGTGGGAACCGGAGTTCATAAAAGTTGGAAGTCGTTAAAGGAAAACGAAGCCTTTGGATCCTTACTTGTAAAAGAGAAAGGAATGGAATTTTTGAGGAGAAAAGAATGAAAGTTATTAAAGGAGGCAATTAAAAGTAAGTTATTAAAGAATGGAAGAGAAAAATTCACTTATCTTAAGATTTCTCCTCCTTTTTTATCAATTTAAGGATAAATATATTTAGTTCAAATTTTCTTAAGTTTCTTTTCCATTCTTTCACTTTTATTTTGTTTATTATTGTCCAAACGGTGAAAACTAAGAGAAGTTCAATTCTTTTCCTTTATTTGCTCTTACTTTCTTTCGATCTAAACAAAGGCTAAAGAAATTCTTCCCGGTGAAAATTAAGAACACAAATCTCTCTAATCACATAGACCTTTTGTAGAACTCCCTTTTGTAGTTTTGAATATGTTATGTGTATTCCTTGTAACTACTCTTTCTATTAACTTTTACTTTCTTGAGAAAATGTGATATGCATTGCAATCTATCATATGAGCACATTACAAATTTTAATGATGTAGACAAGGGAAGCACTCATATTTCCCCACCTGTAAATTAAGGGTACCTATGTGTCAAGGTCTAGTCAACCTACTTCAATGATTTTTTTTTTTTCCATTTACCGCTATTCTTCTCTTCTCCTACCATAGAGCCTCACTCATTCCATATGACTATATGTCTATCTTTTATTTATATCTATCATTTATTTATATATTTATCTATAAGTGTAAAGAAGAGTAAAGAGTTTGGCACGTGACAAATTTAAGTAAAACTAATTATAATATATATATATACAAAAAGAGAGGAAGAATATAGTTATATTTACTATAATTTAATATATAACAAGTTATAGAGAAAGTAACTCCAACTTTAAAATTTTATCTTAACTTAAAAATGAAGTCTTTATTATAATAAATATCTATTTAAAAATTAATTTTAACTTTGCTATCTCAATTTTTAATTTAAAACCTATATACGTCTTTAGATTTATTAATTAAATACTTAGATGCTTCTTTAAGTTTCTCATCTTAAACTCAAACCTTAGATACCTTTTTAAGTTTGTAGATTAAATACCTAGATACTTCTTTAGGTACCTCATCTGATTTTTTTAGTTCAAATTCTAGATATCTCTCTAGATTCATAGACTAATTACCTAGATAAAATTTTTATGTTCACATTTTGTTTAAAATCTTAGATATTTCTTTAGATTTTTCATTATAATTTTATGTCCCATATATGGTTATTGGTCCTTATCTTTTAACACTTAAATTATTTTAATCCTTTAATTAATTTATTGTTATTTAATGCTCGTTATTTTTAATTAATTGGAAGGATAGAATTAAGGATAATTGTCTTATATACCTGTTGTTATAAAATATGAATACCTATGGTTTACGCATTCCTATAAAGTAGGACACATAAAATGTAATATCTCATTTCCATATTAAGAGTTAGAGCCCAAAAATATAGTACATGTGAGATCAAAGAGAGATTAAGAAAACTACATTTTTATGCTCATGAGTAATGTTAGCATACACACATGTGAATTTAAATTTTTGCACACATTAAAATAATTGTACGTGCATTCGTTCACATTTCAGGTATAATTGATTATAAATGTGCTTATATGAGAATTGTGAATTATTTGTATTGAAAACCGAATTGGAGAAGTACAAATAGTTGGATTAGAATTTTGGTGAATTTTAGAAGAAATTTCCAAAAAATGTTGGGTATACTGGCCTAGGAAAAATGTCACTTGGCAAATAAATTGATGAATGAAAATAGAAATAATAATTCAATGATATTGAAGAAATTTTATAGATGATTTTGGATTTATTGAGAAAATGATATCGAGAATTTGGAGACAATTAAAATAGAATTTTGGGAGACAAATGGAATGATTATTAACATTTATGTAGTAATATAAGTGAAAGGCATTAGTATTTATTTTATGTGGTAAGTGTCGTGACATGTGTCATGACACTTACTAAGCTTTTTAACCCACATTTATTTACATCTATGGAAAGACCATCTTCATTTGTCATGTCTTTCATTTTGACGAAATACTCTCATCTTCTTCATCTCTTTTTCTCTCATACACGATGCTCTCATAACCCACCAATCAAGGTTGAGCGTTTGTATCATCCTTCACCTTACCACTTCAACACTTTGCCATATTCTTTATGTTGATAGAAACCCAACCAATTCCACCTTAAAAAGGTGATGATCGGATGATGCTTGGAGGCTAGGGTTATTTGAAGATTTGAAGA
>JANVCQ010000001.1:2912070-2927494 GCA_025531925.1 Erythroxylum plowmanianum
AAAATGTACAGATGCAGTGTTTTCACTAAACATGCATCTGTATTTTTGTCATATCTTGGTCTGTAGACATCCAAATGGGATGCTTTTAAGTTCAGATTAAACTAGAGACGTATGAATATATTTGTCATGAAGAAATCAAAGTTGAATTCTGTCTCAAAGAGTTTCAAAATTTAGTTCAAAGTTGAGTTTGTGGATTCTGTCGTGGTTTGGAACAGTCTATAGTGTTTTTAGCATAACTTTCAGAATATCCAACCAAATTGCATGAAATTGGTTTCATTTGAAAGAAATAAAGGAACAACTGTATAGAAAAGTGTTTTGCCTAAATCCTTCATTTTCTTTGTCAAAATTGCCATCAAAGTTTTACTCGAAGGTATGTTTTGGAGAAGAAGAGACTTTGCAGCACTTGAATTTGGAGAAGATAAAGAGAGGCTGCACGAATGTGCTTCTGCACGATCGTGACTTTTTGGAGAAGTCTAGAAAAGCACGATCGTGCACATTTCTTATCCAACTTGAATCTCACGATCGTGCTTATGCACGATAGTGACATTGAATGCTTGCTAAAGTGGACTGATGAGAACATCCTTCACTCTTTTGGTCATAACTTTTTCTCCTGACCTCCAAATGACATGAGACTTAAACCATTAGACTCATAACTCATTGCTCTTCATCTCGACCAAAATTTATAACCATATGAAATCATTCTGGACAGATCAATTGATGAATTTGAGACAGAATTGATAAGGAGTTTTGGAAAATGATAACTGGAGTATTTTCACAGAACATGCTTCGGTATTTTAGACATAACTTGTTATGTAGTTATCCAAATGGAATATTCTTTATTTATATTAAAATAAAGACATAGAAATACAATTGTTATGAAGAAATCAAATTCCAATTATGTCTCCATAGTTCCAAAATCTGACATGAAGTTGGGTATAAAATATTGTTATAGTTAAGGAATGGTTCGAATTGTTTGGAGTATAACTTTTGAAATATTAAACCAAATTGAATGATCTTAGTGTTATTAGAAACTTAAGATAATAGGAAACATCTTATTAGAAGAAAGTTTTGTCAAATTACCTCATTTGCATTGTCTAATTGGTCATGGAAAATAGACCCAAAGGTCTGGAATTTTAGAGAATTTATAAGAAAGAATGAGAATTTGGATATTGTATGATCATATAATGTTAGAATAACAATAGTGAATGAATTATTGGTATTAAAGTGCCAAGGACACGTGTATAATGGAGATGAAGGGGTTCATATGATTGTGGTTGTGATTCAAAGGAAATGAGTAATGAGTACAAAGTTAAAGTTAAAGTGAATGAGAATTTTATTTTTATGAGAGCAAATAATGCTAAAAATAAAATGACGAGTAATTAAGTTATAAAATGAGAGTACCCGAGATTGTCGAGAACATGCTTTGTACATAGTCCGTATATACATTTGTGCATAAATAAATGCTTATAATTGTGTAAAGTTATTAATATGTGTGTGCAATGCGTGTATTGCATAATTTTGATGTGGAGGATAAACGTCCACATTTAGACGATTCCAAATCATAGAAGCTAATGCTAATCTGGAGTGTACTATGAGTAGACCTAGATGGTCTCATTTCATTGTTTGTCCTGTTTTGATTTTTTGTATTGATTGACTACTGAATGACTATATGAATGTGATTGATTGTGTTGATTTCCAAACAGGAGGTCCGATGAATGTGATGTATGAATGAAATATTGAAGTGCTCATTGAATGTGAATTAGACAAAATAAGTGTTTTCTCAACTTAAGTGTTGAATGTCAGACTAAGGTCTGATGACAATGCGAATGAGATGTGATAGTGAATACGATTGTGTGTTATTGAGTACTTTCAATCGACTGAATATTGTGATGCATTTCATTACATGAATGCATGAAACATAATGGCAATTGTGACCGAGTAGCCACCGATCAGAGCTTAAAGTTCAACGAGTGAAAAAGAGCCTCGAGCTCAAAAGTGATTAAGAACCTAAGGCTCATTATATAAAATGAGTCATGTATTCTCCAAGCGAATAAGGGACAGTTAGTAATGAGCATGGTATCTAATAGATACGGGACAGTTTAGGCACTCGATCACAACAAAGTAACAAATAGAAAGTGAGTCTCATGTGCACTGCATATGCATAATATGAATGATTAAATTGTATTGAATGTGAAATGTGAAATAATGTGAATGTGAATTATGTGTTATGTGACTGGGTGAGCCATCGATAATGGTCACTCATTGAGTTCGCAAAACTTACCCAAAATTTACAAATATTTTTCAGGACTAGAAGAATACCCCGTTAAGCAAATGAGAATACCCCTATAGCATGCAAGTGAGGGATAGAGATCAGGATCAGTTCGCATCTACATTGTATTTCTTTTTTTTGTATAGAATTGTATTTTTCGTAACTTTTGTATCAAATTATGTATTCCTTAAGTTTTGTAAAAAGATATATATGATTTATGTTGTATTGTAAAGACTTTATAACTAAAGTGTTTTGTTTTTATGAAAAGGCCGCCCAAATGACTATTGAAAATTCTATTGATTGTATTGTTATGATTGAAAAAGTGTACTAATGAAGTGGGCCTGATTGATTATCGATTTTTGCATATTTTGATTGTATTAAAAAAGTTGTAATGAGTTTTCGAGTGGTTGACTGTTCTAGCTTGCCATCCTTATAGGATTTACACTCGAACATCACTCAGAATGTCAGGTACGTGTCTCGAGAAGGTGGGGTGCTACATAAAAGGAGAAAATATAAACACTTAATTTTGTTTTTTATTTATTTCTTTATAAATTTAAGAAATAAAAAATTAATATTTTTCTATTTATTTTAATCCAAATTTATTTTCAAATGGGCATGTTACTTATTTGTAATGACTGATGGTATTTTTTATTAATAGATATGATGTAAGATGTATAAAGTCCTCGCATAGTTTGTATTTAGGTATGATATTTTCTATACTTAGCAATGGTATTCCTATATTAAAGACAATATGTTACTTATTTTTAATGAGTGATGGTAAATTTGTATATAGACATGATATTAATATATTGAATCCTAATATACTTTGTACTAATGCATGATATTCTTTGTATTCAGTCATGATATTCTCATTTTCTAGTATATGTGTTACTTATCTTTAATAAGTGATGATTTTTTTAAATATATGTGGTATTAGATTTATATGAGTCCTAGTATAGTTTGTATTGAGGCAAGATATTCTTTATACTAAATGATGGTATTTTAATATCGAAGTGGTGATGTTATTTATCTAAAATGAGTGATGGTATGGTTTGTATTGATAATGGTGACTTTTTTTACAAGATTTTAGTTTTTGAAACGTAAAGACACGATATTTAAACATTTGGCTTAAGGTCCTTTAATTCTTTTTATTAGTTGCAATATTTAATTGGGAAAATTATATTAGTGGAGATGGATGATAATGTTAAAAAATTTCATAAGCACTGTCCTTTTAAATTGTTCTCAAAATGAGCACCTTACAATGGACTATAACAAAAATGGAATATTTGCAGTTAGTTCCATAATTCAATTATCTTAATGCTCCCAACAACCTTATCTCTAATGACTTTCAATTAACAAATTAGTATAAAATGCTATACTAATCCTTATATTAATTATTAAACAATAATCCACAATATAATTCTTACATTATAGGCAATTATTGAATGGTATTTTATGAACATGTATTTATTCAAAGTTTTACTATATGAGGCATGTATCGATGGTGCAAAGAGTTGAAATCACTTAACATCACCCGATTGTAAAGGTCCTTCAAAATCTCAGTCAACTCCTTTCATTATAAGTCATATATGTCAACAATAATTTATTGCATATTAAAGGTGTTCACAACATATAAATATGAACCTATAATAATCTATAATTTGTGTGACTAATCCCCATACCAAGATTCCAAAGCATAAAGCATGTAAATCCTATTGTTGTAGCTTTGTTCAACAATATACATATTACTTAAAATGTAAGTTAATCTTTATTGATTCAACTTAATAACAATATGTAACTAGAAAACCCAATTCATTCAAACAAAGACAAACATAATATTTTTCTTACTTGTTCTTTTACCTTAAGAATTATCTTGCATAAGAGGTAGAAAATATAGACCAAGAAACTTTATCATCGCATTATAGACTGAAAGACACCATTACCTACCATAAGATATGTGCCTATAGCCTCAAACCAATATGTCGTTACATAAGGAAAATCTAATGAGATCTTATATTGTCGCATACAGTATAAGTAACAAGCTGCAACCTAGTAATGCTTTGTTCAGGTCCTTTTTAAGCCACCCTAAATATGATTGGAGTTGAATACCATAGTCTCCTCTACTTTCACTGAAATTTATAGCACCACAAATGATCATTATGAAGTATCCAAATCATTGACAATATTTCTTATAAACTTGGAAATAATATGTAAGAAATCAATAGATGAAAAATAATTGTTCACGTTTCCTCAAACACTTAGTTTACATCCACTTAATAACATTACAACATTAAATTCAATTCCAACACAATTTTTATTATTCTTCTTTCATGACCAAAGATGTCAATATTATTCACAAAAAATATTAATTCCGATATGTATCAACCTAGATGAACTCTATGGTCCATAATCTCAGGTAATAAAATTGATGAAAAGTCTCTAACAAAATTTTAGCTATTTATACCATAATATATACATAAAAAATCACAATGTTGTAAAGAAAATTTGATGTTATTTTCTTTATTTAATTTACATAGTGTAACCTACCATATCATATCTGTAATTCTTAGGCTTAGAACATGAAAGGACATTGCTCAATGTTAGACCAAATCGATCAATATTAAATAATGCCACTATGTACAAACTTACTAAAACATTTCAACTAAAAACATATTAATGTTAAATATATATAACATCAAATGCATCAACATTAATTTTAGTTTAATAAAATAACCATGTTACCGTATTTTTAAATTAGCTTTTTTAAAGAGGTGCTTAACATATATAGATTCAAAAGTTAAGTTCTCTTCCAAGACATAGATTTCTTCTCTGATGGCACTCACTTTATGTGTGTTCTTTCATTCTTATAGCCTTACCATTTAGATGCATGTATAAATAAGAAAGTAAGGATACGTGGACTTCATAGCGTTAAAACATCCCAAAATGTGATCATTGATGATAATCATGACTTAGATGCATTAACATATGAGAATGAAACATTGAAAAAGTATGTAGATTCTCTCAATGATTCATAATCCAAGTTTACAAAGGGATATGAAAAAAATAATGAACATGTTCAAATCTCAAAATAATTTCAATAATAGGCATAGAATATGATTTAATCATAAAAGTGAAGCCAATTCTCAAATCATGTTTGTCAAAGAAAAATGTTTGCATAGTAAAGAACCATTGCCTAAAGTGAAAAATGAGTATAGACCATCCACTTCTAAGCATATACATACACATGTCACGTTCTCTAGAACTAATTGTAAAAGCAAGCATCATACTTTATATATGGCTCATAACATAGGCATAGAGTTTAATACTATCAAGAGAAGAATAGGCATAAATTCTATAATCACAAGCAAATTCACTCACATCCTTTTAAGCCTAAAAAAGCATACATCAATCTTGCATTCATAGTAGACATCATATATATAATCACAGTAGCTCATTTCATTATTCTAGGAAATCATTCAACACCTTTAGTGTCTAAAGGAAGTTTTCTCATTATGCATACACATGTAGTAATGCATTTTTTATTTCTCAAACAAAAAATGGGAAGCAAACCCTTAAAAGTATGGTTAAGAAAGAATAACATAACAATCAAGCAACTAAGCTTATTTTGAGACCTAAAACATATTGATTAGCTTATTTTGTAGGTTTCTTAAAAAGAAATTGATATGTAGTAGATATGGCAGTTATTGAATTGAGTATTATTTTTTAAGAGTTTATATTTTTTATCTTAACAAATCTAACCTTCTTATGTCCACTCTTGAAGAGTTTATGTAGAATATAGAGAAGTTTGTCCTTAAAAAAAGCAAGGATGATTAAAGACTCTTCAGAAGAAATAATTGTTAAACTAAGTAAGGATGAGATGCCTCTAATAGGTTGTAAACTCAAAAAGAATCCTCATTCAAATAATGCACAGGTGATGTTAAACAAAAGGTAACTATTAATTCATATGTTAGAAATTTGTCACGTATTGCTCTCATTTATCTATTTGATTATAAATCCTTGGTGTTGATTTTTTTGGTTTGAATTATGAATAAGGTTTTTAATTATTCATTTTATAGTGTGCACCTTAGTACCTATGCTTAGAGACTATGTACAAAACGAGGTTATTAAGTTAGAATTTAGATCAATTAGGTAATAATTTCTTTCAAACATCAAATAATTATAGATTTTGCACAATTAAAAGAAAAGAGAATTAGTTATAATCATTCTTAATATTTAATTGAATGATTTTGTGCTTTTAATCTTTTTTTATTTGAGTTTTGAGATTATTTCCAAGCCTTTTAAAACACACCAGTTGATCAGTGTTATTATGGTCAACTGGTGTTACTATGGTTGACTAGTGTACCTAAAAATCATATTTTCTACGTTTCCAATGAGTTTGTTATATATCTAGTTGTTTGTTCGGTCGCCCATATAGACACATTAGTCAACCAAGGCCCTCCTATGGTCGACCAATATCCCTGTATCTGACATTTTTATCTTTCTAGTAAGCTATTAAGGATTTTGGTTACTTCTTTGGACAAATATTTATGCACACTGGTTGATTACTGTCTTTGAGTAGTAGACCAGTATCCACTTGACTAAGAATTTGTTTCACTTTGGTGAGTTTGTGACTTTTTTGGTTGATTGAATGGTCGACCAGACGAGACATATGATCAACCAATCTTCTTAGTTGGACCTCTTTTCCTCTATTTTTCGTCCTAGTTGTTTATATCTTTCAAAATCCTAAATAACTAACCATTTTCTTTGAAAATTTTCCTTCTTTTATTTCATAAAAATCTCTTTAAACTGCATTAAATTAAAATTTCTTCATTCCTATGTTTCAAATTTAGGGATTTTTAGAATTTCCCTTTATTAAGAGTTATCTTTTTAATTGATGCTTTCATAGAAAAATTCTAAAAGGAGTTAAGGTTGTTTCCCCTTTAACTGTACTAACAAATCTTTAATTTTGTTCAATTTTGGTATTCTGGGCACTTTTTCGTATTTTTATTATTTTAAAATTTTGTTTTTTAAATTATAAAACTTAAAATTGATTGTTAGATATTATAATTATGCTTATATTTGTTACAATTTCAATCCCTAATTTTGTCAAAACTTGTCCTTGTTGCTTAATTAAAATTTTAACTTAGGGCCAATACTGAAATTAGAGTTTTTTCAACATTAGGCATAATTAGGGATTTTTCTTTCAAAATTGAGCATTTACTTTAACTCCCTTCTTTCTTGAATAAGCTTACCATTATCAAACAATTTTGTTTTGATCTTTTAACCAAGTTAGTTTGACGTATGATATTTTATATTATGCATTCATGGATAAAATGATTTGTTTTTCATGATTCCAAAAAGTGAAAAACTAGTGATATTTGATTTATTGGGAGTGATGAGATTCAGGGAGATTGATTTCTTTATTATTTTTGTATTCCTTGCATTTCACGTTATATGCTTAAACAAATTTTTGTTGCTTATGTGTATGGATATTTTTTGATATTAAATATCTCCTTTTTCTTGATATTAAATTATGTCTTATGTATGAATTAAAGGAAAGCTAATCATTATCTTGATAGTTGCTTTAATTTTATTATTCTCTAATATCACAAATATTTTGTAATTATTGAAAAGGGGAGATTATTTAACTAAGGAAGGTTCTAATTAATGTTTTTATATAATAAAAAATAATAGCTACCAATGAGTTTATTATTTTGATAAAAATCAATATAAGAATAAGATAAAGTTATAAACTTATGAAGATAGCTTATGAAGTTGATAAAGAGAAGTTGAAGTTTTGCAATAATCAAAATGAAGATTAAATAAGAACAAAAGAAGATTAGGCGTATTAAGGTAATTCTTTAGATTGTAATGTCAATTATAATGTTATTTAACCACTTTGATGTTCTAAAAGGCTCAAAATATTTTATTTCAATTCATTACATGAGTCTCTCCATTCATCAAGAGGCGTTAATGTTTTTGATATTAATATAAAAGCCTCTTAATCTTGCAAAACAAACTTTAAGGAACATTTTGAAAAGTTTCTAAATTATAATTGCATTAAACAAATTGAATTAGAGCATTTAAAGTTGTTAAATAATGTTTTGGGGTGATTAGTTGACTTATATGAGTTTGAGCATTTAACTAATTTGATGTTCTAAAAGCCTTACTGTGTATAAACATTTCATTTCACTTCATTGCATTAGTCTCTCCATTCATCAAGAGGCATTAAAGCTTTTGATAGTAATATAAAAGCCTCTTGATCTTCTAAGAAAACTTTATGGAACATTTTGGGAAATATCTAAATCATAATTGTATTTAAAAAATTGAGTTTGAGCATTTAAAGTTATTAAAATCATGTTTTTAGGGTGATTAGTTAACTTATATGGGTTAGTGATAGATCAATATAGGCTAAAGCTATTAAATTTGATATATTGTGAGTTTGTTGTAATAGTTCACTAATATACCATATTGGTCGACTAGTATCCCAATGACTAGTGAATATGGTGCTTTTAATGTATATAAGTCAACCAGTACACTGCAAGTAGTCGTTGTAACGGTAGTTCTTGAATCCAACAACTAAGAAGGGTCCCAAATCACTATAAATAGGTATTTTCTCATTGATTTTAATATCAAAAAGTATTTGGATGTATTTTACACATGTATCCGGAGGGTTGCTTCTGTATCGATCAACCAATTCGGATTTATGCCTGGTAGGTCCACAATAGAAGCGATACATCTACTCCGCAGACTTATGGAATGCTACAGGGAACGAAAATGGGATTTGTATATAGTTTTTATTGACTTGGAGAAGGTGTATGACAGGATCCCTAGAGACCTCTTATGGAGATGTTTAGAAGCTAAGGGCATTCCTATCACCTATATTAAAGTAATTAGGGATATATATGAAGGCGCCCTAACTAGCGTTAGGACGGTAGGTGGGGACACGAAAGCGTTCTCTATCAGTGTGGGTATCCACCAAGGATCGGCGTTAAGTCATTTGTTGTTCACATTAGTGTTAGATGAGATTGCCAAACATATTCAAGGAGAGGTACCTTGGTGTATGTTATTTGCGGACGATATTGTCCTAGTAGATGAGACCAAGGAAGGAGTCAATGCTAAGTTAGACTGCTGGAGAGATGCGTTAGAATCGAAAGGTTTTAAGATGAGCAAGTCTAAGATGGAGTATTTAGAATGTAACTTTTCAGGAAACCAAGTGGAGCATGAGGTGGCAGTTGCAATTGGTACCGACGTCATACCACAGAGGACGAGTTTTAAGTATCTCGAGTCTGTCATTCAGAGTGATGGAAATATCGATGTTGATATTGTACATCGTATTAGATCAGGCTGGACCAAATGGCGAAGTGCTTCAGGAGTTTTATGTGACAAGAAGATTCCTTTAAAACTTAAGGGGAAGTTTTATAAAACGATGATTAATCCAACCACGTTATATGGGGCGGAGTGTTGGCCTACTAAACGTAGGCATATCAGACAGTTGTTGGTAGTAGAAATGCGTATGTTTAGGTGGATGTGCGGTTTTTTCAGGAGAGATAAAGTTAGGAACTGGGTGGTGAGAGAGAGACTACAGGTAGCCATCTTTGCAGACAAGTTGAGAGAGACTAGGCTTAGGTGGTATGAGCATGTGTGGAGGAGGCCTTTCGATGCTCCGGTACGGAGCTGTGAGGGCATAAAACTTAGTGACTATAAGAGGAGGAGAGGGAGGTTGTACAAGAATTGGCAGGAAGTAGTCAAGGCGGATATGTCAGAGTTAGCCCTTAATGAGGTAATTACTCATAATAGAAAAGTTCGACGTGATCGAATAAGGGTAAAGGATTAACTGTTCCAGTTACCCAATCCCCTTACTTAGTGAGTGACAAAGAGGGATGGACTTTATATACTACTAGGTTCTCGCAGATTCTGTCCTTCTTCAGATATTCTCCATCTTTTTTCTTTCTTCATGTATTGTGTTTGTATACCACATCATTCTTATATTGTCTTATTTGCATGCGGGTTCACCGAAAATAGCCTCTCTACTATGTAGGGGTAAGGTTGCGTACTATCAGACCTCCCCAGATCCTGCTTCATTGCGAAATTTCAGACTAGGTGATGATAATGATGATGATGATGATGATGATGATGTTTCTAAGTGTTTTTCAATTATATGAGCATCATTGTTACATATTTGTGTAAGTGAGCCTCTTTAAACTTATCAAGTTTTAAAGTGGGGTATTTTGAGTTATAATATTTCATTGGGGGCATCATATTATTATGCTTAGGGGTGATCCAAGTGAGATTAAGGCTCCTCTTCATCTTGGAAGAAGATTGTAAAATGGTTCCTCTTTTCCTAGAAAGATTATATAAAGGATATTCTTCACCTTGAAACACTAATTATAGTAGAATTCCAAGGACAGTTTTGGGAGTAGATGTAGGAAAGGGTTATTTGCTGAATCATTATAAATCAGTTTGTATTCTCATTTTCCTATCATTTTAAAATTATTATTCAATTATTTGATTAATTTATATTAAGCAATTTCTTCATCCTTATTTATGTTGATTGTTATATTGGTTAAAAAAGATTGTTAAATTTTTTAAAAAACACCTAATTCACCACCTCTCTTGGGTGCTATTAGGGATTAACAAACATCTTTATGCCTCTTAAGAAGAAGCTTCTCTAGTTTCTCAAAGGAATTATTACACAGTCACTTATGATATTTTACGTGGCTTGTGTCAATAGGATTAATTGTTTAGTTTTCTAGTTATTTTTTACATAATGATGGATAAATGGTTTGGTATGTCAATAAACTATAATTTTCTGATTACCTTAATAAGTAATGCAACATTATGTTTTTTCATCCATATTACTACTTTTTATTTTGTAGATATGTGTATACATTTATAATAAGCTCTACGCTTTACTATATATCCTCATTTTGGTATAGATATTTGGCATTGCTTCTTAGATCCACGCTACCACTCAAATCCTTATTTTCCCCTAATTAACTAAAGTCTATCTAGAATTGTGATTTAACAAATGCACCTAAAATGTTTGTAAGTTTTGACTCTCATTTCCAGCTAGAGAATAAATTAGGCAATATGTGTACAATACTTAAGCATATGTGACTATGATCACTTATTCCTATTATTGGAATTTTTGGGCCATCTTAAAACTCAATCAACCTAGAAGCATCTTGTGAGCCAAAAGTGACATGTTGTCATTCTTACTAGGGAGGAAATTTGATGATAAGTTTTAAAGACAAAGCCTCTTACTAGACTTAACTAAACCAAGTTCATATGACACTCTAAAAAGAATGATAATTACTATAGATGACATAGACAGGGTTACTATAAATCTATTGACATAAGGATGCAACTCCTGCGATTTAATACTATTAAACTTATGTTTTTATAACTACTATAACTATTAGGTTTACTCCTTGAGCTCCTTATATCATCTCATCGCCTCTCTATAACTTATGAAATTTAAGGAGGAATAGATGTAACCTTACTTATAAAAAGAGGATAGGTCTATAGATCACCTTAAAGTTGAAAGTTTTTTCAAAAAATAGGCATAAATGAAAGCGAGAGTATTTTCTCTCTCTAATAACTCTCTAAATATGGAAAAGGCAAGTTATCTTGCATATCATGTACCTTATATAAAGGAATGGATAGTTAAGATTGTTCTAGATTAATTAATAATATTTGATTGATGTTTTCTCCAGTATCCTCGTATAATACTATATGCAAGTGGATCTATCATATTATATTAGTTAAGAGATAAGTAGAGGTTAATCCTATAAGGAAAGTATAATTACTATCATATGGCCAGTAATAAAGAGAGTACTTGATTAATCTAAAGTTAGCTTAAATTAGATAGAGCAAGTTACCATTAGATACTAACAAGTAAATAATCAATGATAGGAAAACAAGTATGATATAAAACCTAAACCAAAATTTCCCCAAGCATTATCTTGTATTTTCAATTCAATTATTTAGATATTTTATAATTTGGACAAGAAAATTTATCCTAATATAATGAATGATCACCTTTCAATGTATAACCACCTATCCAATGATTAATTAATAAATGTATCTTTCTAATTAACATATCTAATAATGCACTAAATTTTGTGAAACTTCATAAAAGGTCACCCAAATACCAAAAGAATCATTTTAATACCTCATTCAATCCTCAATATAAGTTCCTATATTAATCTATAGGCGTGTTTTCTTTAACAATGACCACATGCAAAATCAAATTAGGTTTAAGTTTTCTCTTGTATTAATCAACATTAATATTAACACAAATATTAAAGAAATATAGAATTATTTATATATAAAGTTGATTCAATCTAGACAAGAAAAAACTAAGGCTCCTTCTAATTTAGATATACATAAAACTAGACAAAAATCATTTTGAACCAACCAAAAACAAACAAAAGAATTGAAGATTAATAAAAAAGGTTTCCCAGTGAAGATCTCAATCTCTTAACATGATATGCTTCCTTGTTAAGTATAAATGTACTATATGTTTTATGGCTTCTCTCTCTATTGACTGCTAACCCTAACTTAAAATTAAACTCAAATTAGTAAGCCTCTTTTAGCTAGGATTTTCACATATTTAAATAGGCATTCCCATTTAGAACATGGTATGTGAAACAGTTCTATTCCATATAGTTATTGTTTCTCTCAACACTTAAAGTAAGAAGATTCTAAAGCTCTTCCTAAGCTTTTTGTAGCATTTTAAATCATCTCAATCAAAGGTCAAATGAGAAAGTTATCTGTAATTTAAGAAGTATTATTAAAATGGTAAAAAACTGTCTAATTATCTTCATTTTTCTCTTAACACCTCCATTTGCACCATTCTATCATGTACTTTAATATTTTCCAATTTTTCTACTAGAGAGGAACATGAGCAATAGCACATTTATGTTGTACATCATGTATCACATTATATCTCTACCTTATATGACATAAGCTCTAACTCGACCATATAAGAGGTTGTGTTCTACACCAAAGTTCTAGTGAGGAATATGCCCTAGCACATGACTATATATCATGCCATATTTAATCTTCTCACTTTATGTTTTTGTTTAGAGAGGGACACACATTAGCATATGGTCATGTGTTAGACTGTTTCAACCAATAATGAGTTTTCTTCTTATTTTATCTTATAAATCCTTAACTAATATAGTTCCCATAAAGCATTTCCATAATTACATAAAATGTGGTATAAAACCGATTAAATCAAGGTAATTTAGTTGGAAAACATAGTAAAATACTAAGTAAAATATATGTACATTACATATACATTAAGATTAACAATACTTTGATTCCCTGTGGGGGGCATGAACATCTCTATGATAGTTGTATTTTACACGGAATATTCCTATTAAGGCTTTTGAAAGACAATTCTTTCCAAATCATTAGCATGCCTCATAGAGGCCTACTAAAGAGAAGTCAAAGATGAATTATCAAAGATGGTTGTCAATATATGCCATAAGTAGATTTACTTAACGTGGCTTGAAATGAGTGTGGGTTATTGTTATCTTTGTGCCTGCCTCTATTAGGCTAATTAATTATTTATCATTGGCTTTAAAAAATTAACTTAGAGTAAATTAGACCGATTATTATAAATCTATAGTATATATGAGTGAGTGATTAACATATGATCAATGGGAGTAATTTCAACATCTTTGCATTCCTTAATACTAAAAGTTTCATTCTCGATCCAAGTTCTAATAAGAAACTAAGGGATAATTAAACACACCTAATTATCATAACTAGTAAGTCTTCCTATAGGTCAAACAAGCCTTCCAAAATAACTTTTAAAGTGCCCTTTAAAGCTTATTCTCAATTTTTATGCAAGAAAAGAGGTTGATAGCTTGTTTTAATGATAAGCTCAAATAGGCAACCTTGAACTGCCTAACTTATAAATGGTTATATATGTTGTTAAAGGCATTAGAGATGTGAGTTTACCTATAACATAAAAAGTTTATATACATACTGATTATGAGCCACTGGTACACCTTAGGGGGGGAATAAGTTGAAGAAATGTCATATCAGGTGGATGAAATACATTAAAACATTCTCATTTATCATTAAGTATAAACAAGGTAAGGAGAATGTGGTGGTCTCATAGGTATGTTCTTCTCACTTCTTTAAATGCAAGGTTATTAGCATTTGAATATATAAAGAATTTATATGCTAATGACAATGAATTTGGTAATATTTATTTGACTTGTGAAAGGGGTGCATTTGGAAAATTTTATAGGTATTATGGTTGTTTATTTCATGAAAATAAACTTTGTGTGCTTATGTGTTATATGTGTGAGATGTTTATGAGTCAGACATATGATAGAGGTTTGATGGATCACTTCAGCACTATAAAGACCTTGGATATGTTAAACGAGCATTTTGATGGGTCTAAAATGAGATGTGATGTAGAACGAGTGTGTGGTAGGTGCATCACTTATAGGAAGGCTAAATGTAAGGTTTACCATACAGGTTATACATGCCTTTTCTTATACCTAGTGAACTATGGGTCAATATTAGTATGAATTTTGTAATAATTTTGCCTAGCTCGAAGAATAGAAAGGACTATACTTTTAGTGATTAATAAGTTTTCTAAGATGGAATTTTATTTATTGTTACAAAATTGATGATGCAACCGATATTTTTGACTTGTTTTTTAAGGAGATAGTATGAATATATGGAGCTCTTATGAGTATATTGAGTAAATAAGATATTAGACTCCTTATTTACTTTTGGAGAGTTTTGTGAAAAATTTAAAGTAAAAAGTTGTTATTTTTTAATATTATTCTTCCTCAAACTGATGGTCAAAATATAGTCATATATAGGTGTAACATCCCGTCCCCGATAGGAAGGTTATATTGGTAAATTGGGACATGCTAGGTTGTTACATTGCATATTTTGATTGTTCATACATTTGGCCTCTAATTATAGAGGAATGAGTCATTTGGCACATGCACTTATATGTACATGCATTCATGACAGTTCCCGGCAATTATGTGTGAATATGTTGTGATTTGTGAATTCTGAGATAATTGTGCTTGAGAATTTGGAATTGGAATTGTTTTAGAGTGATTGTCACTTGATAGTGACCCTTAGAAATTTTCTGGAAAACTTTATAAGTGA
>JANVCQ010000001.1:2939562-2951694 GCA_025531925.1 Erythroxylum plowmanianum
TTTGGAGAGTGGACCGAGAGTGGACCGATCGGCCCATGGGTCGTCTTGACTGGATCCGGGTCCAGCACGGTCGGCCCGACCAAGGCCTATTATTAATTGTAATATATAAGTAGGATGAATAGAAACAGAAATTGAAAAAGAAAAATACCAAGTCTAGAAATTAGAAAAATTAAAATGACATTATTTAGATCATCAATCCATAACCTTAAAAAATTATAGACACAATTATTTTCCTTCCATGCTTCATAACAAAAAATAGTCAATCCTCATAATTGGTCTGTTTAAAATATGAAAGAATAATATCAATCCAATATTATGTCTATACAAAGAGTATCATTATACTATTATCAAAATCATGTTATTTTTTAAACTAAAGAGTATCATAGTGCCATTATCCAAATAAAAAAGGTATAAAAATGTCAATTAAAGTTGAAGAGATTGAAGTTGAGCCAACAGGAAGAGAAAACAGTATGGAGTTTAAACCACTCAAGTAAAGAGTTATATCTTTAATTCTAAAAAACTAAACCAATCATATTAAAAAATAGTAAATTGATAAGTAAAGATTAATGAAAGCAATCCAATAGTAGATGAAAGGGGCTAGTTAATTATTATTATAATTAGGATTGTTAATAGTTTTCACCACTTCATCTATACATAGAAATATTATTATGTAAATTATACTCGATTACGCACTATTTGTATTAAATGGATATTCAACATATGATAATTAAAAATTAAATATAGTTTCACCATCAAATATTTGTTCAAAGAAAATTTCAATTGAAAAAAATGGTCTTCATATTTGTATCAATATAAAAAAGACAATATACTATAAAATAATATAATTGCTAAAATTATTATGGTAACAAAACTAACATATAATAAAGAATAGAGTTTATCTTGAATATTTTTATTATCCAACCAACTTTGGGCACATATAAGGGTTTTCACAATATTAAGATGAAGTCGAGCACAATAAGGAATAGCTATCTGACTGCTAATACTAAATATAGACTTCGAAGCAATAGTAGATACTGAAATTGCAAAGAGGTCTCGTATAATTGCTTGCATGATCAGATAAGCACTTCAATGTGTCTTCTACTATGATAATACATTAAATCGACCCTTTTTCAACCAAGGTTATAACACTTGGCTCCAAATAGTTGTCCAATTCTATCATACTCTAAGAAGTCCTAATCTTTTTTTTCATTGTGAATTGTTCAAATTTGGGAATCAAACTAGTTATATTAATAATGGGTGAAGATGATACTAAATTATGTGATCCTGATTTTTGTCTAATCTTAGTTGATAATCATTAAATAAATCATAATATAATTGTTTAATGATATCAACATGTGCTTGAGCTCGATCACCTTACAACTTTTGGTAATAAAATATAATCTCTTAATCTTATATCATAAGTCCAATACAAAAATGACTGTCATAGTTTGTCCTACGATAAATAAATAAGAATTAAGTTTCTTTATTATATGTTCTACCATTAACCAAATTACCTCATTGAAATAAATAATACAGCCAAACAAAAGCTCACATGATCTCAGTCATGCATCTTAAGCAAATGTGCCAAATGGACTTGGTAAATGGGCTCAAGATCAATCAACCCAAAATCAAGGGGTTAGGTTCGATTTAACTTGACCTTAGGCCAGGCTTAGGTTCTGGCTGCCTAGGATTGGCCCTGCTCGAGGCCCAATAGATATAAGAAAATTAGGCTAGGTTGGGCTCGAGCTCAACTATCTTGGGCCTAGCTTGAACCTGGTCAACCCGATCTATTGGTATCCTTAGTGCCAAGTTAGATATTTTATTCTTAAAAACAACTAAGGAGCATTATAAAATATATCCAACTTCGTACAAAGTGCTTTAACCAACTCTCATTACACTTCTTTCAGTAGGCAAGTATACTAAAAATCTTTGTCTTAACCTACTGAACACTTTAATATACTTGGTTATCAAATTCAACAAATTGAATGTTGAATTCCCTCTGGTTAGACAATCCAAAATCAACTCCTTTTGTACACGAAATTCATAGTTGCTATACAGTTTATTAAAAAATTTCTCTTTTAGTTGTCACACTCCAATTCTCTACGCTACTCTGGATTGATTTTACCATTTTCTTTATTTCCTCCAACTATCCTTTACAATCAAATTTAAGCTGTGCATGAAATAACTCATATCTAGTAACTTTCCAATAATCAGAAAGCTATCAACCTGTAACTTGTTCTTCAATTTTTCTATCATTATATCATTTGTGCTATAGTTTGTCTAGAGTTATGGTTTAAAGCTTGTTGTTGATGTTCTAATTTATTATGCACTTCACTATCATGGTTTTCAACCTTTCACTTGCATGTGAAGTCAGCACATAAATAAACGTACTATTTAAAAACATGATCAAATATGATTATAACATAACCAGCAAATAAATGATATGACATTAAATAATATAATTTACTTTAATAGTTGACTGCATAAAGTCTAATCATTGTTAATATAGTAAGTTGTCACCACCATATAATCCTTCTTTTAGTTATCAAATGGTCCATATATTTGATGTAATGATTACTTATTCATGAATACTTGACAACATATTCAATATGTGATGCCTGAATACCCCCTGAGAGGATACACGGTTGTCACACAGAACGTAATCATAATAGAATTGAACAGAACGACTGAAGCAAACAAAGCCTTCTACATCTTCCATAAACCAATTCATGCAAACATACATTATATATCATTCCAAACTTGTTCAAAACATACATATATTATATCACATGAACTTAATACAAATTTGTTTTAAAACCCGAAATCAACTTGAAACATAGTTATTACAAAAACTTACAACAATTCAGAATCATACACTTTATATACAAGCCAAAATAAACTCAAAATACATTTTTATCAAAACAAGACTCAGACTCTATTGGCCATTGCGGTTGACTCGTCCCAGTCTTTATAATCCTCGCTTTGAACCTACAAGAGGCAAATCCACCGTGCTAAGCATATAGCTTAGTGAGTAATAACTAATCTATATATAAAGTGATAACTCATCATACTGAATCATATAATATTATAAGCATGCATTAACCAATTATTTTAACAATAACTCATACATAATGCATTTTAGAACAGATTTTATAGTTAACATAGTTGAATATCAAGAGAAGGTATAAACTCTTTAAAATTAGAACACAATTTTGTTTATGTCAAAATCAAACATATATCATAATACAAAATCAGATGACTGCTAAGTCATTTACAGAAGTGGATAATGGGACTTATACAGGAGAGACCGAAGTCTCCGATTCCCAAATAAGATAGGGAAAACAAAAAGAAGATAGAAAGAAGCGTTACAGTTAGCAACTTGAGAAGAAAACCCGTTCCTGTCAATTCGGTAAAGAACCCATCAAACAGATGATGAGAACAACAATGGCCGTTTACCTGTTAGTATTTCAGCAGAGGAATTGGAAGATGTCGAGAGAAGACTGTGACTGAAGAATATGAAGAAGATGCAATGACACATGTGTGGATTGCGCCCATATTTATATAATCGTGTGTACCCTGTACAAAAAATGGAATTAAAAAAACAAAATATTTAATGACAAAGCGATCGACTTGCCTCGTGTTTTCCAAGAAACCATTTCGGAATCGAAAACTTCGTAAAAAGGGGAGTAACAACGTTATGATTATTATTATTATATTAAAGAATTTAAAAAATAATTAAAAAATATTTTAAAAAATTATTAGATAAAAATTAATTGATTTATTTTATTTATAAGAACTTATTAATTAATAAAATTTTTTCTATTAATTAATAAATTGATCAATTTTTAACAACAAAAGTTATTAAAATAAATCGAATCGGAAAGTTAAAAATCGAATTAAAAAATTAAATTATTCAAGATTTTTACAGTCGAATTAATTGTAGTTTTTAATTATTTCTTAAATATATCATATTATTAAATGCTTAAATTCTCAGTTTAATTAAAAGCAAAATTTGAAGTTTCTCGTTAACCACTAGCTTGACCCTTCATTGTAAAGGGCAAATTAATTTTCTACCTCTTATGAACAATTCTTCCAACACTGCTTTGAATTGATTAGTAATTTATATGTCCAATTTAAATACAATAGTTATTAAAATATACATTTTGGGGCTTGCTCGTGGCTGTCTATTATCTGCCAGCGTTGATTTGACTTAAACCATTCTTGTTGTTCTGGGTTTTACAAGAAAGGCAATCTTAGAAAGTCTAAAACAACTTTTCTTAAGATCACAAATAAGAAATAAAAAAATATTTTATTTCATCCTTATCCTATAAACTTCAAATTCTCATAACATTGACACGGCTCTTTGACCATTGTTGGAAAATCATGTATGTCTGATTGCATTACATCTACATGGTAATCAACAAGAAAGACAGCCAGAATGTGTGAGCCAATTTCCTCGTAAATGAGGAGTTGGTGTTTGGTACGAAAGAATCCCAAAAAGGTACGGATATAAAAAGAAATCAACTCTCACAAGGTCGGATTTATATTCCAAAAGCAATATTGACTTTATTGGGTTCACAACGTGTAAAACATGCTTGGTATAGTATAGAAGTTACATTCATCCTTAGCCTTACTTAGGCCGGACCCTCCAAATTTCATTCGCACTAAATTCAATGTGCATATAAGTTATTCATGAATATTTACTTGTATACATAATAAATTTAACAAGCACTATAAATTATTCATGGACATTTACATGTCTATATACTAAATTTAATGAGCATATTGTTGAAAAATCGGGTCGAAATCTGATCCGAACCGCAACACAATAATCACGAAATTTTTTCGTGACTTTTGATTTTCAGAAAATCAAGATTTATTTAATTCTATAAAATGATTAACACGAATCATAATAAAGCTGAAATTTAATTCGTACCTTATTCCGAAGCTTGATTTTTATCTTGATGCATCCCTCGAGTCGTTTCCGAAACCGATCCGTCTCAACTACTATAGTCGCACAAGTGTCCGGGCTCTAATGGTATCCACAGAACATGTTGAGAGAACTCTGTATCTTTTTTTTATATTAAAGGGAAGAAAACCAGTTTACAAAACAAGGCAGGGGAAATAGATTCTCGATATATCCTGTAACAGGATTACATGACACCCAATGGGTGGATCAACAAAATAAGTGGGGCCGAAAGTGAAATTCTCAGCATAGGACGCTAGCCAGTCAGCACATCGGTTGTGCTCCCGGTATACATGTCGAGGTATCACAGTCCAGTTCCGTGTAAACAGTTCATAGATCCCCTGAATGATGGAATTGGGAGTCATAGCCCGTCTGCTCGAGGAGGAGAGGAGGGTGAGTGCGACTTCCGAGTCCACCTCGAGCTCAATCCTACGGTAGCCGAGGTCCCACGCAAGTGTAAGGCCGGCGTACACTCCCTAGAGTTCTGCTGACACTGGTGGACACAAGCATAGATTTTGTATGAAGCCCCCAAGTCAATGGCCTGCACTGTCCCGAATGAGGCCTCCGGCGGTGGCTGAAGAAGAGGAGCGGTTGCAAGCGCCATCGGTATTTAACTTGACCCACTCAAGTGGGGGGGGACGCCATCCGAGAAATTGTGCATGTCGAGGTCGGCGTACTAGAGCACTTCAGCTAGCCCAGGCGAGAGACTTGGAAAGTTGACCTGCATAAGACACCACAATAGAAACGGGTGAGTAGGGCCACAGAAAATGAGTATCAAAAATGGACTTGTTGCGCCAACCCCATAAAAACCAGCAAGTGACTCCGAATAAAATGGACCACTCGTGCCCAAACACCCGGTGATGCTGTTGGAGGTTGGTGTGGATCCACTGTCTGGCTAGTAGGTTGAAAAAGTCGCGAGGAAATGTGTGGGGAGGGAAGGCGGTCCACACATGACGAGCTGTGGCGCAGTCGCGCAGTGCATGGAATGAGGATTCATCAAGACCGCAGTGGTGACAAGAGCTATCCGTGGTGAGGTGTCAGCGGGCCCGATGCTGGTTGGTGAGAAGCCCGTCATGAGCTAGGAGCTAAAGAAAAGAACGAACGCGTTGTGGGCCAGGCTAGTGGCTGCGACGTCGACGTGATGCACGATCGAGGAGTACGTGGAAGCGACAGTGAATTGGCTAGTGTCAGATAGGCCCCAACAGATCTTGTCGGGTCCTAAGTATGGTTTCGGGGGAAACATGCCAACGATCGAGCGACAGATAGGCAACGGTATACTGTCGAAGAAAGCATCCCACTGCCAACAGTCGTTGAGGTCGACAAAGTGTTGGACAGGGAAGACACTCTCCTGATCGGGAATGGGGCGGGTAGCATGGTGAATAAGAGGGCCCAGACCAGTAACCCAAGAGTCCAACCAGAATCGGGTCTTGGTGCCATCCCCGAGTTTCCATGTCAAACCTTGGAGAACGAGATGCCAGGTGGACTTTATACTCCGCCAGATCATGGAACCACCTGTGGTGTCAATGGTGGTGAGAAGGGTAGTGGGATCAAAATTGTATTTAGCACAGAGAACTTGAACCCATAAGGTATTAGGTTGGTGAATTAGGTTCCAACCCAATTTAGTCAAGAAGGCATCGTTGGTTTCGCGAATATGACGAACGCCAAGACCCCCCAGCTCTTTTGGTTGGCAGACTGTCGCCCATTTGACCAGTGGAATCCGCTTGGTGCCACCATAAGAACCCGACACGAATTGGCGCATAATTTTCTCCAGATCATCACATATGTGGCGAGGCAGCCAGACCGTCTGCATAAGATAGGCGGGTAGTGCCTCAATGACGGACTGGGCTAGAGTGATCCTTCCTGCAAAGGATAGAAGCTTAGCAGACCAGCCCGTTAGCCGATGATGAACTTTGTCGAGAATATACTGATACGTACGCTTGGTGACCCTCTCATGAAGTAGAGGAACGCCAAGATATCGACCGAGGTCATTGGTCAAAGAGAATCCCAAAGCGTGATTTAAGCTGCGGGCCATAGCAGTCGGAATATTTTTCGAAAAGTAACACCGAGATTTAGCCTAACTAACTTGCTGGCCTGAGGCAGTGCAGAACGAAGTAAGGGTATCTCGAATCATGTCGATTTGCGCCCGAGAGGCTTCAGAAAAAAGGATGAGGTCGTCCGCAAAGAATAAATGGAAAAGAGGAGGCCCATTGCGGCTTAATCGGATAGACTGCCAGCAGTCTTGCGTCACTGCTTGCGTGATAGACTGCCCCAATCGTTCCATTCAGAGGACAAAGATATAGGGCGATAAGGGGTCCCCCTGACGAATACCCTGAGAAGGGCAAAAGGCCTCACTAAGGTCACCGTGCCAACGAACTTGGAAGGAGACCGAGGAGATGCACTTCATGATAAGGTTGATGAGAGAAGCAGGGAGGCCCACATTAACCAAGGTATCGTGGATGAAGTCCCAAGATAACCGGTCATACGCTTTCTCAAGATCAACCTTGAGGGCCATAATTCCTTTTCGGCCGGTTTTCTGTTTCATAGTATGGATAACTTCTTGGGCGATGATGATATTATCGGTAATCAAACGCCCAGGAACAAAACTGCACTGGGTAGGAGCCACCAGATCGGCAAGGTGAGGTTTAATCCTGTTAACTAGGATCTTGGTAAGGGCTTTGTAAATGACCGAACAAAGGGCAATGGGCCTGTATTGAGTGATAGAAGTGGGAGAGGGAATCTTTGGGATCAACACTAGAATGGTACGGTTAAGCTCAGACTCCCAAACTTCATGACGAAATATTTGCTAGAAGAAGGATGTCAACGAATGTTGCACCGTCTCCCATTCAGATTGGAAGAATAAAGCAGGGAGACCATCGAAACCAGGCGCCTTGTTAGGAGCCATAGAGAAAAAAGCCGTTTTGATTTCCTTGGAAAGAAGAGGACGGTCCAACTCGGAGAGAGCGGTTGGGGAAAGATGTGGAAAATGACCATGCAGCCACTGGATCGGGGGCTGGGAGGTGTCTTTGGTATAGAGTTATGCGAGGAAAGTCTGGGCCATACGGCAGATGTTCTGAGGGCCTGAGTGAGGAAGCCCATTCACATCCTGGAGGGATTGAACCCGCGCTTGCCGCTGTTTGGTCATGGTAATAGCATGATAATATTTGGTATTCCTGTCACCCTGGCTTAACCATTGACACCGGGAGCGTTGGTGCCAGTAAAGTTCCTCTTGATACAGGACTTGTTCCAACTCAACTCGGAGATGCTCCTCGAGATCTTGTATAGAGTTCGAAGGGGTGTCTTCAAGCTGTTGCTGAATACCACTAAGTCGGGCCAGAAGACGCTTTTTCCTATGGAAAATGTTCCCAAAGGTGTGGAAGTTCCAATGCTGTAGCCGATTGGCGAAATGTCTGAGCCCTTGGCTAAAATTAGGACTAGAAGGGGACCAATTTGTTGCAATAAAGGGACGAAAATCTGCATGAGTCAACCAAGCGGATTGAAATTGAAAGGAACGAACGGGCTACGGAGAGAGTGTACGGTGATTGAGAGTGACAAGGAGCGGTCGATGGTCCGACTTAAGGAAAAGTAGGTGGGTGACGCTGGTGTGGGAGAAGGTTGAATGCCAATCAGACGAACAAAAAGCTCGATCCAATCAGGCAAGAATTTGGCCTCGTCGCCAGGTGAAACGAGGCCCGGAGAAACCGAGGTCCTGTAGCTGGCAACTATGGATACAATCTCGAAAATGGGTATTGACGACAGAGTGTAGGTGGGACCCTCCACGTTTATCCTGTTGCTCTAATTTGGCATTAAAATCACCACCCAAGAGCCAAGGACCGTCAATAACCCTAGCAATATTCTGTAGGTAACGCCACAAATAGGTCTGGAGGGAGTAGGTAGGACTGGCATAAATGGCTGTAAAGTGAAAATGCATTTGATCCCACCCAATTTTGGCATGGACGAACTGACGATGAGCAATCTAAATGCGGACGTCAATATCAGGGCACCAGAGAAGCCAGATTCCACTCAAGAAACCCTCAGCTTCCACCCGGAAAGATTGAGAATAACCTAAGCTGCGAATAACAGTAGTCGCTCGAGGCTCGCTAATCTGAGGCTCCACTAAGGCCAGGAGCTGCGGTTTATGGGTCCGAATATAGTTTTTGATAATAGGATTGAAGGATCGACCTCCAGCCCCTTGACAATTCCAGATAAAAATCGTCATAGCAATTGAGGAAGGGGAATATACTCAGCAGGCAAGATTGCAGGACTCGCAGTCAGCTCGCCTTCCGGAGCAATCCGAGAAACCGGGGGAGACTCCACCATTAAATCGTCTAGTTCGACATTCATATCCGTAAGTGAAGGTGGAGATTGGGTGGGGTCTGGTGGTCGTGGGGGGTTTGGGGTGTGCAACTGGGACGACGAAGTAGGATCCGGGTAGGGTTGGTCGTCCTGGTCCATGGGCCCATTATCTGGATCCTCATTGGGGGCCAAAGAAAAGGAAGAATCAGGAATTATGATGTCCGCGTGGGAGGGGAGGGAGAGGGCGACATGGGCCGGTTGGGGGCTAGTAAGGACTAGTGGGGTAGGCCGAAGGGGAGATGGATGCGACACCAGTGGGCTTGGCCCATCTGCTGGGGTTAGCCCAGCTGGGCCAGCAGATGGGGCCTGGGTAGATGGGGCCATGGCTTGGCCCTGAAGCAGGGCCTCGAGAGCCAGGGTGGGGGCTTGGGATTCAAGGCCCGCGACTTAGCCCAAAGAAGGCAGAGGCGACGTCGTGTGATGGGAGGGCGAAGTGTTCATGGGAGGGTTAGAAGCAGCGGTGGTGGAGTTGCGTCTACGAAGAGACGACGCCCGTTTCATCCAACTATCTTTAAACGTTGGAGCAGTTAGGGATTGAGTAGCGAAGGAAGGTTGGGGCGGCGTCTGGTGCGACGAAGGACGATTGGGAACTACGGTGGATTGAGGGACGTCCAGGTGTGGTCTCAACGGCTCTTTGTCTGACAGATCCAGGAAGTGCGAGCCGTATGGATCATTTGGTTGGGAGGCGTGGGAGCGAGTGAGACGTTGGGGCGGGGGCGTCATAGAAGGACGGTGGTTCCGACGGGTCACCTGCATCCAAGCACCAAACGCATCCGGTCGTGGATCACTGGAGGAAGCCACGGGTTGGTTGGGGGTTCGGGGGAGTGTTATCGGGTCGGGAATGGAGGGCTCGGAGGCAGGGGGCACTCTATTTCAGGGGACAGATGGTAGCGCTGTGGCCTACGCGCCCACAAGCGAAGCAAAACTGAGGGAGGCCTTCGTAGGCGACCTTGATCAACTCGCCATCCAACTCGACGATGGGACGGAGCAGAGCGGAGAGGTCAATATCCACTGCCACACTGGCGAATTTACTGCGTTTAGTGAGTTGCGTGTGATCATCAATCTTCACAGTGCGACCTACCAGGTTGCCAATAGCAGTGAGAATCGAAGGATGGTACCGCGCTACTGGTAGATCAGGGAATCGCACCCAAGCCACGACGTGCGTGACCTTACCGGAGGAAGGCCTAAATTTAGGGAACCACAGCTGAACGGACAGAGCTTGACCTGCGATGATCCAAGGTCCTCGGGTAAGCGTGTTGACATAATCTTCCTCCTCTCGAAAGTTTACCAGGTAAAAATCATTCTCAATGTCAACGATTTTAATTGGCCCCTTAGGTTTCCACAGAGAAAGCAGGCGAGATTTGAGCATATTGAAGCCAATAGTGCAACCTAAGAGCTTGATGATCACGGCCTTGGCCCAGAGATTGTCCAATTGGTCTTTGAATGTGTCGGACAATGCGAGTCCCAAACCATATTTGCCTTGAATGACAGAGATGTCTCCCTCTGTGGGTTCTATGGGATTGTCTGCAGGCCAATCCATTAGATGACCCCCACTGCCAGATTCGGTGATACCAGCAGCTACTGCACTGTAACTGGGCGGAGTGGACTGGGAAGCAATTGCAGGTGGAGGTGGATCTTCGCCCCTTTCACGTATGCGAACCTTCTTGGTGGCTTGGTGATCTTGGGCAGTGGAGGTGGCCACGACAGCGGGGAGCATTGGAATGGTAGAGCTCGCAGTGGTAGTCATGACGCGAAAAGGGGAAGCAGCGGAGAAGAGGGCGGTAGCTGTGGAACGTGGTATTGTAGCAGGAGCGATTTACTGTAGCGTTTTACTGTAGCAGGAGCGTTTTACAGAGAGGGTTAAGCATAAAGTGTTAGCTCCATAGAACTCAAGCCTATTTATAATAAGTTTTGGATGTTTTAGTAATTTAATTAAAATTAAAAATTAATTTCAATTAAACTTTAATTAGGATTACAAATAATTCTAATTAAATGCCAAATTATGTCCAATATAATATACAATATCTTATATTGATCCTTATTTATTAAATATATCATATTTAATCATAAAATTTTTCAAACTTTATAATCAAGTCCAACTTGATTAAATCAACTTTACTTTCTCCAACTCATTCTATATGTGAGACCCATTAGGTTCTTAAATATGTTAGCAATGATTATAAATTATAATTCTAATTTATAATTAGAATTAGATAACTTAAAACTCCTTTTAATTTATCTTTTATTCTTCAATTAAACAATTTATAATCATAGATCAAGATTAGCATCTAGCAACGCGTCATGACCACCCAAATATTTAGAAATGTTAAAATGGTTTTGACTAATCTTTCCGTACATGATTTTTCAATATAATTTAATCATTTCATTATACAATGTTCCAATTAGACATAGAACATAGAATTAATGGCTACTCTATTTTGAGTTCAATTATATTAGTTCTCCGCCATTAGCTATTAATTCAATTAATGATATTTGTAAACTTTTTACAAAATATTATTCCACCTTGGCCAAGAATTTCTCGAATCAATATTAATTAAGAACAACGAAACATTATCTCTAATTACTTTAAGATGATGAATCCTATATTGATAATTCAACTATCTCCATATAGTTCATACTACATCTAATGGCTACCCATTTAACAACCTACGATAAAATGGATCATAAGTAGTATGAAAACATAACAATCTCCCATACAAGATAACTTTGATGACCGTCAAAGGATCACTTATATAATCATCACAATGAGAATTCCATAGACATACAAGTAATGTTCCAAATAGATTTCTCAT
>JANVCQ010000001.1:2953459-2975207 GCA_025531925.1 Erythroxylum plowmanianum
TTTTATTAATTATGTACAATTTATTATTAATTATATAAAAATATTATTATTAATTATATAAAAATTATTATTAATTATTTAATAATTTTTATTTTATTAAATTTTATTTTATTCTATTCTATGTGATTTGTATTTAAAAATAATTTATTTTATGTTTATTTATATAGAAATATATACAAACAAGAATAATTTTTAATATATTTTTTATTAATGAAAATAGAAAATATATACAAATTATTCTTTAATTGTTTGTATATACTTCTATATAAATAATTAATAAATAAATATATTTTATTTTATTATTAAATATATATAATTATTATTAATAATATAAAAATATTATTATTAATTATTTAATAAAATTTTTATATTAAATATTATGATATTTTATTTAATATATTAATATTATAAATTGATCCAGTTGATATTAAGAAAAATTATTGAAAGTATATTAAGTAGTATTTATTTATTAGTTTATATTCTAACCTAAACCTCCCGAATCGAAAGTTTCTTATTTTCACTATTTATGATATAATATAATGTAATATGAAACCCTCCGTTTTTATTTCATTTCATTTCATCTCATTTTATTATGAAATCCTCAACCAAATGATAAAAATGTGTTACGATCCATCTCATTTTATTAGTAACCCTCCGACTAAACAGGGTCTTAACTATCGCTATAGTGAGTGAAAAAGTTAACAAAGGATATGGCTTTTGTCGATGAAACAACGTCGTTTTTATTAATAAACATTATTTTAAAAAATGACGTAATTTTGTTAATTAAAAATGACATTGTTTTTATTTTTTTTTGAAGGTAAAAAATGACATTGTTTTGTTAATTAAAACTGACATTATTTTAACATTCTATCGGATGACTAACTTAAGATATCCGAATTTAGATTGAGCCGAATCAAAAGATCAGAGTTAGAACCCAACTTGAAATTAAAAAAAAAAAACTTGAGCCCAAATCTTAGATTCAAAGATAATCTTATAATTCAATTTGTCAAATTCCAAATTAAAAGTAATTTACTTTTCTGCCCTCACAAGCATCGATTAACATTCCCTCATAGGACATAAGAAAGAAAGTGATAGAAACTCTCCTCTCTTCGTGGAATAAACGACCGCACTGTTCAATCGGTGAAACTAAAGCAATTTCTTAATACGACTGTTGTCCTTGTCCATGATGTCCTCTCTTTTCTCATCAACGATCAAAACCGCCAATTCCAGCTCTTTAGCTCTCGCTCCTTACCGGCCTTGTTCTCTTTCATCGCATTTTCTGCAAACCACGTCAAGGAACTTTGTTTTCTTGAAGAAGTCGTGTTTTCCAGGAAATTCAATCTGTACCCAGAAACGATCTCTTTATATCTCATCGGCTTCTATGTCTGAATATGAATCTGGATCATCTTTTCAGGTTAAAGTCTGCATCTTTGATATATAGTGTCATACCTGAGGTGTTTGCGGTTATAATTTATTGTTTCAGTGTCATATTATGAATCAACGAACTGGGTCTAAATCGTGTATTCACAGGGAACTGATTCGTTTTTAAGGAATGTGTTGGCAAGTATGGAGAGGGTCTATTTGGACAGGAATCCCACCGCAAAAGCAATCCTGGAACTAGTACATTCAGCTGACGGTGGACAAATAGCCTATGATCATTTCGCCTTCAGGACATTTGGGGTATATCTTACCAAAGTTTATTACCTTGTTGTCATTTCTTCAACAATTTTCTGTACATACTATGGAAAAGATTTTCTGGTCTGAGTTTGTGGTTTTCCACATAATGATTCCATAGCTCCCTATCATTAATGTTGATTTCGTTCCATTTAGATTGAGGAGTGTAATGCATTGATGGTTAAGCAGTTCTTCTGAATGATGAATTGTAGGTGAGTGGCCACGGCATTGACTCCTTGGCTAGTTTTTTTATGGATTATGGCTACACGCAACGGGAGGAGCTAAGATTTCCCGTTAAAAAGATTAAAGCTCTGTGGTTTTCACCTCCATCTACTCCTTTGGACCTTGCTGGAGGGGGTGTTAATGGTCCTTTGCCGCGAGTTTTTATATCCGAGCTTCTTGTCGATGAGTTGAGCCCAGAAGCTCAAGTTAGTACCAAAATCCACGACATAGTTATTTTCACACTTTACTCTTAAGGATGTTGTATTGATTGCATTTTTACTTGTTTGTTTTTGCTACTAAATGTTTGATGGCGACAGTTCACGTTGTTATTCTGGTTCCATTCATCTATCTTTTGTTACAATCCCTGGGACTCTTGTTTGTTTCGTGAAAGAACTTTCCTTGAATCTTTGATGTTGATGGAGAAGAAGAGCTACTTTATAACTCATAATCAATTGTACCATTTGACACGCCTTTTATTTTTCTATGACCTTATTTTCTATTTCCCTTTGAATACCGTCGCATCATGGTTCAAATGTTACTTACAGGAAATTATTAAGAAGTACATAAATGTGTCTGGTAGAGGATATAGACATGCAGCTCTTGCCAGTTCTGTGGGATCCTTAACATGGGAGAAGCCCTTATATTCTGAGTTTCAGCAATTGGCTAGGTAAATACTCCACCTTTGTGTGTGATCTCCGTTAAGTTATATTATTCTGTCTCTACGAATATTTACATATATTTGCAATTTGTAATATATGCTGATATAGTAAATTATTGCTGTGCTTTCTGGAAGCAATACACTTAAATAATCTTTAAGATCCTAGAATTTTTACTTTTATTGAGTTACTCCTACTTGTCAATGCCCAGGGAGAGTGAATATGCTGCCTGGACCCTTGTCAATGGTTACGCACTGAACCATGTCACTATTTCCACGCACCAGCTCAAATCTCACTTGAGAAATATAAATGGCCTCAATCAGTTTGTTGAAGAAAAGGGGTTCAAGTTGAATTCTGAAGGAGGTGTTCTTAAAGGTTTGTTATCTCCTGCTACCTGTTGTCTTTTTACTTCTGAGTGTACTAGTTATACTAGAAAATGATCTCGGCTGCTCCATTTTGATGTTGGTTGCCATCTTTCTCAAATGATTAAGAGGTCTAGTTGTGGTGATGACTTGTAGATTCTCAATAGGATATCTAGACGTGGACCTTGGATCCCTTGTCAAATTGATGCCAGATGTACAGGTCTGGCTTAAATAGAAATATAGGTTATACTAAAGTTCCTTCAATCTGAATGTTCTTCCAACCTTTGGAATTCATCCTTGCATTGCTTCATGAGCTAGGAGATGCTTTGTTTCAAATTCACTTCATGCATGAAAATGCATTACCGAAATTGAATGCATTTTATTGAATGCATTTTAGATTCCCAAGGAGGCTATAGGATCGGCAATTCAGCTTAGTCACATAGATATGGTAAAATGAAAACTACGTTGTTCGTACACATTTGTGCTTTATCTCCTCTATAAAGCATCAATCATTGAGACTGGCTATTCAAAAATTGGACCTCGAGCTCTTATGACTTAGTGTACTCTGCTGCCAGTGAGTCCTGATGGCCTTCTTCTGCAAAGTTCAACAGTAGCGGATTCTATTTCCTTTAACTTTTCAGATGGCACCACTGAATCAGTTCCCTGTTCATACATTGAATTTGCTGAAAGGCTTGTGTTGCCACAATACAAGGATCTACCAGCCGAAGAGGTATCTGGTTCTAGTGCTTGCAGATTACATTTTATTTTTCTACATTTATCTTTCTGTAATTATTCCAATGATAAAAAAATGTAACTATTTACATGATATTTACGTATTTGGCAGATTAAGGAGTTCCACAGGCGTGATGGATTTGAGGTTGGAAATGCTGATAAGATCTTTGAGAGCACATATAAAGAGCAGTTGACAAGGAGAGTTGCCTAAGAAGCAGAAAGATATGTGAACACAGTGGATGCGTGCAGCCAGAAGTTCCCAGGTTCCTTAAATCTGCGATGCTGGTGTAAATAGTTCTATGCAAACATTATCCAAATGGTTTTATTAAATGAAAATAAAATCCTACAGCTTTCTTTCGAGTGAGAGGCCATCTGTTATCTGAATCTTATGTTATGTTGTCTTAACACCTTGAATGCCCTTTGCCATACCTTCTTTTACTGTTAACTAGTAAGTAGCTGCTTTAACCAGTATTATAATTATTTAAGAGATTTTTAGCCAGGGGATTATAAGAGGTCGAAATCTGTTAACTCAAATTCCTTGCTTATTAGGTTCTGATATCTGTCTCCACATGGAAAAGTCATATCTGGATAACACATCCAAAAGCCTTATGAAACTTCTTCTAATTTTCTATCTCAAAACAATTTTCACAAATGACCAGACCTAATTATGAGAGAAACCTCAAGCATATTAACTCATCAACGGTCGGGGAAAAAAAAAAACCAGGTGGCTATGGACAGGCAAATATTTCAAGATTATTGCAACTTTCAAGTACATTGACAAGTAATCTGTTTGGCTGTGTATGTCTGATTGAAGGGTGGTATGAACCTGCCATGATCTCGACCAAACTCTATGTCGACAAAAGCTCTTACCAAACTTTCCTCCACATCCACTAAAAGGGCACTTTGTCTGGTTTTCACCAAGTGCCTCGAACTTTATCAAACATCAACTGGATCTAACCACTATATCATCTCTCCACAAAGTTGACTACGAAGGCCACCTTAGAAATATGATAAATGAACATGATGCAAGGAGCTAATAATCTTTTCATAACATACTGCACCAACACATAACTGTTGACAGACATTTTCCTCTGTAGCTTGACCTTCCCTGAGATGCTCTCCCCATCTGGGATCTTTCAGTTTAAACAAAAACAAAGCAGACCGTTCCTCTATTGCTTGTCAGCAGTCCAATAACAAATGCTTTTACAGAAAGTACAACTATACCATGAACTAGGGCTTGAAGAGAAGGGAAGGAATGGAATAAAATTGATAATTACTGACACTGTGCTATGCTTTACCATTTGGCTTTGGTGATTGACGGGGATATTGATGATGGTAAGGAGAGGCGAAGGAGCCATTTGGTATTGACAGGCTTCTCTGTTGCCCATTCCTAGACAGTAATCCCATCTGTGTGCGAATACCATTTTTGCCATTAGGGCTGGAACCAACACGGTCAGCTTGCATGGTCTGAAAATAGTACGCTGAGCTGGCCATGTCCTTAAGGTTAGGCAATGGTTTTAGTGCCTCGACAACTTCACTCATTAAGGGCCTGGCTTTTGGATCCCGGCTAAGGCAGTGAACAGCCAGTTGTGCAGCTTTCTGGGCACCTTTTATAGAAAAGTGACCTTCAAGCCGGGGGTCAATCAATCTGTAGAATCTTCTTTTCTCTCCTAGATGTGGCCGAGCCCATTCTACCAAGTTATGTTCTCCATTGGGTCGGTTCTTGTCCATGGATCTTCTGCCAGTAATCATCTCAAGCAAAACCACACCAAAACTGTATACATCACTCCTTGATGTAAGATGTCCTGACGCAACAAATTATTCAACAGATAAGAATTGACATAACAACAATGATAATCCTTTTTACAGGTTTAGTGTTAATCATTGTCTCAACCAACTAATCTGATGAAGATTAGGACCAAGAATGGAGCAGGGTTAGTGAGAATCTGACCTTATAAATTACCAAATTGACCTGCAACCCTCTTAAGCCTTTACCGCAAAGACTAACAGTTCAGACCAATAATATGAATTATGATGTTTCACACAAGGAGACATGCTCTTGGTTAAGTCATGAGCACGTAACGGATAGAAAAATCCTAGTTCAACATCTTACATCTATAAGGCAGGATATAATTTATGCAACTGCCATGAACCAGCATTATTCAAGACTCTAAAGAAGCCACATGAGTCAACATAAAAAGATGCAAGTACAATAGCCCACAAGACAAATGCTTCAACCTTCCCATAACTAGAGGTAGAAGCATCACCATTATATATCCACCAGGACATTCACTTGGAGAGTAAATGGCGTGGGAAAACTTTTACATGAGAAACCCATTGTATAGTCATCAATTATGTTTAGGTTTTCGAAACAGTATCCCAAAAGGAATGGAACTTTTACATGAGAAACCCATTGTTAAAGTACATATGTAAGGTATGTTGTCAAGTACGAACGGCAAGGAGTATTTACCAGTCATTACATATTCTGGTGCTGCATATCCATAGGTCCCCATCACACGGGTTGACACATGCGTCTTATCTCCCTCAGGACCATCCTTGGCAAGTCCAAAATCCGAAAGCTTGGCATTGTAGTCCTGAATAGAAAATTATTAGAATGCATAGAATAAAAAGAAAAAAACTTGATGAGTAAGCTACTCACTGCATCTAATAGGATATTTGAAGTTTTGAAATCACGATATATGACTGGCCTTTCTGCTTCTTCGTGAAGAAAAGCAAGACCCTTTGCAGCACCTAGTGCAATTTTCATCCTTATGGACCATGGAAGTGGAAGTGACCCTATATAATAGTAGCGTTACAAGGAACATCAGATTGTGACATGAATGAGAACATGCTGTATGACGTAAAGCTACAAAGGAACCGAATTAAAGTTAGATGTCAAAACCTATTTTAAAGTCTGAGTGCAGACTTGGAAACTCAGATTCTAATCTAGTTTACTAGACAGTTCCATCATACGAATAAGCAGAAGTCAGATAGAAAAACTTTCCAAAGTTATAACCTAACTCAGTCAAGAGAGAAACTAGATAAACAAACTGCAGAAAATTTTCTGTATAACAGTTTGTTTATCCCTTTTCGATGAAGAGTATAAATTTTTGCTTGTAACAGTACGCTGCATCATATCAATATTGGTCGAGGGAAGCCATCTTAATCAAAATGAAAGACTCAAAATTCTAACTGTCTTCTTACTCTTCTTACTGAAATCTCAATAATATTTAGATGAAAATGAGCATCTAAAAAGATTAAAAAGGCAGTTAAAATACTTCTAAACAGGTGATTCTCCAAGCTTCCTCGAGGCATGAATTCATAAACTAGAAGCCTTTGATCGTCTTCAATGCAATAACCTATCAGCTTAACCAAGTTTGGGTGAACAAGATCACCTAGAAAACTTACTTCAGCCTGCAATGTAGAGGAGCCAACAATAAAAGAAAGTCATCTGACTATTTGAAAACAACATCAATAAAGAGATAGCTAGAAAGGTAAAAAAATATTCATAAAAACTTGAGAAGTATAACATATTCATATAATTCTATACCAGCCATTCTTTATGACCTTGAAGCCCATCATGATTAAGAGTTTTAACAGCAACAGTAAGCCCTGTACCGGGTTTCACAGGAGCAGTTCCATTTTCTTCAATCCAACCCTTGAACACGCAACCAAAACCTCCTTCACCAAGAAGACTCTCAGGCCTAAAATTTCTTGTTGCAAACTTAAGGTCATTAAAAGAAAACTTCCGGAGTCGAGAAGCAACTTTGAGCTCCTCTTCAAGTTTGGAAGTAGATGAATTACTTTCTGCAATACTCGTGGCTGTAGATGAGAGTACTGGAGCAGCTGGTTGGTCTCTGCTTGTATCGTTTGTAGATTTACTTACTGTTGACATCAGATAATTTCCATGTTGAGGTGTCTGAAAGATTTAAAGGACATGTAGACATAGATTGCAAGTATTTGACAGAGCAACATTACAGTATAAGTACTTGCAAATGCAAATTAATCTGAGATTTCAATGCAATAAGATGGATCCAAACAATCCAAGTTTAAAGCAAAGAAATCATCTGAAAAAAGTCTATTCAAAGAAAGCTAAATTGAACAAAATGAACTTCAAATGGCTCCTCAATACCAATAGCACTCTAGTTATTTTAATGTCTGGAGAGCAACTATCAAGACTAGTTTAGACAGCAATAATCAAGAGTAATCCACAAATAGTTTGCTCAGGTGCAGTTAAAGTTTACATCCACCTAACATCTATTATGGGAATTCAGCATATTCAAGTTTATCTTCTACTTGGAAAGGTTTATTTTCATTCCATCGACTATTCAGATCATTTGTGGAACCCAATTTAAGCTACATTCTGACCTTTCACCAATTGATATTTATATACAAATCTAGAAAAACAATAAAGAAGAAAGAGAAGGTCTTCAGGCATTAAATTTGAGGAAAAACTATTGTGAAGCTTAGACAGGTAAAAAAGGTTCCTATAGAAACAAATTGCTCAATGTTAAAAAGAAGTTGACCGGGAACACAGTCCAGCAGGTGTGTAGATAAGAAGTCAACCGATGAGAACAGAGTCTTATGGTGAATCTCAATATAACTTGATGAAATGAATACTTGCCCAAAGTAAAGCATAAGCACATACCAACTCGTAGTTTTACACATCCAATCTAAGCTAAAATTGACTGTTTAAGCACTTACGTAAATTCCAAAAGCAAAATTTGTTGGGTAGACATGATTTTCGGACAAGATATCAAGTGATCATAATGATATTGAGTTTTTAATTCAACTGAAGACAGCTTTATTTATTCTAAATGTTTGAATTTTGAAGACAGAATTGGTAAAGCGCAGCTTATTATGGGTATATGAAAGAAAACATTTCCTAATCTCGGCATCAATTGGCTTACTGCTAGTAACCGAGTAGTAACATACAAATTTCTTTCGCTTTTTTGTCTTACACATAATTATTCACCATTTCCATAAAGTAGCCAACGCACCACGCCAGAAGAAAACAAAGTCTTAAGTAAAAATATCAACTTGTCAACAGAAAGATGTGAAACAGTGCCATGAAAGAGATGGAAGTTACCGAAATGTGTACTGATCCCGCTAACAGAGCTATCAACTTTGGATCTTGAAGAAATGCAGCTCCCCATAAACCTCAACTTAAACCAGCACCCCGTCTCCAATCTCTCTACACCATCACCGTCGCTGTCGGAGCCGCCACCGCCAACTCTCTTTTTCTTCTTCCTGCCCTGTGATTTGCCCCCAGACAAAGAAGACCTAACTTTACCATCTTCACCACCTAATCCCATGTCAGCCTAAAAACCCAAAAACCCCTTCTCATCCACGAAGAAAAGGCAGCCCCAAAACCCACCTCTCAACCAAAAACTGCTCCAGACCCAGAATAGCAAACGAAACAAAGAACCCAAAAGGCACTAAAATATATCAATTTCTCCTCAAGACCCACCAACCCAGAAGAGTAAATGAACCGGAAGGAGACCAAAAATGGCAAACCTTTGAAGTCATAAAACCAAACCAAGTTGAATAAACTGTCTGGAGGGACACCAAAAGTAAGTTTGGTTGTGGTTCACTTTTCCTTTTGTGTTTCCAATCTCTTTTGCTTTTTTGTATGTAACAAAGATAGAAACAACAAATCCCAGTTGAACTTGAACCAGGAAATGTCTGTTCTATAGGGAGTAGAAAACCTCGAAAGGAACAAACTTCTTCACATACACTCAAAGCTGACCAGTTTAGAACCAAAGAAATGGCACAAAATGGAAATAAAAAACTAAATGATTTCCAAATAATCATCGAGTAAGACTCACTCTCCCTTATCTATACTATTGTTGATTCCATTCCATCTTATTTTTTGTCATATTGCTTTTTATTTATTTTATAATATGCTTGACACTGGAAAAAGCCAAATCAAGCTGCCCGGGAAATCGGGGAACGCTAGTGCGGCATGCCCGAGTCTACCCCATAACCTTAAAGTGCTGCCTGTGAGAGAGGGGCCAAACGGGAAGAGATGGGCAGCTCGTGCCTTGAAGAGAAGGAGAAATTGGGAGGTTCGGTCAGGAGAGATATTAAAAGAAACGTGGGACCCGCTGCGGGCAGGAGGACAATGAACTTGACATGTCCAGCAATGCCATTTATATTTATGGTTTAATTTATTTTGATATATTATCATTGTACTTTTTAATTTTATTTTTATAATTAAAAATTTTCTTATAAATAATTTTATTAAAAATTTTAAAAATGACATCATATAATAATATGTGTAGTAAAACAATGTCATTTTAAAGTTTGCAATTATTTTTTTTAATGAAAATTATCCATATAAGAGAACAAGTATTATAAAATCAAAATTATAAGAGAATTATTAATAATATTAAAAATAAAAACATATTAATAATATAACAATTCAAGTTTATTAAATTTAACTCTTATTTTTATTCTTTATTTTATCTTATATATTTTTATTTTCTTACATATATTACTTGTTTTTATCATACTTCTACGTGAAATTAATCTCATATCTTGAATTATTAGCTTTCATGGTAATTATATTATTTGTTTAATATCAAGTTAAATCTTTTCTCTACTAACTCTATTAATATTTTAAATGGTAAATTACCTTTGAATTATGAAGAAATATCAAATCTTTCACAAATTTTATTTTTTAACACGATTTATAAAAAAAGAAAAAGGTACAAATTGTCATTTAACATTTTTTTAAAATTTAAGTTAATCCTTACCATTATCTATGATATTACGTTATATTTTAATATTTATAAAAAAGTACTTGTAGCATCCTAAATTCCTATTGAATTAAGTTTTTTTTGTATATTATGCAATTTAGACTTACTAATTATTAATATGATCTTTAAAATAATTGTTTAAATGTTTATTAAATGTGTGTTTTTTACCTTAACATTTCATAAAAAATATAATTAAGCTTTTATTGTTATCTCTGTTACTATTTTCAGCGTATAATGAGTATTATTTTAGTAATGTTATGATACAATGAGTGGTATTTTAATAACGATAGAATGCAAAGTAGTATAAGAAATAACGGTAGAGAACTTTGTATGAAACATTAAGGCGCAAATAACACTTTGATAAAAAAATATTTTCATATACATTTTATTTAGTGAAAATTTTAAATATGTTTAATTTTTATTTTTGAAAATTTTAATACTTAGAATTTTAACTTAAGATTTTGTAAAAGTGTTAATAATAATCTAATGTATATTTAGTAAAATTTTGAAGAAGAATTTAATGAGGAAATCTTTTAATAAATTTCAAAATGATTAAAATTTAAAAATCACAAAAATAAAGAAGATGTTCAAATGTTGCCAAAAATTCTTTTCTTCTTGCCTCACTTTTGCTTCTTACATCTTTCTCTGTTTTTTTTTTAAATATTTATATATGATGGGCCCACTTGAGACCAAACTTGTGTCTCATCTTCGAGGGGAACAAGGTTCCTTCCAATCAGAACATGGCTGGTTCTTCATTGGCTTTTGTCTCTGCCTGAAGCTCCTTATTACTTACCCTTCTCACTTCTCAGTAGTAGTTTTCACAGCCTAAACTCTAAAGCTTCTCTTAGCAGGCTGATGGAAAGATGAAATGGAAAGAAAATATTGAGACAAATTATATGACTACTTGAGGGAAACAAATTCTCGACATATCCTTTAAAAAGATTGAGAATCGTCATACAAATTTTTTTTTTCAAAAGTAGTGATCCTTAACTCAAAATAAAGTGCAAAGTTAACGAATCAATCAACACACCGGTTAAAAGTTAAAATGCTGATAGGTGTTTAGTTATGAATTGGAATTTGTTTTTAAATGCTCCAAGGCACAGATGAGTTGATAAGAGGCTCTCCTAGCTTAAGTGAAGTCACGGGTTTGAACCACCCTTATGTATGTAGTCGTTTAAAACTTAGGGTCAGAGCTTTGTTTCCCGTAAGGGACCTACCCAGCTCGAGCGGGGATTAGTCTGATAGTGGATAACTTAAAGGTATCTTTCTATAGTTGAGACTCTCCTAGGACATCTCGTAGGTAAAAAAAAAAAAGAACTAATGTAACTTCAAATTATATATTGCTACTTAGTTGTCTTTTCAAAGCATACTGTATGTAACAGTGGTTTTGTTTTGCTTTTTTCTTTTTTCTTTTACTTAGTGATTACAATAAATACGTAAGTGCATTGACTTCCAGTTCCAGTGCTAACAAATAGCCTATCTCATCATCTTGCAAGTGACTTTCAAGGTGTGATTACTGACTTCAGCTTACTCAATTACTCGTTCTTTGTCTGTGTACTAGTCACAAATTTCCATATTCTACAAGGTTTTGAATTTAGACGTCATGGTGACAAACAGAGAAAATGGTGGCTCTTCTGAAGTTGTGACATTAATAGTATCGTCAATACGCACAAAACCATGAAGTGGAAACTCACCAGGGTCAGAGTTTGAAACACAGTTGACTTTGTTTTCTTACTTAAGGAATCACGATTGACCTTTTGGTTTCCATTTTCTTTTTGTTAATGAAGAAAGGCAGTCAGGTGATGAATTCATGCGTCTCCACACTAAGTTCTGGTCCAGACTCAAGCACAACTTTTTCCGATTCTAGTCCTCAGCAATATCAAGACGGATTCTCATGTTTACATTCAAGACGTTGTTCGACTGTAAAACATGTTAATTAATATATAACAAAACTACAAGTCTTGGTCAGCATGCAAGTCTTACACTCAACAGTATAGACCTGCTTCCTTACAAAGGGCCTCAACCGATGGTCGCAACTTTCTCAGTCACAGATGCACATCGGAGCACAAAATAATTTAATCAGAAATGGAAGTGCAAATCATAAAAGGTATGCCCATGTAATAGGAACATCATCTGAATTCACCGTCACAAACACTAAGAACAAGAATGATTTCTATTAGAACGATAAGGTATAAAGCATAAAAGTGGGCGAATGTACAGAACAACACGATCTTTTCACTTTCCCATTGAGGGTAACATGAATTTAAATGGAGTTTATCGAATTCCTAATCTTACATGACGCGAGACTACATTTCTTTATACAAACCAACATAAGAATTCTATTCCACTCAGGTGTGGGGCGAAAACCAGTTTCTACAAACCCACTCAACCCCTCTGAATCTTTCTCAGTGGTCGAAGTCTGAACTCCTCCACACATATTACACCAAAATCATCCTATGAGATCCCTGTGGAAATGCTGGAAGTGGCCTTTATCTTCAAGGAGTGCTCTGGAACGTATGTGAGACCTATATGAGCAGGGATAAGTTATATCAAAAGAACTTCAACAACAACAGGAGCAAGGCACACGAATATGGTCAACCAATTTGAAATGATATACCAACTTCTGTCAATAATACAACCGAGTAGCAGATACAAGTCATAACAACAGCAGATGATATGAAGCAACAATTCTGCCAGCTCATACGAAACTAAGAACTTGGCTTACATAAATGTGTGCATTTTCAAAGGAAGACTAATCACTATTCAGATCTTGTTGAACTAGATGTGTAAGTAAATGGATTATACCTTTCTCCTTAACATCAATCTGTAAAGTATCCAGAGTAATTACGCCATCAGTCAAAGGAAGTAACTCAAGCTTGATAGTGGAGGTAGATTGAGCAGGTACACATCTGATGCAACCACAACAAGAAGTTATCATCTTTGGAATCAGAGTCTGACAAAAGGAAAAGAATGAAGAAGAATAAAAAGCATTACCCTAATGGAACTCTACTCTGTAGCCACAAATGTGTACAACCCAAACCACTACTTGGAATGACATCAGATATGGGGGAAAACTGATCATTGAAAGAAGCCGACAGAACTCCACCATCATCATATTTTTCACAACTCTCAGATGTATGAGGTGCCGAGCTCAGCCTCTGCATTGCAGCGTCAGTAATTGTACCTGTGGACTTGGGCAAACTATCGAACGGGCTCATAGGAGTCGATGGAGGGGAACCCAAGGACCCCAATGAAGGGGGAGGAATAAAAGATGCAGGTGCGAGAACTGTCAGATTTAGATCTTCAGATGTCAAATTTGAAGCCTGGAGGGTTAAAATCTGGCAAGTTGACAAAGTAAACAATTAATAACTCGATGAAAAAGTAAGTACACAAATAAAGGACAAAACAGAAGAAAACCAGAAACCTGAACTGGAAGCTGCGACACTCTTTCATTAGGTGCAACTGATTGTCCTGATATCTCAGATGCAACAGAGATCATAAGATCCCTTGAGATGCGTGGACGCCAACTAGTAGGCTGCTTGAAAAACAACCTGGACTCTGAATTTGGTACAGAACATCCCAAACAACTTAAAACTAGGCACTTAATCTGATCTGGATGGCAATGAAAACAAAGAAAACCACAATTACCTGTGTAATTGCAACGACAAGACACCATAATTGCATATTGATCAGCATTGGACGAACACTTCCTTCCTTCAGTAGTATTTGCTGAGAGACGCAAGCTTGATGGTGGGGAATTTTTTTCACCCTGAACCTTGAGATTCTTCCATGTAGAAGATACTGGCTTAAGTATAAAAGAGTGCTCTTCACCCCTCCTGCCATGAGAACTCTCAATGAGTCCATGATAACCAAATTTATCTTTTGAACCCTCAAACTAAATGGGGATGCTTTCTACTTTCAGTGAACTCCAAAAGTACACTAGAATACAGTACTAACATCTTTAATACATACATTATTTAAAATTGTTGGCCCGAAGTTATAGAAGCAACATATATATTGTGGTCATAGATAAAAGAAAGACACATCAAATCCCAAGAACAAACTGTCATCTGATGCAGTTCACCTTCTCTAGGAAGTGATGTGCTTAAGGTTCAGGGTCCTATCTTATAAATGTGGAAGATATTATTCACCTAATCCAATGCAAGAAAGCACAAGAAAGATAGTGAGTGTTTAGTTGATGGATGAGTAGCCTTTGCATTCTGGGTTACTGTAGACACACTCCCAAAGGCAGTTTAACTCATCAATTGAACAGTTATAGCTTGTACGTAGCCATGAATTAATAGTATCAAAGTTTACCCATCAACACAGCAAGAACAAATTTCTGGCCATCACTAAGATTATGTGAGTTGAACAATAGAACTGACATATGCAGCATAGTGTAAAATTCACATAGGATAATAAACTGCATGCGAAAATCATCAGTAAGTTCCCTTATTTATTGTGAGTGTAACTAAGAAACTGATGCACATAAAAACAATTTACAAACCAAAGACTGCACTTTAACTGGTAAGATTAGGCTGAAACTTACCATATATTAACTCAGTTGATTACTGACAATACAAAAGAATTACCATAAAGTAGCATTAAACTTTTACCAAAAGTTGGGAACATCTACTAACATAATAAATTATGATACACGGAGAGAACAAGAACCTGAGGGGTAGATTTGGTAAACAGTGGCCATCCCCAGCTTCGATGCATGCAAGTGGTAATGATGAAGGTGGCCCAATCTTTGAAGCTTCCTCAAAAACAATTGTTATAGCATCTATGTACATGATAATAGCAGGTGCATTCTCTGGTGACACATTCTGTACAACAATTTAAAGTAATTGGCACAAAATGTAATCAGCATATCTAATTAGCATTCAGTGGATTAAGATGGTGTTTGAGACAATAAAATGGAGATGTAATTCAACTTCTATTGCATTGCACTATTGATTCTGTTTCTGCTCTGGTTAGTAAGGAGCATCAGCTCTGGTTAGGAAGAAGTGATATACTACTATTCGGTAGTGTTGAACACTGTACCGATATATAGCAATAATATAGTTAAATCGTAGTGTTCTAAAGGCAGAGTCCTAACAGATTCCTTCTGGTTGTGCATAAAAGTTGTGATGTAAAGTAATTGTGATTCCATTACATCATGTTCAAAATTATGTTTTTTACCCACTGCATTCCACCCTCAATTCCATTTCATTCCATTATCTCGTACCAGACATCAGGATAAATATAAATAAATTCAATGTGTCAAAGGCATACCTTTATCTGAACACAAAGGAGGTCATCTGTATTACAATCAGCAGCAAAAGAATGGATTTCTATAGGTTGAACTATTTCAATTTTCCTTCTCCACCTTCTTCCTGGAGTAAACATGCCCTGCAACCCACAACGAACTGAAAATCGTTCTCGCTCTAAAGACACACCGCGGAATGATAAATGCCCTTCGCTCTCAGTTTTGTGACTCTTCCATGAATACTGCTCCCAGTCATCTAGGTCAAAATTAGGCTTAGAACTTTGGGCTTTAACAGGTTGAGTAGAAGGGGCAGTATTTTGAGGCAGTGATGACATTGAGTAACTTCTGAAATGTGATAAGAGCTGAGAACCAGTAGACATAGACTTCTGAGATGTACCACTAAATCCTGAGCCAGAACCAAACTGGGGAGGAGCCAAAGGACGAGCTGGAATAGGAAGAGTATTATCTAATGGAAGCAGCCATTTCAACAATTCTCCATGTGGATCACATTCAGTGTAATTGAAGTTGTCATGGTTTTCAACAGACAAACTCTTTTCCAAGTTTTTCTCAAACTGAATAATATCAATGACAGGGTCTCTCAAAAAACTAATACCAACATTAACTTGTAAAAGTACCTGCATCCTTCCAAACAAATAAATGAATATGAGAATCTGTAAAGAGAAAGCACTATTGTAACATAATGATCATTTACTTTGGGCAAGATCAAATTAGTCCACTCAAGTATATTGTCCAATGACACATACCACTATATCTCCATTTGAAAGGGAAAAGCTGCTAATCTTATTCCTAGCTGCTCCACCACAGATATTCGCATCAAAGTCTCCTCTGTCAATAAGAGCACTAAGTCCGGAAACGTTTGTCGAGTTTTTTGACGTTCCATTTGCAGTGGGTTTCTGAATACTTTCTGGATCAAGAGAACTTCTTTTTGACCAAAGTAGTTCATCTGATTCTGCAATTCTAACAAAAAAATGGGAATCTTTAAATCTTTGCAACAATGTCTCTGTTTGTCTTTTGTGACCTTCCATTCTAAGAATAGATTCACTAGCAGAAATATCCTTCTTTTGGTCACTTTCCAGTTTGGACAGGCTGCTTCCATTTTGATTAAGAACTTGTTGACCACTGGATATCACTTCCTCCTCTCTGGACACCCGATCTTTTCCATCTTTCATGTGTCCATTCTGCCTTTCAGAGTTCTGTCCCATGCCATTTTTAGATAATACTGCTGCAACTTTAAATGGAGTAATAATTTCTGTATCCTGTTTGTTAGCTGACAAGCATGCAAGGATATGGACTTGTTCTCCTGGAATTGAATTAACATCCAGATTTCAAATAATGCGCACTCATTATCCAGAATGTATATCACTTCTGCACATCAAAACCATTAGAGACAAGAGAGTAGGTAAGATAGAGGTACCTGGGAAGACAAACGAACGATCAAGGGAGCGTAATGAATTGATATCTGGTGTACTATTCCATGTAACTGGAAGTTCCCCTACAGAATAGTTACCATGAAACATTTATTTAAATATTTATATTATAATAATAAATTTGAATTTGAACATCGTCCGCTCAAAAACAACCAAAGCAGTATCCCCGATGCTTTTGTTTACTTAAGCAATAAGTGTTGAGCCATTGCCAACTCGAACTAATTGGGAGACAGCAAGGATTAGTCCAAATAGTAAAAAAGAAAAGGATATATAAAGAATTGAGGTATCTAATATGTAATAGATAGTAATCCCTCTTGATTTTATATTGTTTTGTTATTTTATACTACGCTGCGTGGGCCAGATACAGTTCTGAGTAAACAGAAGAGTCCCAATACATAAAGAAAAATTGTACTGCTATTCAAAACTATATAAAAAAGGCTTCCAATACTAATTTCTAATTCGAATAATTTACAAATGAATTAAGTCAGAAGTTATGTCTACAAATTCATATAAATCAAATCAGAAATATTCAACAGAAAAGCAAAAGAGATGTCCAACATCAACTTGCTTCCTTTTAGACAGAAACAGGCTCATCAACATAAATTATGATCAGTACATAGGTTGGAATGACCATTGTTTACGTAATTGAGAAAACCAGGATGTATAATGAAAAAGTTCTGGTGAGTGCCTTACACTAGAGCACAGATTCTAAAATTCTATGGTCAATCACAAAAGCTATTTTTTTCTTTTAACAAATTTCAACAATGAGAGCAGTATTAAAGCAATGGTCATCTACCCTAAAGTATTGAGCAGCGGTGTAGCATCAGATCCCAAAGATAAGTCAGTCTTTTCTTTCTTATGAAGAAAGGTCTTTGAATGTTTATAAGTTCAAAGATAAATGATAATAATCTAACAAATTTTAGTGAATGTAGAGTGAAGAAAGTACTCGTTGGAATGATAATGGTCCCTTCTTCCGCAGAAACATCCAAGTGATCCCCAACAGCAGCAGTGTCCTTAATGGTACTTGAATCTAAAAATTTGGCATTTTCACCATCATTATCTTCCAAAGCTTGTTCAGGCTCTTCAGCGATAGGAGACTCAGGAAAAGGATCATCTGCAATTAGACCCTCCAAAGTTGCTTTGGTTTTTGAAGTATAAACTGTCTCTACAGGAGACTCGTGAACAGGAATTCTATCCACCACCGATACATGTTGAGTGGTAGTCGATCGCATCAAAAAGTTCATTTTCCCTCAAAACTTGTCTGCAATATGCAAAAGCATAGCTTATCAACTGGAGAAAAAAGAATAACCTACCGACCAAACATCACAAAATCAGCACAAACAGTTCAATTGGATTGAACATGAGACACCAGTCAAACAGAAGTACACGCACAAAAAAAGTGCAATGGCCATATGAAATCACGTTACTTGTGAACTACAAAGACGCGAATCGATTTCGGATCCAATAGATACGAAGCCTCAGAACATAAAAAGTTAATGGAGATGAGAGTGAGATGGTGACCTGATCGTAAGATCAAACAGGGAAGTCGCCGGAGATATGAAGGAGAAGAGGTGAGAAAGAGCGAGAGGAAGAGAAAGTTCCGGGCTTCACAATGGTGCCCGGCTTCGATCTGATTTGTGAATCCGGTGAAAGGCTCTTCTTTTATTCGGGCCTCGGGTTCGGATCTAAACCCAAAATTCGTTTTTCAGGTAGGGTCTGTTGGATACGATAGTTTCATTTCTATTTTTTTAGTTATTTTTAATTCTTGTTTTTTAATAAAAATAAAATTTTGATTTTCGTGATAACGGATAATAATTATATATTAAATAAAATTTAAAGATAAATTTTTAATTAAATAAATTTATTGTAAATTCTTATATAATATTCATTAATAAATTACTTACAAATATTTTAAAATGTATCTTTAAATTTTATTTAATATTTATTAATAAATTATTTATAAAAATCATTTTTATTTTATTTAAATAAATAATTTAAAAATTAAATTTTAATTATAAATTAAAATTTATTTTTAAAGTATTTTATTTATTAAATCAAATTTTATTTAAAATTAGGATATTTTGAAAATATTTTAAATTTAATTAAATTTATAAATTAAATCTCTTTAATTAAATTAAATATTAAAAATATTAAAAAAATTAAATTAATCATAATTCATATTAATAAATAATTTTAGTTAATTAAATTATAATATTATATTAAATTATTTATACCTCTTATAAATAATTGATATATTAAATAATTAAATAATATTTAAGAAAGAAAAAAACCTTTATTATGGACTGCATACTTTTTGAAAACTAGAAGAAATTAAAACAAAAAATATTAAACAATAAACTCAAATCTGAATTTTAAAAAATAAAAAATGAAAACAAACAGACTCGAAAAGCGTTTTTTAAATTTTTTATTGTAGTTTAGAATAAAATAAAATATTTGATGAGTTTCTTTTTACAATTTTTGCTTTTAACTTCTTATTAATTTCATAACTTTTGGAAATAAAGAATTGATTTCATCATAAAATAATTTCATTATTAAATTAATTATATTACTTGAGATAAAAGACAACTTCTTTTTATGTAATTTCATCAATTCTATTAAAATTTTTTGTATTTCAAAAAATCTGTGGGTAGCCTTTACATCTTGTTAAAAGTTAAAATTCATCTTTTTGTTAAGTTGTGTCATTAACTCTAGGTGACCTGAGAATTTCTAGATAAGTAATACCTCATATTAACAGTCACAAAGTAAGGGGTGGTTAGAAATTAATCATGTATATATTAAACATATTAATTTATTATATTTATATATAACTATTCTTATTAAAAATAAAATAATATGTAATATTAATTTATTTTATTAAAAATAAATTATTTATTAATAATGCATTTATAAGTTCAAAAAGATAGTAAATTAAGTCTTTTTATTAAATTTTTTTATTAAGTAATAAAACTAATAAATAAAATGGTCTATTAATAAGCAATAATAAATAATTTGATCAAATTTTCCACTGACAAATAGAATTCTAAATTTTTTTATCATATTTACATCTCATTACTTATATCAAAATATTTGAATAAATATTTAATATATAATTTTAATTTATTTTAATAACGAATAGTATATTAATTTATCATATTTTATTAATAAATTTATCACAGTAGTAAATTTAGGTATTTTATTAAATAATATTTTAAATATATAGAAATTTATAAGAGAATCTTCACTTATTAAATTAACTAATTCATTTATAAAGTTAACTAGACATTTAGTTATTTCAAATATAACTATTTATCATAATTATGGTTTTATCTTTATGGTTCACCGTATCTTAATTTCTTTTATTAAGCTGAGAATTTTAATTTATGAAGGCATCAAAAGAAAATTTTAGAGCAACAATGTCATTGCACAAAGACATATAGTCTTAAATCATGTCTCTATGAGACATATGATGATCCTTTTACTAAACCCATTGCTAAAGATGCCTTTCAAAAGCACATTAAGGAATTAGGTTTGTTAAGGATTTGATGTATTTGTACATTTGCTTATGTATTAATAAATATGTTTTTCATTTTAATCTTGTGTGAATTTGTATAGTAAATTAAGGTTTAATGGAAAATGGCACATATCTAAAAATTGTCACCAGACTTGATGTAACATCCCATCATTGATGGGAAGGGTAAATTGATCATTTGGGACGGGTTAGGCGTGTGTAAACATATCTCGGTATGAGCATGCATCATATGGCCTCTATATATATATGAATGGTAATTTTTGTATATGCACATGATTGTACATGCATTCATGACATTTCCTGGCATATGTGATTTTTGTGAAAAAAAAAATATGAATTTGTGCTTGAAAATTGAATAGGAGTGGATTTTTGTATGTTTTACATTTTTGGGGAAATTTTAGGAATTGTTCTGGAAAATTTCCGGACCGGAAAAATTTCCAAGGGGCGGACTCATTGAATTTTCGGTATTGGAAATGGCTGTCCAATGGCACTGGAAAAATTAGATACATGATTTTAGGAATTTTTAATTTTGAGCCATTGAAATTTTGGGAAAAAATGGACTAGAAATTGGAAGGAAATTAAATGAAAATATGAGAGATTGACATGTGACATGTAACAAGTGACATGTGTCACTTGCCTAGCATGCCATGTTTTATTTCATTAAAAGCCCCCCCTTTAGTTCATTCTCGATGCTTTCATAAAAAGAGACAAAATCCTTATGTTCTTCTTTCTCCTCCATCCGAAACTCTCCATCTCTCCTCCTTCTTCATTGATTTTTTCTTCTTCTTTTTAGTTGGAATTGCTATCACCTTCACCCACACAAGAAACCTCTCCTATGCTACTTGCTTTATCCTCCTTGTTTACAAAGAAGCACCAACCTAAGCTTTGAGGGTGATAATCGTGTATGTGGGAGGAAGAGAAATTGCAGTTGTGTTTGAGAAATTGAAGAAAGTGAAAGCTAAATAGGTAAGACCTATGTTTTATGTTCTTAAATTGTTAGTTAAATGCATAATTGTGACATCTTGTGCATCAATTACATGAAGTTGTGCTTTGACATGGGTAGGTTGATTCTTTGATTGATTGATGATTGGTAAATGATGAATTAGAAGTAAA
>JANVCQ010000001.1:2979562-2998023 GCA_025531925.1 Erythroxylum plowmanianum
ACCTATCAAACCTGAGTATTTATAAAGGAGCGGGTGAATGAGCGTCCCAATCGACGAGCAACACATGGAGCAGATCCAAGCCGAACTCAGACACGTGGCAAAATCTGCACTGAGGTGAATTAGGGTTGTTCGAAGTCAGGAACGACGCCTTAACTGAAAGGACGCGCCTGACAGATGACAGCTACGCAGCAGTTAAAAAGACGTACATGACAGTCTGTCAAAGAGAAGCGAATCGTCAGCAATGATCACGCCCAAGGCTTCATTTAAGTCTCACCATCCAGTCGATCGATCTCGCCCTTACATTCTGACGGTCGACCTTATCCCTGCACCTGATTAACCTACCATTTTGCTACGGTCGATCGATCTGTTCTGACATTACCCTCGATCGGCCCACCAAGTCATTACATCGGCTCGGTCGATTGCATCACAATCTACCCGGTCAATCGGGCCTAGCACGAGCTGTCCTGGAGATAACTCTACTTGACATTTATATACTCCTTCGACCCTTCCCTCGGATCATACTCGAGGAGTAGGGGGCTTATGGATAGGTCGGCTGTGCTAGGCCCAGGGCCCAAGTCCACATAATCCTAAACCTTACGTAATCCCATGCAAACACAAAGACTTACGTAAAATCCTAAACTTAACGTCCACTCCATATATAAGGTACTATTTTGCCTGGATTGAGGTATGTGATCATAACCCTAGTTTTCTCTCTATTTATAAGGATCCTACCCCTCACAAAAAGACTTACTTGAGCGTCGAAGAGGCTTTCCGGGAACCAACTCCCGGCGAGCCTTTATTGTTTTGCAGGTATCTCTTAATCGGAATCAACCAAATTCATGAATCCAAACGATAGCAATCTGCTTCGCCAGAATCAGGCAGAACCAGGTACATTTATTCCTTTTTTATTAAAGAAATCACAGGTTCGAGTCACGGAAACAATTTCTTTGTAAAATGTAAATGAAAGATTGAATATAATTGATGTCATTTCCTGACATTCGTTAAGCGGGAAAGTCTTGTGCACTGAGATTGTTATTGTTATTATTGTTGTTTTTATTTTTTATTTTTTAAATTTTAAATATTTTATTATTTTTATTAATTCAAATTATTACTATAAAATTAAATAAGGTTGAAGATTTTAATTTTAATTTTAATTGTAATTCACCAAAACCAAACTGGAGTGGTCTACTGACCTACGAAGCAACATGGAACACCCTTATTGTTTCTGATCCATGCTCCAACGAACTAAACCCTGAACCCTACCAAGAAAACTTCCCTAATGGCGATCAAGAACCACTTTTTTCTCATATTTCGTTTTATTCTCTTTCTCTCGTTGCTCTGCTCGTCGAATCTGGCCCATGCAGGATCGTTTTTCTCTGCAGTAACAGGCGGAAACTGGGTTGTTCTCCAAGAAAGCATAGGCATCTCCGCCATGCACATGCAGCTCCTCAAAAACAGCAAGGTTATCATCTTTGATCGCACCGACTTCGGCCCTTCCAACCTATCTCTCCCTGAAGGCAAATGCCGCTTTAACGACGATGCCGTCAAGCCAAAAGACTGCACGGCACATTCCATCCTCTACGACATTGTCTCCAACACATTCCGCCCCCTCACGCTTCACACCAACACTTTTTGCTCTTCCGGCACCGTAGACTCCTATGGCAACCTCGTCCAAACGGGCGGAGACCGCAGAGGGGAGCGAGTAATCCGCATGTTTACGACCTGTGACAACGATTCCTGCGACTGGGTCGAGCTCGTCAGCCCTCTCATGAATCGAAGATGGTACGCAACCGATCAGATATTACCCGATGGTCGCATCATCATAGTTGGAGGACGAAGAGTTTTTAGCTACGAGTTCTTTCCCAGGAACTCATTGAAATGGAGCAACAAGACATTGCCTTTCTTGGTGCAAACAAGAGACAGTTCTCAAGAAGAGAACAATCTTTATCCTTTCTTGCACTTGTTGCCTGATGGGAACCTCTTCATCTTCGCAAATAACCGATCGATCTTGTTTGACTACACAGCGAACAGACTCATCAAAGAATACCCAGTTATGCCCGGCGGTGACCGGAGAAACTACCCCTCCACTGGTTCTTCGGTTCTGCTTCCTCTCCAGCTAGGCAGAGGAGTGGAAGTGGAGGTGATGATATGCGGTGGGGCACCGGCCAGAGCACATATAAAGGCCGTTGAAGAGCGTGTGTTCGTCGAAGCTTCAAGGACTTGTGGAAGGCTAAAGGTGACAGACCCGAGACCCGAATGGGTCATGGAGCTCATGCCCATGCCTCGAGTCATGGGTGATATGCTACTGTTACCGAACGGTGACGTTCTAATTATCAACGGCGCTGCGCATGGAACAGCCGGTTGGGACGATGCCCGAGTGGCGGTTTACAACCCGGTTCTCTACCTCCCGGATGAGGATCCAACCCGGAGATTCGTTGTTCTCAACCCGTCAAAGATTGCAAGGATGTACCACTCCACAGCCGTGCTTTTGCCAGATGGCAGGATCTTAGTGGGTGGAAGCAACCCGCACCCAGTGTACAACTTCACGGCGTATCCCTACCCGACTGAGCTGAGCTTGGAGGCGTTTCATCCACATTACTTGGACCCCTATTATAACGATCTGAGACCGTCCATTTTGACGGTGGAGACGATGATAGGCAGGACGGTGTCGTTCAACCAGACGTTTTCTTTGACCTTTGTCTTGACGACGTATAGGCCGAGGTGGGGGGTTTCGGTGGTGTTGATAACGCCGTCATTCACGACGCACTCGTTTGGCATGAACCAAAGGATGTTGGTTTTGAATAGGTTGAGCGTGATGCAGTTGTCCACGTACGCTTACAAGATTAGAGTTATTGGGCCCACTAATGCTAACGTGGCACCACCTGGATATTACATGTTGTTTGTTGTCCACGTCGGAATTCCTAGTCAAGCTGTCTGGGTTCAAGTGCAGTGAGTCACTTCTTATGCAAGAAAATCAGATAAAGAAAACTATCTTCGTCCCTTAATAACAAAAAAGAAAAATTTAATTGTCTATGCTTGTTGGAAGCAACACAGAAAAGTTAATGTGGAGATGCGGGGTATCGATCCCCGTACCTCTCGCATGCTAAGCGAGCGCTCTACCATCTGAGCTACATCCCCACACGCCCAAATGTTTTATCATTGTTTTTTCACTGAGGGAAAGCTAAGCTACTTTGCTTAATGGTTTGTTTTCATGCTAACCTTTGTACAAAGTAATTAAATAACATGCCAACTCCGTCAAATTCATAAAAGACTGAATTAGCTTACTGTCTGGGCTATTCAGTGTCTGTTTGGATAAACTTATATCAGTAGAGCTTTTAATATTAAAATTTTTTTAAAAAGAAATTTTTTAAGAAGTTAGTTGACTGTTTGACTGTTATTTAAAAAAGAACTTTTTTGAAAGAACTTTATACAATAATCTGTTTGACAACATAAAAATAAAAAATATTTTTAATTTTAACTATATTTTATTTTGTAATAAAAATTATTTATGTATATAAATATTATTTAAAATATATTAAACAATATGCAAAATATAATATATTAATTATTATATAATTTTAAACCATATAAAATATAAATAAAAATTTATATAACCAAATCTTTTATATGGATTATAATAAAAGTAAAACTAATATAAAAAATAAATATTAAAACATATAAAAAAGTCAAATAATATTATATAAATATCAAAATAATCGTGAAAATGTATTTGTGAGTATTGTGGGAATTATGTGTAAAATATAAAGATAAAAGGAACTAAAAATAGGCTCATTAATTGATCTGAAAAATCTATCTGAAAAAAATGCTTTTTTGAAAAGTTCTAAATTTTAACTTCTCAAAAAGCTGTATTTCAGCTTTCAAAAAAGCCATTTCTATGACAAAAGTGCTTTTGAATTTTACAGTTAAACACTCAATATTTTTAAAAACAGCTCTTGCGGTGAAAAAATGTACTTATTCAGACTCTAAAAGCTGACCAAAACAGGCACTCATTCTTCAAGACAACAGTTGTTTGCAAGCTAAGTAGTAAAAAACTCATTAAGATACTCTGCTCTGCCAAAGGAACTGGGTACATTTTCAAATCATAGATCTCGAAAATTTCCTTATAACAGTAGTGATTGGCCAAGTAGGAGTTTACATACAGATGGAAAGTTGCTCTGTATAAATACTTGATGTGACCGTTTAATGATTTTATGAACGGGTCTCTTAGCTACAGGTTGGTTTGCGTAACAACTTTGGTCATTATGATCTATACTTGTACCGATTGGCCCAGAAAAGGTAGTGCAAGAAATTCAACGCACTCAGGACACAGAGCAGCCAGTAGAACCGTTCCAGGTGATAGTGATTCAAGTTGGATCCGGAGAGCCATGGTTTGTGCTTGGAATTGTCTGTGACATGGTTAACTACTGATACAATTACCGTGCTCAGGTAATAGCCCATGGCTAAGGATGCCCATGAGAGAGAAGTAGCCAAAGATCTCATGCTTGAAGGTGCCTGAGTGAAGAAAAATTCTAACAACCCTGCCAATGTGAAAAGATCTGCTGATCCCAGGAACAAGTACTGAAAAGCAATCCAGAAAAAGGTAATTGGCAATGGCTTGGCCGAATCGAGTAGTCCTGAATGCGTAGCGACTCTTTTTCGTTTAATCTCAACGAGAGCTGCCACTGCCATAGCTAGTATAGAAAGTAGTAGTCCAATGCCAATTCTTTGCAGGTGCGTGACGCCCATTTCGGTTTTGGTTACTTTCCTAGAGAATGGAATGATAAAGTGGTCATAAACTGGTGCTAGGATCATAATGAAGACCACAGGGAAAATTGGTAGGGACGCTGGAGGTACTGCCAATGAACCAAGCTTGGTGTCCATGGTTGAAGCTTGTTGAACAGAAAATGTTGAAAGTTGAGCTAGACAGCAATTGAGCATGATTGTGCAGGCAAATATTGGCAGGATTTTGAGCACAATTTTTACTTCCTCCACTTGCTGGACTGTGCATTCCAAAGCTGCGTGCACCGGCTTATTAACTATTGCCCGATTAAGGCAGCCAAGGGTTTTTGTAGGGGTTTCAGTGGACTCTGTTGGTTTGGTCTGATCATTCACCGTCTTGTTAGTTTGGTTTGAATCAGAAGGGCTGGAAGACATGCTCATAATGGCATTGCTTGGACTTCTGCTAATACAAGTATTGATGAAAGCAGCAAGCAGAACCTGTTCAACAGAAAAACCACTAGGTTGTCACCTCCATAATGTTAATGAAGCAATCCCATATACAGATGCATAACTAACTAACCTTGGAAATGGTGGTAAGAGGACTTCCAGATGGTATTTTGTTTCTGTAAGTAGCTGAGCCAGAGAGGAAGATAAGAAAAGAAAGAAAAATCGCAATGGTAGAGATCCCAAAGCCCCATTCCCACCCTTTGTTGTCTTCAATCCAGACAACGAAGGTGACAGCAATGAGGCCTCCACAGGAGAGGCAAAACACGAAGTAATTGAAGAAGGTTGACCTCAGTTTCCTTCCCTGAGGAGTGCTATGGTCAAACTGTTCTGCACCATGTGATGGTAGCGAGCCCTTGATACCTCCAACGCCAAGTGCCACCAGGTAAAGACCTATGAACAGCATTGCGGATTTTGCACCATGGACTTCCTGGCATGGATTGGCAGGATCACATTGTGGTGGCTTTAACGAATCAGACCGAGCTTGCACGGTCAGTACGACCAACCCCTGTTACCAAATATAACTCACATGAGATGTAGTTAGGATCTTTTTGTTTTGGGGAGGCTTTTGACAATTGAGCTTAAATAAGGACAAAAGGAGCGTTGAGCAGTAGGGCCATATTCACATGTTTGAACCCCGTCGACTCTTGCCCTTGGACTACAGCATATAGATGGAGACTGGTTTTGAAACGTCAACTACAACCATGCTAAGCTCTCAATTGTCATGTACAATAAGGGCTATATCCTTACTATGGCTGTAACAACCAACTTAATCCACAGTTCAACTTATCATGTACGGTTAAAAATAGAAACAATGAGTAACATAGACAATGTCTAGGACAATGACTCCACCTGGTGACACCATTAGGAGTTGAGATACAGAACCACGTGGTCTTATGACAGGGACATATGGGTATGGCATATTTCTCACGTCTTAGTGGGTGACATTGGAGACAAGGTACTTGAAGCCCAAGACAAAAAATCACTCTGAGAAAAGACAAATTAGATATTGCTACTGAACTGAAGTTGATTCAAGGAAGTTCATCATCTTGGTCCCACCAACACACCATGGGCCCTATTCATCAGAGTAATTGCTAACGTTGCATGTATAAAATACGAGGGACCCCGTCTGCTACAATGACAACAATCGAACAAAAATGTAGTTTTAACTACCTTAATTATGTCCTATGCATGTAAAAACATGAAATAAATGTGATTTAAAAGCATAGCCATGTCTTTACGAACAAGGAAAAATTGAAAATAAAAGAAAAAAATGTTTGTTGAAGATATTTTAAACTTGCATCGATCTTAAATAATGAATTCAAAAAGCTACCAAATTGCAAGTTTTAGAAGAAAAAAATCTAAACTTGGTGAGAGCAAGGATTGTTGCAATCATGACTTTGCCTTTGTAGCTAAAGATCCTTTCATGGGCAAGTCCCTTGAGTTGGGCTGCGTTTCCATTGGCTACAATCCACTGTAATCTTCACATAAAGGCCTACCTTTCCCTTTTCAGATCTTTTTCGATGTCCGTGTTAAACAGAAAAAGTGTGTAAACAAAGAAAGAAAAAGAAGAAAAGATGTATAAACGAAATACACTTTCTTGCTGCAAAGTCAATGCAGCTGAAGGATATACACGTCATTCACACTTCAATGCAGGAGTGAGAGAGAGAGAGAGGGTTTAGTTTGTTTTTTCTTTTGTTTCTCCGTAGAACCAGTGAAGTAAGCCTGACGCAATACTTTCAGTTTCATTGGAATTGATGTATCAGGAAGCGTTAAGACAGAACACGAGTTTTATTACTGATCATTTCCAACTTTTCCCTGGGGGAAGTAACTTGTTGAGACTCTGATCCTATGACGGGTTCAGGGTTTTACTTGGAAGGATTTGGTTTTGTAATCAGAATCTAAAGATTTGTTGTTTCAGGTCTCATCTAGCTCCCCAATTTAGTAGTGGCTAAAGAAACCAGGGAAAAAAATATGTATCCAGATAAGATAGAAACTGGGAAATGAAAATTACCAGAAATTCAACAGCTGCACTTATCAGGTAGATTTGATAAGTTGTACAGAAAGCATCTGATAAGAATCCACCAAGAAGAGCCAAAAGAAAAGCAGTTCCCATGAAATTAGTGACATTGTTGGCAGATTTTGACGGAGATAGGTTCATGTACTCTGATAAATATATCACCAAATTGCTTGCATTTGCCAAGAACGCCAAGTTCTCCAGTATCTCCACAACTACACCAAATTCACCAAACCATGTTACAGATACAAAATCTCAGAAATCCCACTTTAAAATCAAGATTTCGATACGGAAAATCACAGAATTTGTCAAAACGATTCAAACTTTGCACGCACCCAGGACAAAGGAAGCTGCATACATCCCTCCATGTTTCCCTTGAAGTGCAGGTCTGTTTCTCCAATCAACATAACCATCCCATCGCGTGAGTTGCTGTTCTTGATCCTACAGCAGAAGCTCATGATCATAAGGACTTAATCATAATGAAGTCAACAACCAAAGAAAGACAGCTTGAAGAATGAAAAGGAGGGAAAAGAGAAATGGAAAGAGAGAGAGGAAGCCAAACCATTTGTAATCTGTTCTTTTCTTTTTTTCTCAACTTGGTTAAGTTGGGGTTTGGATCTTTGGCTTATAGAGGTGATTTATAGGTGGAGAGGACTTCAAAGAGTTTGGAGAGCAAAAGGGCAACTTGGCACAGACTGGTGTAGACCTAAGACAATGACTTCTAATCCTCTATTCCTCACTACGTTACTAAGATTCTTCTTTTATTAACCAATTTCCCTTTTTGATCTTGATTTGGATTGTAGTGTTTCTTTCTTTACGTGCCAATAACAAAATGGCCTAGTCCCAATTTAAAAAGTATTGATAGGTTCTCTGTCCTTGATGCACTAATACAACTATCTTAAAAAATAAAATTTATGAAAACCTGAAAAGGCCCAAAGAGAGGGTCATTTGACAAATGTCAAGACTGCTCCAATTAACTGACGTTTATCAATGTGAACACTATAAATGAATCCCAGCAACCAAAGAATTACAAAACTTAGGATTTCAATGCACTGTTTTCTGGTTTGCTTTTGTTTGCTGCAAATTGCATTTACTAGTTTTGTTTACAAGAGGAATAATTGTCACCAAAGGCTTAAATAACTATACCCTCTTTCTGGCTCGATCCCTACATCTCAAAGAAACCATATGAACAGTAGCAACAAGAGATCACAAGTTTGAATCAATTCAAGATGAATACAGAGAGTGAACAGTTCTTTGTATAATAATCTAATTTTTGCAACTTTATGTTATTTTCCTTAAAAGATTACTACTCCACTCCAGTGGTCAATAACTACAGAAAGTGAGTCAAAAACGCTTTTTCAAGACATACCCGCCATTCTCCACTCACCACGCTTAGTGGTAAGACCGCGGTTACAGTTACCTAATATGCATGAAATGAGCTATTAATTATATAATTGTTAGGTAATTCTTGTGTTATATAGAAAAAAAAAAGAGAGAGGCTATATATAATGATTGAGTAGATGTGTGTTTTTAAAGGGTTGAGTCCGTGACATGTTTAACCCATTGTTTTGGTACTGACCATTAATAGAAATGATAATACATGACCAATAATTGATATACGTGTGAGCTGGGAAGATTAGGATTTGAAGGTAGCATGTAAAAGTGTGGGTATTCTAAAGGACTCAAAAGTCAAATTTCTTGTGACTTATTCTGTTTCTTTCCTGTGATTTAATCCTTATTATAAGTGCTTTTTAAAATTATTTTTTGGTTTTTTTAAAAGGATTCAACTATTTGACATGTGAACTACTAACCCTTAATAGTTTCGTCTGGAAGAGGACTTGGAAATCACTACGCTGTAACTATTCTTTTTAACTCCAAGAGTAAAAATATTCAGTAAAAGTCTGTAACTATTCTTTTTAGCTCCAAGAGTAAAAATATCCAGTAAAAATCTTACGGAAACTACAGAATTTAAGAAAATTTAATAGTACAATCGCTAGATGTCACAAAATTGTAACTAATATTCATTTGTGACAATTTATATTCATTGCAAAAATGGTCGCAAAATTTCTGTAATAAAAAGTTATATGCGATGTTTTCACAAAATTGTCATTAATATGTGCTTGATACGAATAGTTTTTATAGCGAAAATCATAGGGGACATTTTTCTAAATCATTGCAAAAAAAAAAAAACTAAATATCTATTTTGTTGTAGTGAATATAAAAACTTACACTACAAGAAAATGAGTCTTTAGCGACAAATATTACCGATAAAATGTGAAGATTTTTCATCGACAAGTGAATTTATCAATGAAAACTACTAACTGTATGAGTAATTGAAGAAACGGACCGTTTTTAATCGCTAATTAGTAATTTTCTTGAAATGTTATTATCTTTCTTTTCTAATTTTGTCTTTATTATATTCATATTCATAGAAAGACAAATCGCAAATCATGCATATCATAGAGCAAATATTTGTTTGCGTTGACAGTGCTGAGCTTATCCATTTCCTATTAGATTATCCTATCAACTTTTTGAACTTCGTGGTAGTGCTTGAGGTACGAACACTTGTAGTCCTGTGAAGACACTCTCTCCTGGAAACCTTACCCTGAGATTAAGATGTTGTGTGGGTTTGATTGCCTACTGGGGCATTTTGAAATGCCAACTTGACAAATTACAAGTTGCCACACTCGTCGTCGATTTAATTTATCATCAATCACCACCGGGGAATATTGGTGATGAATAAACAAGAAATGTTTCCGTTTTCACATTTCCAATTACGAATTGCCACTACTTCGTTTCCACTTTCTTGCACAATCTGATCATTCTGAACCAAGTGTTGGTAGGTGTTCCAACTCCTTGACTGTCGATTTCTGGTCATGCAAGTGTTATCAGATAACATAATTATAATGAACACCATACAGTAAGTGTCGTGGAAGTTTTCCTCAGCTTCAAATAAGTAGACAGATGTCAGGATTTAAAGTTAAAACACGACAAAAGGAGTTGTAAAAGAGTAATTGTAGGTGAACAAGTATATATTAACGATGCAAACATCCCAAATGTGCTTATGGTTCTCACTTTCTTTCATTTTATCCAGTTAAGGAAATCCAAAGTCTGAACAGGAAATAGTTTCTCTTGGGAGGTGAGACTCGAGCATGTCCACCGCAAAGGCAACCAATGCGCTGATCACCTGGCCGCATTTGCAGTACATTGCAGCCCAGGACTCCATATTCTTCAGGAGTCCTTTATATCCCTCCAGGATCTGTTCTATAGGAACCGACAAAGAGTCGAGTACCGCCGAGCAATGCGTGTTTTAATTTAGCTGTATTTTAGCTTTCCCTTGTAATTAAAAAAAAAGAGAGGATAAGGCATCCACTTCTCTTAATGTTTGAATGAACCCAATTTCAGGATACGTGATCTTTGACTTCTAATTTGGATGTAAAACACATGCCTCCGAAACAAACAACGTTAATCACTGGGAATTGAGACGTTGATCTGAAGCATCTCCAAGCAAGCTCCTCGTACAACCAGAGAGTGGAAGAATAGTCAAACGTTAATAATCTGATATTATAAAAAGTGAGAAAAGATCCAGAACTTCTAGAGTAATTATTAATATAGACATGCCCTCTAATATAGATTAGGTGAGCAACCACAACGAAACTAACTTATTTCCAGCTCTAAGCCAGTTTTACACAGCCCTTTTTTAAATGATCAGTTAATACATTTCACGTGGAAACCGGCGTTCAAAGCTATAATTCGGTTATGCAATAATGAATGGGAAGGACTTGGACATGTAATAAGTCACGTTGATGGAAGAAAGGCATAATAATTAGAAGGGTATCGAGTTGCATGCGAACCAGGGCATAGGGATTTGAAAACCAAGCAAAATGACAACTATAAAATCACCAGACCACCACCTCTGTCTGTGTTTCAGACAAAATCTGACACCGAAACTACACACGTCGTACACCTCTCCTTTGTTATGTAGTAATTTTCTTGTCGTTTATATGTAAAACTTACTCCCATCTATTTAAAATAAAAATTGTTTTAAAGAGATGCATATTTATTAAGAAAGTTAGTAAAATATTTGATATACCCTTATTAATTATATGTTGAATTGTTTTGAAAATATAATCTGTATAATTAGAATAAGAGAGAAATTAAAGAATAATTTTAGAAATAAAATTATAAACATGCATGAAAACACTTATTTTGAATAATTAAAATCCCTTTAAAACGATTTTTATTTTGGATAGGAATGAGTATTAAGCATGTATCACTTAATTCATTATAATTAAGTATAATTAATGATAAGAGTAGAAGGGGTACTTGGTTGACGAGAAGGGATTAAGGAATGGAAAGTGAATAGTTATTTCTTGATTATCATTAAAAGGTAATAGTTTAATATCTCACTTTTGAGGAATCTTTTATAACTTCCATTTAGTAGATGAATAAAACTTATTTTTTAGTAGTAATTTTTTAAAAATATTTTTTTATATTAATTAATTAATTAATTACAATATAATTAATTAAAATATTATTATTATTAATTATATTATATTATAATTAATTAATTACTGTATTGTAATTTTTATTTCTTAATATTTTTAACAAATCAACTATTATCAATAGTAATAGTAATCATTCATTTCTCTTAATCAACCATCATAATTATAATAATAATATTCATTCTTATTCATTACTATATTCATTCTCACTCATATTACTATTCTTCGTGTAACTAACTGCTCCCTTAATATGAGTCCTATCACTACGGTTTGGCATTGTGAGTCACGATGCGCACCGCCGGGTCTAGAGCGCCACCATTGCCACCTAAACTCTCGTGCCCATAAACAAAAGCCCCTCTCTTTTCCCCTACCGCATATGTTATCCATGTGTCTAAAAGCCAGTCATGTAGGCAGGCAAATTGAAATAGACAAATGAAGATATGAGTCTAGTGCATGAAAAAGATGATATATTAACCTTTTTCTAATCTTTCCCATTCCTTCTCTAGACTGTTGAATACATATTCCTTCTCTAGACTTTCTAACTCGTGCTTTTCCAAGTTTACGGATTTGATCTTTTCCTTTTTGACCTTAAGATATTTGGAATTTATTCCTATTTTGGTTCTTTGTTTTTTACCTTTATCGTTTACTGCCACATTCGAAATTTGTCTGGACAAAAAGAAGAGTTGAAAATTTGGGGTAGTTGTCTTGCAACTTGAAGAGAATGGTCTAGTTGATACTTCTATATTATTTATCTTCAATGAGATGACTTCATGAATCTTGTAAATGAAGAAGAGATAAGTTTACACAACCAATGAAGAGATAGGGAACTAAGTCGATGTCGTATTTTGGAGAAAAGTTCAGTATCTTGATGAGGAAAGCGATAGAGATGTTGAATGAGACGATGGATAAACAGGAGCAAAAGAATAAGAGAGGATGGTGTGGTAAGATAAATTATATCTGATAAAGAAGGATAATGGAATCTATCACAAATTCTCCAATATGTGGCTTATATAATCACCCAAAAGTTACCAATATAATCTTATAATCGCCGCACACAAAATTCTTGTTCTTTGATCTATAGCTAAGAAGGGGACAACGTGGATGATGGGAATGCTTGTTTTTTTTTTTATTAATTATTTCTATATCGTCGTCATCAAGGAGCTTCCCTGCTCTGCATTCAAGTCTCCAGTCGTCAGGAAACGACAAGGCTTCCTATCATGAGTGTCAGTGTCAGCACTTACTCATTTCCCTAAATTTAAAAACGAGCACTTTCTTTTTATCATCATCAGCTAATAATGATTCTGCACAGGAAAGTACTGATGATGATGTCATTATTCCATTTTTCTAGTTTTCAGTCCCAGTATGATTGGGAATCCAGGACGTTTTTATAAGTCGTGAGAATTTCCGAAACCACATGCACTGAGTATCAGATCCCTTGTTTTAAATTAAATACTCTCTTCCAATTTTATTATTCTATCTCTTCTTCAACAAGGTCCAGCGGCCGTAAGTTCCATTATAAAATTAACCAAATACCAAATTAAAATGTTATTTGCACTGTCTATTCGAGTTTGTTAGCTACAAGCATGCTTTCTTAACTAGTAAAAGTTCGAGGACACCATATATAAATGTTCTCTGCCTTATAAAAAGGTTGAATCGAGAAAGTTGCTAGACCAACACTTTCAATCAGGGTATCTGGCTGCTGGACTTGATACTTCTTCAGACATTTCATTGGTGGGGATAGATAGACGTGCAAGGAATGCGTATTAATTAGTCTACATTAACAGACCTGCAAGAATATTGTTTTAAGTAAATATTATAATTAAATTCTACACTTAATTTTAGTTAACATTTGTTTGGTTGGGTTTATACTAGTAGAGTTTTTGTCAGTATGACTTTTTTATGTAGATCTTTTCTAAGAAGTTAGTTGACTGTTTGACTGTCATTTAAAAAAGAGCCTTTTAAAAAGAGCTTGATACAATAGATTGTTTGGTAAATAAAAATAAAAAGCACATTTAATTTTAACTTAATAAAAATTATTTATGCATAAAAATATTATTTAAAGTATATTAAACAATATGCAAAGCACAATATATTAATTATTATATAATTTTAAACCATATGAAACATAAATGAAAATATATCTAATCAAAATCTTTTATATAAGTTATAACATAAGTAAAACTAATATAAAAATAAATATTAAAATATATTAAAAAGCTAAAAAATATTATATAAATCTCAAAATAAATGTGAAGATGAGTTTGTGGGTACTGTGAGAATTATGTATAAAACATAAGGGCAAAAGAGACTAAAAAATAGACTCATTAATTAAAGAAGAGTTTGTGAGTATTGTAAAAATTATGTGTAAAATATAAGGACAAAAGATACTAAAAAATAGGCTCATTAATTGATCTGAAAAATATACCAAAAAAAATTATTTGAGATATTTTTTTGAGAATATCCAAATTTAAGTTTTTTAAAAAGTTATACTTTAGCTGCCAAAAAAGCTATATTTTTTAAAGAAGTGCTTTTTTATTTTACAGTTAAACACTCATTTTAAAAAAAAAAAGCTTTTATGATAAAAAAAGTGCTTGTTCATCTCTCAAAAACCCATCCAAATAGGCACTTAATATAATTTTAAATAAATATTTGATTGTAATACAATAAATATTATAATTAAATGTAATTATATCTATGAAAAATATAAAAGATGTCTTAATTTTATAATTGTAGAATAATTATTATTTTTTGGTTTTTTATAAACGTTAATTTATTAGTATTTTCCATCCGAATGTGCCACTTGTCATATGTGAAGATAATATACAGAAATAGACGGGATGAGCATTAATCAGTCAGACGTGTACGGATGTAGTTTTACCAAAATATAATTGGACGGGATGAGTATTTTTCAGTCTAAACTAAAAGACGTGTACGGATGTAGTTTTACCAAAATATAATTGGATGGGATGAGTCTTAATTAATATAACCTAACAGCGACATTTAATCACTCCCTATAGTCATTGACTTCCCTGTTATTTCAATAATTATCACGTCTTGCACGTGGCAGATTTCAATCCAATTAAACATGGCATTGAATCCTAAAGCAGAGTTCTCAATTCAATTTATGTAAAATTTGAAGTATCCGATAAAGTTATTCTTTTGTAAATATACATTTTTATGTTTACATTATATAAATACTTTTTTTATAAAAACACAAAATAAAGTTACATATATTATAATTCTCGTTACACTTTCGCAAAACGAGAAATAATGTGCACTGATTATATTAACTTTTAGTTATCAAGCATTGGTATAATACATTATTAAAGTTGAAGGTTTTGAAATTGCAAGCATGACCGCATGATGACGAATGTAATAAAATTAAAGTTGTCTACCTGATTTAGTAATAGGATGAGTCAAAATGACACCTTAAGTCATGGAAGACTAAGCTAAGATCATATTTTCTCAATCTTGTGGCTGTTGGCATTCAATACTTAACGTAAGAGAAGGAAATATTATAGAACGTAAGAATAAGTCAAACTGACAGAAGATGACCTCATTATATGGATTCAGAACGTGGGGCGGCTGAAGAATTGCAAGAGAGCTAGAAAAAGGAGGGATTACTTAATGTACAAGGCTCGAATCAACTCAACTAAATATGATTTGGTTCTATACTAGATTAGTGAGAAGCATAATATCTAGCACAGTGTTACCATTGTCAAATCAGTGGGGAATGACTGGTTTGGTAAAAAGGTATCCAGATACTCTGATTGATTCGATCAATCAGAGTTAATGCAGCCAAACAAAGTCTGATTTTGCTTTTAAACAAAGACACTCAGTCGATCAATCAGAGTTAATGCAGAGTCTGATTTTGCTTTTTAAAAGACACTCAAGTCTTCTCAATGCACCTGGTACCCTAAATGAAGCGAAAACAAAATTGTGGTCATAAGACAATGCGAGATCAGAGAGAACTGAGCCAACCCTACCAAGCATGTTACCAGATTCCATTCTAGCGTTAACCACCTTCTTCTCCATTCCATCAGTCTTTTCTGTTCTTTTATCTTAAGAATCACGGTACGGACATTTCTATTTTACACCAAAATTGTCCCCCTTTTTCTGTGAAAGGTGTCCCTTTTTCATAGGTTGAATAACATACTAGAGTTATTTTCAGAACTTGAGTTTCTATTTATTTTGACTGAAAGTCCACTAGTAGTAGATGGACCATCTTATAGGCTTCATACAAGTAGATATACGGAAGAGGCCCATCATGAGTCCCACTAAAGTACGTCGTCGGTTCAAATCAAACGCAACCATTTGGAGACTCAAAAATCCTTTCACCGGTGAAACATTATATGAGCCAAAATCTTACTGTTGGAGCCATATGGTGAGTTACAAATCCCACTCGTCATGTAATGTGATGCAAAGAACTCATAGGCCTTTATGTGGTTTCAAATGCATACAAAACTCGACAATTGTAGTAATAGCTTTCGAAAAAGAGCTCATGAGACATCAACTTTTATGGCGGTCCTCGCAAATGAACACGACACAATTATTTAGGAAGATTCAAGAGCGATGACAAAGTTATATACAATCTTATGAATACTATATCGGATTTGATATCTAATTGGGCTCTGGTACAGTATTATACTAATATTGGTTAATACAGGCATCGTTTCGGGTAATTTTTTAAATTTATGAAATAGTTCTTGAATTTTTTTGAAAATTACAAAATAGTTTATTGTTATATTATATAGTTGTACTGTATATTTTTAATCTTGTTTCCAAAAATTATAATAATAAATAATAATCATAATTTTAATTTAATTTATAAATTAATTTAATAATTATTAAAAAATATAATTAAATTTAATATATATTTTTAAAATATCTAAATTTCAAATATATTTTGATTTAATAATTAAAAATATATAAAATAAATATTAGTTTATAAATAATAATTTTTAAATTATTTATTTTAAAAAATAAAATATTTTTATTAATACATTATTAATAAATATTATATAAAATTTAAATAAAAATTTATTTTTAAGTTTTATTTAATTTATAATTATTATTAGAAATAAAATATTTATTTTTATTTTTAAAACAAAAATTAAAAATTCACAATAATTATACAAGTTGAAGTAAATAAAATAACTAATTAAAAAAATTTGAAAAAAGGGGGGAAAAAGAGGCGGGAGTGAGGGAAGAAGAGTTTAAATTTTTTTGAAAATTTTGCAAAAAAGTTCCTCTATTTTTCAAAATTTCTGATACTGGCCAATATTTTGAATACTAACGGTACCGATCGATATTCAAATCCGGTACAACTGACCCATGGTACCGTACTAATTTTGGTCTGATACGGTACATACTGGTCAGTATCAGTTGGTACATATCAGTGTCCAAAACATTGTGAAAAGTTGCAAGGAGGAAATACAATCGTTGTGAAAAGTTATTAGCTTATAGTTTATCTTCCTTAAGTTGTATTGATTGGGTATTTGAATATATTGCATAAGAGGTGGATTTTGTTTTGGATGGAGCATTTTTTGGGTTATGTTCACGTGGCTTATGTTGTAAGAGCTGAATTAAGTTGTGAAACATATTTGTTGCATTCTTCATGGCCGACAGTACCCAGTTTTAAATGAATGTTAACTTGTGCATTTGATAGCATTAAGTGCTGCTTTTGCTTCACTAACTTGATGGCTTTTATGCTACTTAACCTAAAATACATCTCACCTTACCCTTACCCACATTACAACCCTAGAAAAGCCCTTTGATTTATAATTATGCACGTGACTTTTAATGGTGGAGAAATGAAATGATATGTAAAGTTGTGGATTGTTATGATCATGAATGGTATTTGAGTGTACCTATGGAAATACTTATTTAAACACCTTTTATCTAAGTCTACCTCTAGATTACTCAATTTCTATGGGTTATGAATGTTAATTGATCATGAGTAGAAGCTTTGAATGTTTAGTTAGTGCTATAGGTTTTCAAAGTCATTCATCTTTACTTATGATTATCTGCTATTAGAAAATATGGAAAATGTGTAAGAGTTTTAATTTGTGATTTTGATTTTGACGATTTGCTCGAGGACGGTCAAAGGCTAAGTGCCGAGGAATTTGATATCTGTTTAAATGTTGATTCATTTGATCTACTACACTTAGTGATTGATGCCTTAGAAATGCTTAGGATACTCAATTTGACTCATATTTGATTTTAGGTACAGTTTGGAAGTGAATGAGTTAAAGTGACTCGAAAGCATATATATGCATTAAGTCATCTTCTCGAAGTTGACACTCACTTACCCTTGTGGAATAAGAAGGAGAAGAATTAGAGCAAAGAAGAGAAGAATTGGAGAAGGTTGGAGGAAAAACCCAGTGCCATGATTGTGACAGAAGTTTGTCACACAGGCTACACCCCAATCGTGGCCTTCGCGATTATAGCTCGGGGATTGCTTCCCAACTCAACTTATCGAGGGCTAGTTCAAACATTTTGGGCTAGGTAAAACCAAGTTTTTACTCTAATTGAAATGAACTATAAAAAGAAAAGAATGAAACCCTAAATGTAGCACCCCCTTACCGTAGAGTATCTACCGGAACACCCATAGGTCATCCGGCACATATCCTACGATAAGAGAGCACTACCGACAACAACTCTAAACTCCCCATGGCATCACAATAATAAATCATTCATAAGAAATTGGAAACTTT
>JANVCQ010000001.1:2998123-3019121 GCA_025531925.1 Erythroxylum plowmanianum
ATAGAGGCTATAGATGCATGTACATGCCGATGAATTATGCCTAACCCATCCCAATTTACTAAAATAACCTTCCCATGTGTGATGGGATGTTACACTAAAAGGGGGCCTCCATTCTTGCTATATTTGGGAGAAAATCCAACGAGAGAAGAAAAACGAGAACAGAGAAAGATATGTATTTCTCTTCATTTCTCTTCAGTTTTTAATGGAGATATAAGCTTTCTTTGCAGATTCTTGGAGATTGAAGAAGGAAATGGAAGACTAAATCACCCGTTACTAGTTGGGAGGGGCAATCAACGCCGAGGAGCACATTAAACATATTGTTGCTGTGTATCGTTTTCTTTCCCTCTTTTCGGATTTTTTTCATTATCTTGTATAGATTGTCTAGGTATTGTATAAGAATTATTTTAATGCTCTATTGAATCATTTTTCATGAAAACCCATAACTAGAACTTGAATGCAATACGTAATAGTTGTATTAAAGGTCATATGTGGCAACTAACGGTATCAAATCATTAGGGATAACGTGACATAAGTTAAATAGCCGGAGCTTGTGTGATTATTACTTAGATTGGTCCATTTTTCTCACTTATAAAGTAGCTATTCGGATAAACTTAGAGAGTTTGTTCTAGGTTTTTCGATAGTTAAGGTTAATTAACGAGCTCTTTTTAGTTAACTACGCTTAAGGAAAAACCAAAATTAACAGAACTTATTGTTAATTCACGATCAATAGTCTTAAGAAAGGTGTAAAGACGATAATTCAATGACATATGCAAAATTGTGCTTAGGCCAAGATTAAACCAAAGAACCAGAATTCAAATCATTTATCAAATTTATCACGTTACGACTGTTTAATTTGAGTTATTTTTACATATCCAATTTTATGTCTTTTCTAATGTGTATCGAACCAAACCCCCATGTTTTACATAAACGTAGAATTTAGGAAAGTGATTAGATTTAATCTCTGTGGGATCAGCCTAGACTTGTCACTACTATAGTTGTGAGTTTAGTTATTTTGGTAGCGTTATGAAGCGCAACCAAATTTGACCATTTATAGCAGAACTATTGCCATTTACTTTATTTTTCCCTTGTCATAATGTTTCTGTTTACCCTCACATCTTGGTTTGTCATTACCATTTTCTGCTTCTCTATGTGTCTGATTTGGTTGGAAGTCCCTGTAGCTTCCTGGTCTTTATTAGGATGTAAGTCCATCAGGTGATCAATCGTTGTAATTGCACTTGACAAATCTTGAACTCCTTGATAATGAAGTTCAATTTGTGCCCTTGTTTGTAATTTAGCCAAGAAATTGAACATCTTATCTTCCTCTGACATATACCAAATGTCCACCATCAAGGAAGTGAAAGCTTTTATATAGTTCTAAATTAGACCCTCTTATTATAACTTCCATAAAGCTTCACGAGCAACCCATGATGTATTGCAGGAAAGGAATTGCTCCTTCAATTTATAAACCAACACTTCCTAAGTGTCTATCTGTTGCTTTTCTACATTCAATTCATCATCAAATATGGATCTCCACAAGAGTTTTGCATCCCTGACTAAGCACATGCTTTTGAGTATGACTTTGTCTATTTTGGGAACTCTAACAATTTTGAAGTATTGTTACATATCTTATAGGAAGCTCTCCAAGGTCTTTGCTTCCCACGTGCCATCAAACTGTTTTAGTTTTGGGACTTTCAAACTTAACCAATTTGCACCACCCACTAGAGCAGCTTGGTTCTTTAGTAATGTTAATGCATCTTTTAGTACACTATTCTTTTAGTACACTACCTTGATGATTTACCTCATTCAAAATTTCCTCAAGTCGCCTTTGGATCCTTTCATTGAAATCCTTAACCTAATCTAACTAAACAGTGATTTGCATTGTTTCATCTTTTGAAATTGGCCATAGCCCATATTCGATATGAGTCATCCTTTCCAGAATAGCATCCATGTTCTGTCCACCCACCATTGTATGTCCAAAATCCTTCTAGACTTTTCTTTGATACCAGTTATTATAGAGTTCAATTTAGAGGTTTGTCTAACTCTTGAATTCCGTTGTAGTTGCAACACAACACCTTGTTATATTCTCAACCACAATTTTTCAAACATCTAAAAGGCGTGATGTTTTCATAAAATACTTATATGCGTGTCATTTTTGTAAGTAGGGATGAGAATACGTTTTAGAACATTAAATAAGGTAGTTTATTCACATGGAAGATTGATATAGCTTAAGGTGAGACTTCCACCATTCCCATATACATATAGTTTATTCACATAGAAGATTGATATAACATAAGGTGAGACTTCAATCATTCCCATATACATATATTACACATGTATAAATAACCAACATGTCAATTTAGGGAAGTTACATAACAGTTATGGCTAAACTAGTACAACCCCTCAGACATGCTTATCCATATATTCTCCCTACAGATGTCCTTACAGTAGAGGATTAGTTTAAGTAGTTGTTGGATTACCCTTCCAACTGATTACCTAACATAACCGATAACTGCCAACTGAATTAACTATTATAACTATCAAACTACCACTAGTCCATCTAGTAGTTGGGACAATCCTAGTTGTTCTAGAATTTTTGTATTATGTCCCCAATTGATAATATGAACTTTGGGTAAGTCAAATTATTGCTTAAAGTCTCTAACAAATTGTGCTTGTTGCCATTCACAAGTTATCTCACTTTTTTTGTTGAAGCATGCCCTCCATGCTTAATCAACTTTGTTTAGGAAGTTGCAAAGAGTCACTTGCTAACAAATTGGTTTGAATCATAAAATAGGACTTAGAGTTGAATTCCATGTAATAGACTTACTTACAACCTATAATGATATATTTACCATAGCTTTTTTTGTCGATAATAGCAATTTTACCACCTTACTAATTGATGATGAAAATTCTTATTCAAATTAGGGATGGACAAAGTTTCAAAAATTGTCATATTTTATGATAGTGTGATATTGTATCATTGATAGATAGGAAAATGCCTCGACAAATGAACATTGAGAGAAATTACATAAGAGACCTAAATCAATTGGTAAATGAGAAGCAATTGAGATTAAATCGAAAGTGCTAAAGACAAATTGAATCCAAGCCAACAAGATTCAAATTGTAATAGACTTCCATTTAATGGTAACATGCAATTACTTGATCTCATCGTCAGATTAAGGCTTATATTTTTTTGAACTCACCAAAGTCAATATAAATAATTTAATGAAACAATCCTCTCTCTATTTAGGAATTATTATAAATCTAAATGTACAAATTCACATAGTTCTTTATACTTTCGCTATGTATTCTAACTCCTAAAAATAAACAAAGATAAATAATAAATATTAATTAAGTAAAATTCATAATAAAATAAATATAAAGGTACACTCCTTATATTTTGTATCCCAAAAAAATCACATATACCTACGTAATGTAATTAATTTTTTCACAATAATTGTTAAGGAAATTTATGAATTATGTACCTCACAAAATTTATAAAAATAATCATAGTAAATACATTATACAATAGTGCTAAACCTAAAATATAAAATACCTTCTAACTACCTCAAACCAACACTAACTAATTTACCCCATCCAAAAAATTTGTAAACTCTTGGATATAATCTTAGATAATATACCTAATGAAATGGTCCTTGCTCTATCTTGGCCTTGAATAATTCACCTCATACAATATATCGTACTTGCCCTAATATGACGCTAACTTATATGTCCCAACCACCTATCACAATCCACATATCACATAAGCATATATGCATTACTCGAAGGCCTCTTACCATATCTTAAAATGCATAAGAATAACATATCACACTAGTTGTATAAAAGTTCCAACACGATGAGTTATATCCACATGTAATACCTAAGTCATTAATGGTCTCTCGTTGGAGCCCAAAAACATACTTGATATACACATTAATAACTACATGTTAATAATCACACAATTTCACACTATAAAACATGCCTAAGTCTCTCAAACCCGTCAGTTTAACATCCTGAATATACCATAATTATGATAAATGCATATTTGACTATAATTAAACACCCATATTTTATGTATTTTACTTGATATTTTGTAGTTTTGTGGTATTTTTGATATTAATTTCTCTCCAAGTGCATTTATAAGTTATAATTGCTTTTATGAAACAAAAGGAGAACTCAGATGAAAACATGGCATAAAATGAAGTTTTGAAACAATTTAGAGACACACAACTGTGTGTGTACTGCTCGTGTAAAATTACAAATTCTGAAGTTTTTGAATATACACGGTCTCTTACATGCTCGTGCATCAGACTGTGTATTTCCCCAAAACCCTAAATTTTACTATAAAAGGACATGACTGAAAGCAAACTAAAGAGAGACAACCTTTTCAACAAATTTCAAATGTGAAACATTTAGAGAAGTGAGGATTTTGATCCAGAGATGAGGAGAACACGAAGTTAACATCAAAAGAGATCCAATAGAAGGCTACATCAAATCTAAACTTGCAAGAATATTAAGTAGAATAGAAAGGGAGATTTATAATTATGAACTCTTTGTTTTCTTTTCTGCATGTTTATATTTGATTTCATTTTCTATTATGAGTAACTAAATGCTTTTAATGTCTAGGTATGATTAACCCTAGTTTGTGATACAATATGTCTTAATCTTTTATTCAATGCAATTTTTTTGATTGATTTATTGTGATTCAATTATGTGTTTTTATGCTTGTTTTAATATATCCAAAATATTAGTGCAATATTTGATTCCATATATTTGAGATTGAGAAATCCTTCGATCTACCATAATTAAAAGGAGTTGATTGCAAACTTAGAGATAAAATAACCTTGTTAAATAACGCTGTTTAAATCTTATGAATACTAACGAAAAAAAAAAGTTTTTTTTTCTTTCTATGGTTTATTTATCATAAAAATAATGATTATTGTCATTAAAATATGATCGTAAAAGCAATTTGCGAACATATGGTCGATTAGTATGAGACACTAGTCGACCAACATTTTTTAATGCCTAACGATACTATTATAGTACATCAGTCAACTAATAAACCTTAATCATCCTAAGTATTTTCTTATTAATTATGAATAATTATCATATCTTTCCTTAAACTCTTGAATCATGTCAATTCAGTATTTTTATTAAAAATTTGGTCTAAAATATCAAACAATATTTAATAATGAAATAAACTAAACTAAAATTTCATTAAATTTATCCTTTTTCCTTAATTTTTATTACCATAATTAATCAATCATAAGCCTTAAAACACACAATATCAATTCATATCTCCATTAAAAACATCAGAAAATATTCCTAAGTTGTTAATTTTTTAAAATAATAAACATCATAATCTCAAATAAATTTTGGTCTCAAAAGAAAGTGGAAGAATTTTTTAAGGAACATATAAATGTTTTTAATAGTTTCCAACAAATATGATGAGAATTAACATATAAATATAATTAAAGTATAGACAAAATGTGCTGTCAAAAAAAAGGTACACTTTTAACATTTAAAATAGATACAATACTGAATTAGATTTAGCACACTATCAAAACTTATTCAAATTATTTAAAATAATATTAATTTGATTTCAAATGTATTAAATTTAAGATTAAATTAACGTTTTATTAAAATATAATTAATTAAATTAATAATAATTAATTAATTACATTATAATTAATTAATGACAATTAAAATATACTTTTTATTAATTAAATATTATAATTAATTAATTAATTAAAAAATGGCATATTGTAACTTTAAATCAAGTCGAGTTAAATTTGCATCTCTATAAGTTGAAGTTCTAGTAGCCGCTGTTCTTGTTTTATGCCTATCTGCTTCATGAACATTACCACAACTAATTTAAGGTGATCTGTTGGCCTAGTAGCCAGATTTATTACTATCGTCTCTTTCTTATGGCTACTCGCGAAGGACCGGTTACTTAGCAATCAGCAGAGGGTGCACAGGCACATTTCAGCCGATGGTACCTGCCTATCTTGCTCCTACGAAGAATCCTCCCTCCATGTGGTTCGGGATTGTCCTCTGGCGTGTCGAGTGTGGGCCTCCTTCCAGTCGGACATCGTCACCTCGTCCACTTTTGTTCTCCCCGCTAGGGAATGGCTGCACATCAACCTTCATCACCATCGTAGAGTGCAGGGTCGGGACTGGGCGGTCCTTTTTGGATTGACCTGCTGGTTCCTCTGATCGTGGAGGAACAAGGCTATTTTTGTCGCTAATTTTGTCAGACCTACCTCACCTTTTGTTGTTATCTTGTCTTTTGCAGATCAGGTTCAGCAGGCTTTGGGGGTTCGACGTCTGGGTTTCACTGGATTCCAAACTCGCCAGGTGCAACAGGTAGGATGGCACAGGCCCCAGGCCGGTTGGGTCAAGCTGAACACAGATGGGGCTAGCAATAGAGCACAGGTACGGGCTTCAGCTGGAGGACTCCTTCGAGACAGTGCTGATCTTTGGCTTGGTGGCTTCTCCCAGTTCATTGGTTGGTGTTCCCCGCAGTCAGCGGAGCTCTGGGCTGTCTATACAGGCCTCACCTTGGCTTGACGATTGGGTTTTCGTCGTCTAGAGCTGGAAGTAGACTCGTTGGTGGTGCATCAGCTTATCTCGTCTGTGCCGACCCGTTCTCAGTCCGACAACCCTCTCCTCATGGGTATCCTCGAGCTTCTCAACAGAAACTGGACTGTTGCTCATCGGCATGTGGACCGAGAGGGCAACAGATGTGCGGATTGGCTTGCTACACAGGCCTGTCCTGGCGATATCGGGATAACTTATTTTGATGTTCTACCTTTAGGGTGCAGGAATCTTCTTTTAGAAGATCAATCGGGGCGCAGTTTTTTCCGTCTTATTAATTCCTGATGTGCTCTTTCCTTTTATTCAAAAAAAAAAAAAAAAGGCTTACTGGTCAGGTAGTCAATTTTATTTACTCACAAGTAGACCAAGATGATGCCACGTTTCAATTCTTGTGTTGGTCCTCGAGGCCCTAGAAAGGATTTCTCGAGTCACAATTAGAAACAGATGATGCCAAGTGTTATCATCTTATGCTCTGACGAATGTACATAAATACTGGAACAGCGAATCTCGAGGTAAATTACAACCCTTTACATTCTTGGGCACACAAAATCTGAAATACCCTAGTTGACTTTATCGTCTAAAGCCTAAAATTTGGTTTTGCAAGCCTGGAAATCTATGCCTGAGACTTATACGTTAGTCTAGCTGAAATCAACAGCAAAAGAAGAAAAGAAGGCTAGAAAGACATGCATTGCTGTCTTCTTTTTTAGTTCTCAATTCATGAGTGTCCTATGGTACTGAGACCAAGCAAATCGGATGGGACTTGCAAGCAGAAAGTAGAATGACTCGCAGTGCTCTCTTCTTGTCCTACGGTAGGGACTAGGGAGACCAAAGCAAATCGGATGGGACTTGCAAGCAAAAGCAACAAAGTAAACTCATAAAAGTCACCACTTAAGCTTCTTTTTCATCTGAACCTAGACGGTAAGTAAAGTTGATTTAAAGTCGGGCTAAAAAAGAAAAAGAGAGATTAGGAATTCCTTCTGATTGTTTGTGGTTGCTAGTAAAAGGAGTTCCATCTTCGTTTTTCTTTTTGTAAAGCTTACTAGTAAGTTGACGCATGATAATCATTGTCCATGTAGAAGCCATTGATTTCATTTACCAAGAAACGTGAAGCTAACAACTGGAAATTATATATAACTAAACGTTTTCTTCTTTGTTTTACTTAAAATTACATTTTGTTTGATCCTTTTGAGTAGATTCGTCAATTGTATCACAAAGTTGTAATATCTAAACATCCCAAAGGACAATGGAGTAGATTTTTTGACAAAACCTTAACCTAACAACTCCAAAGTAATTGCGTAGGGTGGTGAGAAGTGACATTAGATGAAACGTGCACGCACCTCATCGTAAAGAAAAGGGTCTCGTCTCATTGTCGGTAAACAATCGACCAAGCACATTAACACATCAAAGAGAAATCCTTGTGAGATTTGGTATCTATAAGCTGACCAACTTCTAGAAACCTGCTGTTTCAGGCATCTATGTGACTATTTCGCTGTTAAGTTGGCATGACAATCAACTATGTAAAGAAACATTCATGCTGATATAATGGAACAGTTTCGTCGGATAATAACTTTGCGTTTCATCGTCTGATGGCCAATACATAGCTAATATATGAATGGTTCCAAGTGGAGGCATAGCTAACAGGAAATGCCCGGCGTGGAGAACTTAGCCCAAGCTTTGACGTGGGTATCTAATAAAATCGACCACATGTTGGATTAATCAGGCCTAATTGTGCACAAATTGCCTGAAGGCCGCCCAGATTTAGCTATAGGCCACCAATTCCGAATCCATGAAGTACAGCTCTACCTTCGAACATTTTCATACGTTAGTGTCTTGAGAAGAAACAATCTCTTTGTTATACTGAGGATTTCAATCCTAAGCAGAAGTGCCAACAGTAGGGAAATGCAAGAAAAGGACCCTTTTCTAAATAAATCAATGGAGGAAAGGGTGGAATGGTGTATTTTACCAGTTAGCAGTTGCAGGAGCAGCGATCATCTTTAAAACGGTGAAACATATGTTTCTTCCTTGCCATAATCTCTATATTTATGGATACCAGATGATGTTTTTTGAGATTTCAAGTGTCAGGATCCTATATCAGAAAGAAGTAGAGAATCAAAAGTTCTATAAATATATAAAAAGGATTACTGATAAAATTTTTAATTAATAATTTCTGAATGTATAATTCTTAATAGTTTAAACTTTAAGTTGAAGTTGTTGTTAAATTGGTTTCGATTTCCAAACATTATAAATAATATCAAAATAAAACCTTCCCTAATATGATGTTAGGTCAGAACAATGAAGGTTGTAAATTTATTAGTGGTAGGATCGATCTTACATTAAAAAAAGAGAAAAGATCCTAATTTATTTATTACGTAATTTATAACAATATCAAAAGTTCAAGAAGAGGAGATTGTGAGATCTTATTGGGAAATGGGTATCACAACTGTGATTAAAAAACTTAACTGGTTCAGCCAGTTTAACTGTAAAGACTTTGAACCGGTCAATTTTTTGGTTCGGTTTTTATCTTTCTATTTCAATTTACTTTAATAATCCTTGTTAAAAATTAATCAGTTTATTGATTAATTTGTCAATTTTTATAAACTAATTAATTTTTATAAATTAAAAAAACTAATAAATTTTCATTATAATGTCTCTATTTTCAATTAAACTTTAAATTAAAGACAATCGCCTTCAATTATATTTCAAATTCTTCAATTTTATTCAATTTTTAACTAATTTTGTGACGATTTAATACCGATTGAATATTTTAAACCTTAAATATTTCATTTTACTAATTTAATTTTCGATCTATTTTGTAGAACATTGATCACAAACTCATACTAATTAGTAAAAAATTCATAAACTTATATAAATACTATTAATCAATTTTAAATTTATAATTATCCTAATCTCAAATTAGAATTGTTATTAAACCAATTTAAACTTAAAGTAGTACACTGATGGCAATCTCAATAGATTCCAAGTTTCTTAACAACCATAAGGGGAACATTTTTGTTCTCAAACCAAATGCAATAGCATCCTTCTCATTATGATAACTAAGGACTAGGGACAAGCTAACGCTTGTTAACATTCCCTCCAAAGACTGCTCCTTGTTTAATGACCCCCAAGAAATTCACTGCCATCTCTTCTTTCAATGTGGATATACTACTTTGACAAACAATTATTACTCTCTGCAATACTAAATGGAATGAAACCTCATTAGAGAACACAAATCAATGATTCTCCAATATCAATGGGTCAGAACAAGCTTTGACATTAAAGGTTTAGCCTTAACCATCTCAAAACTAAACCTCAATTTTGTTATCTATTGTATTTGGAAATAAAAAAATTATAAATCCTTAATGGATATTCATAGAACCAAAGTTGAACTCCTCATTGTTGTGGTTAATTAGATCCATCCAACTCTCATAGACAAGGGGCATCAATGACACTTTAGACAATGCTCTTAAATCCAATTGGAACCTCTAGCTTATAGGACCTATCTCTTTGTAAGATTCCTCTTGCTCTAGTAAGGTTTTAATGGACTGATTCATCATGATGTAATCGACCTCTTATAAGAGTTCTTCCTGTTATAGCTCAATTTCATCCTACTGTAACTTTGCTCCTTTTGTTTTTGTTCCTACCACGTATATTTTGTATCCTAAACTTTTATTTAGAGTTATCTCTTATCTTGTAAATTCAATTATTATTTACAAAAAAACCCTTCTTACAGTCTTCATAATAAGAATTCTCTTTTTGTTCTTCAATGTCAAATGACACAAGCTTAGTGTTGGCCACACCTTTACAATATCAAGCTCCTGAGCATCCCTCCCGGTCCTGGCATAAACCTACAATTACCATTCCTTAGGTCTAAGTTATATCCATAAAAGTATATTCGAGTTGTTTTCTCTTTCCTTGTCTTTGGAATCATAATATAAATGTTGGATATCTTCAATTAAAGTGAACACGATAACTTCATTCCTTCTTTCTGAAATTTGAATTGGAAATTGACTCTAGCATCAAATATCTAGCCCATATCTATGCTAGAACAACCTTTGATACTATTTTGAAGGAATGCTTAAGCTATTGGACACGGAGATACAACAATCTACAATCAAGTAGAAGCAAAAGTTCTATTTGAGAAACACGACAATTATACATATACAACATGATTTACAAGAATCAAACAAAGCACTCTAAGCACAATAAGATATCATTGTAATGGCTTGAAAAATGACAGGAAGAAGAAGGAAAAATAAATTTTTTCATCATTACTTTCTAAAAAATGTACTAATTATAATGTATAATAAAGGAAGACATCACAATAATTAATCCTACATATAAATGAGTCTAATAATATATTTACAGTTATATAATCCTAACAATTATAGAGAAAAATCTCAACATCCCCCTCAAGTTGGTGCATAGACACCATGCATGCCAAACATGCTAAGAAATTTTGAGAACACATGATTTGAAACTGCTTTGATAAGAATGTCAGTCAATTGATCCTTAAAACGACTTTTGGTATGCTTCAATATCTTCAGGATCCTTTATGAAAAATTTTTCCCAGTCATCTAGTTCTTGAAAGACTTCAATTAACTCTCTATAATATTTAGAGAGAGGTCTTCCACTTTGTTTTGCAGTGAATGCCTTTGGTTAGGCAAAAAATTATAATTCATCACTTCCATTATGGAAGGCTTTTGCTAGTGCTCTCCAGATTTTATGGGTTGTAGGTAATCATAAGTATCACTTCATAATCTTTAGAATCATGGACATTAGCAACCATCTTTTAACTTTTTATTTTTAGCATACCACTTCTCATGCACATATTCAGATTCTGTATGTGGATTTGTTTTTCTGCATATATAAGAGAGTTTCTCCCTTTTAGCAATATGCATCTCCATCAGTTGTGACCAAACATCATAATTCGATTAAGAAAGAATGATGTTTGCGGTAAATTCTCCTTCAGAATAGGAATATATCTTTCACTCATCTGCAAAAAGGCTTTGTATGCTCTGATACCAACTTGAAAGATGAGTAGAAGAAGAAGGAAAAATAAATTTGTTCATCATTGCTTTATTGGAAACATACTAGTTATAATATAAAATAAGGGAAGAAATCTCAACGATTAATCCTACAACTATAATTAGGAGCCTAAGAATATATTTATAGTTGTACAATCCCAACAATTATGGAGAAAAATATCAACATAATGCCATAATGATATTAGGATTTTAAATCTTGCACTACAATATTGTGGTTATGATAATTAAATTATTCATTTTCATTCTATTATAACAAAATAGAGAAATTAGAATCAAATTTATAATAAAAACTAAACAAATGTTCAACTTTATAAATAACTAGAATTCTTATACTCTATAGTCTAACAATTATAGTAAACAATTATAGTATAAATCTCACTAGAATGTTAATGTTAACTTATTAAAATGAATTTCTATTTATTTATAATTTCAAATTGAGTAGAACTTAAAATTCAATTTGATTTTTTTTAAATGAATATTAATTTAGTTTAATTAATATTAATTAAAATACAATCAATTATAAATTTTCTTACCTTATGTGATTATACCTTAAATGAGATCCATGACTCCATCTAAGCAACCAACGTGTCCATGCACAAAAAACGTTCTAGACCTTCTTACAACAATCCAATCTTAACAAGCTCTTCAAATTAAAAGAAAAGAGACCTTATTTGACAAAATTAATTTATACTCCACATCTAATCTGTTGGTTGTAAGTTGGTGATATAATTATTTAAAGACATTATTTATCTTGTAAATATTCAAAAGTAAATGATAAAGTTCTTGTGATAAATGTATATTACAAACGAAATTATTATGAGATCATAATTATAAGATTCATATTGCATTAATGTATTATCTCTAAATTATTCCTAGTTATTATTCTATTAAGGTTGGATATTAATAGAACATAAAAAGACTAACACATGTTATATTTTTTCTTTTGAAGGAAATATTCAGTCTTATAGACTAAAGTATAAAGATACTTAAACAAACGTGCAAATGCTTGTTAGAGAACAAGTTCACTAAACTAACCCTATGAAAATTTCATTTATAAAATTTTTTGTATATCTATGAAAATTCTCATTATGATGATTGTATAAGTGATCATTTGACTTAAGATCTCCAAAGTATCTCGTATAGGATGTTGTATTTTGATACTACTTATGACTTATTATAGTCAATGATAGCTCAATTGATAGTCATTGGATATGTTATGAACTATGTGGAGATTATTGATTGATCAATATATGATTCATCACCTTCAAGTGATTAGGGGGAATGTTTCATTATTTTTAATTGGTATTGATTAGAAAAATCTTTAGCCAAGGTAGAATGATACTATAAGAATAGTTTTCAAATTTCATTAATATAATCAATTGTTAATGGTGAAGAACTAGCATGATTGGACTCAAATAGAGTAGACATTAATTATATACTCTATGTTTTAATTAGAATATTATATGATAAAAGGATTGAATTACATGAAAAAATTATGCACGAAAATGTTAGTTAAAACCATTTTTAAATTCCTAAATATTTTAGAGATCAGGAAGTGTTGCTAGATGTCAATTTTGAACTATAGATATAAATTACTTAATTACAGAGTTATATATAAATTAAAGCAGTTTAATTTATCTAATCCCAAATATGATTTATGATTAAAATTTATATATGTTACTAATATATTTATGAACCTAATAAGTCATACACAAAAAATGAATTGAACAGAGAGAAGGTGTTTTTAATCAAGTTAGATTTGATTGTAAAATAGAAACTTTATAATTAAATATGAGATATTTAATTAATAAGACTAATATGAGATACCAGATCTTATTTAGGCATAATTGATCTCTAATTAGAATTAATTGTAATTTTAATTAAAGTTTAATTAAAATTAGAATTGTATTTAATTAAATTATTAAAATGTTCAAAACCTGTTATAGATAATTTTAAGTTTCAAGAGAGCTAACACTTCTTGACTAACCCTCTATACAACAGTTGTAGAGTTTTTTTAAACATGTTTTGTCGATATCATTAGAGAGTTAGCACTTTATACAGGAAAAAAATTTCATTGCTTCTTCACATATCGTTCTTACAAAATTATAATATTCTAATCACCAAAACTCAATGGAGTAATGAACATAATTACTGCCGCATATACTTGGGTGGATATCATCAAATTCATCCCATTTTGTCCACATATTTGTCTCCAACAATTCACCAATTTATATCTTACACAATTGATACTTCGATCTCCATCGATCCTAGACGATATTTGTCTCTTTATCTGTGAATTCATTACTCATTATAACATCATCAACAATCACAATTCCACTAACATCTTCTTATACTGGATCTTAACTCTTATCACAGCAATTAAACAAGCATTCTAACTTCCAAGTTCAACCTTTCAATTCCACCTTGCTTGTACGCCTTAAATCTTATCATTTCTACTTATGTCTCTATTTCTTCTCAGTCGATTCATGCAAATATTTTCACATCCATATCAACCCAAGTATGTATCCACAACAAAATTATGTCACCATATTCACTAACATAATCATAAGTACTGCATATATGTCTAACATATCGGACTACGTAATATCCACAAACTTTCATTTTCTCACATTTTGCAAGATCATCATTCTCTTCTTACTAAGTCCATTTGCCCAAACTCTTAATAATCGCTTTTATGATTGACACATATTCCAAAAATTGCCCATGTAAGATCTCAAAACCTGGCTCTGACACCATAAAATGTTAGAACCCGATTCCGAAGCTCAACATTCGGAGTCATAAAGCGTGAGCATATTATACTATAGGGTTATTTCAAGGAACCCTTATTAGTAACCATCCCACATGAGTGACGCCCACACCGATCAAACATTCAAACAAACTCATTTCTCCTATTTCAGAACAGGTTTTGGGAAAAAATCAAACTGGGATTACAATTGAACTTCTTCAGAACATTTGTTCCCCATTGTCTTAAGTTTCTAAGGACACCAAAATCATTCAATTCGACTTAGAATTCTATGAGTTTGGGCCCAAAACCTTTTTAGACTATTATTAAACTAGGACAGTACACTATACCCAACTTCCAACCAGAAATTGTAAGTCTTGGGAACTGAGTTAAAATTATATTCCTTTAGATCATTTGTAGCTCTATGCCTCTAGTTTATTTAGAAATAAGAAATCATCTTATTTAGAGGTAGGATGACACAGCTATGGTCGAAGGAAATCAAACAAAGTTTTGTCTTAAATTATATTGAACCTATTTTGGGACAATTAGCATAACTTTTTCTATGGATATCAGATTAAGGTGTTATTTAGTTGGTTTGAAAGGAGACTTCAAGATCTACAACCTTCATGAAGAGCTTAAAGATAGATTCTGTCATCTAGAGGGACAGAAGTGGACCAGATGATAGGGTCAGATGAAACCGTAAGATGAATTAGGAAAATTGTCATAACTTTCTCTAAATATGTAATATTAAGGTATTATTAAGATGGTTTGAAAGAGGACTTCAAAATCTACAACTTTCATGAAGACAATGAGGATAAATTCTATCATCTAGAGGGTCATAATTGGACCAAACAATACAAAATGAACAGTACATAGAAGTTGTTTTACAATTAGTATAACTTTCTCTAGAGACATCGGATTAAGGTGTTATTTAAATGGTGTTGAAGATAACTTTCAAGATATACAATTTTTATAAAGACCTCAAAGACAAATTGTATCATTTAGAGGGTCAAAATTGGACTAGACGATACAAAATGAATAATACATAGAAGCTGTTTTGCAATTAACATAACTTTCTCTAGAGACATCTGATTGAGGTGTTCTTTAGATGGTTTTGAAGAGTACTTCAAGATCTACAACTTTCATGAATACCTCATAGACAAATTCTATCATCTAGAAGGTCAAAATTGGACTAGACAATACAAAAGGAATAGTACACAGAATCTGTTTTGAAATTAGCATAACTTTCTCTAGAGACATCGGATTGAGGTGTTCTTTAGATGGTTTTGAAGAGGACTTCAAGATATACAACTTTGATAAAGACTCAAAGACAAATTCTATCATCTAGAGGGTCAAAATTGGACCAGACGATACAAAATAAATAGTACATAGAAGTTGTTTTGCAATTGACATAACTTTCTCTAGAGATATCATATTGAGGTGTTCTTTAGATGGTTTTGAAGAGAACTTCAAGATCTACAACTTTCATGAAGATCTTAAACACAAATTCTATCATCTAGAGGGTTAAAATTGGACCAGACGATACAAAATGAATAGTACATAGAAGTTGTTTTATAATTGACATAACTTTTTCTAGAGAAATCAGATTGAGGTGTTCTTTAGATGGTTTTGAAGAGAACTTCAAGATCTACAACTTTCATGAAGACCTTAAACACAAATTCTATCATCTAGAGAGTCAAAAATGGATCAGACAATAGAATAAGGTGAATAGTGCATCAGACGATACTACGTCATCACCAGACGATATGACGTCATCAAATGATACAAAATGAATAGTACACAAAAGCTATTTTGCAATTGACATAACTTTATCTAGAGACATTAGATTGAGATGTTATTTAGATGGTTTTGAATAGGACGTCAAGATATACAACTTTCATGAAGACCTCAAAAATAAATTCTATCATCTAGAGGGTCAAAATTGGACCAGACGATACAAAATAAATAGTACATAGAAGTTGTTTTGCAATTGACATAACTTTCTCTAGAGATATCGGATTGAGGTGTTCTTTGGATGGTTTTGAAGAGGACTTCAAGATCTACAACTTTCATGAAGACCTCAAAGATAAATTCTATCATCTAGAGGGTAAAAATTGGACCAGACGATAGAATCAGGTAAATAGTGCACCAGACGATATGACGTCATCACCAGACGATATGACATCATTAGACGATACATTATCACCAGACGATATGACATCATCAGACGATACATTAACACCAGACGATACAAACTATACTCTTGAGCATCACCACTTATAAGTATCATAACTTTCGACTCCAATGTCTAAAAATTTTATACTATATATTGTTGGAAAGCTAGAAAGATAATCTACAACTTACTAGAAGACAACTTTGCCTAATTCAATCTAGATTAATCCAGTTTTTCCCCCAAAGTCAGAGCATGAATTTTACCCCTATGGAAGACTTGAAAATGAAACTCAACAATTTGGAAATATCATCTGTAAAACACAATCATACACCATTTTCATCAAAAGATAAGTATTTTACAAGGCTTTAATGGGCATTTCAAGCCACAATATAACAATATTTCAAAATATGAAAATATAGAAGAATACATAAGCAATAATTTGCTCAAATTGCAACTAAAGCCTTGGTTTAGAAAACTAGCTTAAAAGACAAAAATATGCAAAGTCGGAGTGATGCTTACTTGTTCTCATGCTCTTCACCTGAAGATGGGGCGAAAATGGAGAGGGTGAGCTTACAGCTCATGGGTAACAATTTTATAATCGGTAGTAAGCAAAAATCATTTTAAAACTCACATTGAGTCAAGATACATATATTTTCCAAATCTCAATTTATTCATAAGCAACTTAATTCATGCATCATCAAACTTACCGACACATTTGAACACATAAGCACATCGAAATGGTTTGGTTGGATCCAAAACATAACATACTACACAATTCCCATAAGGTTTTTATGTAGCCGTGAACTTAGGGGAGTCCATGAAGAAGCTTCATGCCACTAGCAGACAGGCAGGAGAAGCCTTTAGTCAAAGTACACTTGACATAGGGACCACCACAAACTCACGTAATCATGCATTTCACATCTTGAAAGCTTGTTGCCCAAAATGGCACATTTTCGAAACATGATTTCATAAAATTGATATCCTTTCGAAATCATTTCTATTTTTGTTTCATAGTTCATCCACAAAATTCATACACACACATGTAGCACTTTCTCAAAACATTTAAAGAACAATAAATGCACATTTTAAAAGTAGTTGAAAACATTTATTTTCCTTTTTGAAAGAAACATTAATGGCTTATTACTCAATTATAAAAATGTAACCCACCTTGAATTCCTTGATTATAACTTGCTCGAATGTGCCTCCCCTCTCGCTCCTCTTGTCTTTCTTGATTCCCTTTTCATAGGCAAAAATCCTAAGTTCAAAAGGGGTTGCAAAATTGGAGGTCCATATAGTACATTTACTAAAATTGATCCTGGAGTACCTAAACCCATGTATTTCCTAAGCTTCATGAACCAAAACCTTTAAAAAATTCAAAGCATTAAAAATGTTGTTGCCTTAAATCTTCACCAACAGAAGAGATGTTTGGTTCCAAAGAAAGCTCTTGTCTTCCTCAACCTTTTTCCTTTCTTGCACAACCTCAAAATCTCTCTAGAAGGTTTAGAAAAGATGAAACCCTAGCTTAACTCTTCTTTCCTCTCAACCATCGAAATCTCTCTTCTCTCTCTCTTTAATTTGTTATTTTACTTCCTTCTTTCCCATTTTTGTTTTCCCCATCTTTAGGAAGAAAAACAACACTTCTTTCTTCCCATTTTACCCTTAATGATTGAGAAAAGTCCACCTTGCCCTTCCTTTAATGCCTTATGATTTTTAAACTTAAGTAAGCTACCCAGAATACCCTTTTATACCTTCTTACTGCTTTTGATTTAAGTACCCCATGCAATAAATCTACTAACATAGACCTAAAGAAAAGCTAACTCCTAAAAAAAATTTTGAGGGCCAACATTTCTCCCTCTCTTATAAGAATTTCGTCCTCGAAATTATTACCTGAGTCATTGAAAAGTTGTGGATACTTCTCTCTCATGGCTTCCAAGGGCTCCCACGTGACCTCTTCTACAGAATGGTTTCTCCATAGGACTTTTACTAAATGAACCGTCTTGTTCCTGAGGACCTTTTCTTTAGTGTCCAAGATCTCGACTGGAATCTCCTCGTAACTCAGATCATCTCTTAGCTAAACCTCAGTGGTCTGAATGATGTGAGAGAGATATGATCTATATCTCCTCAACATGGAAACATGAAAGACGTCATGAATCTGTGATAATTCCGATGGCAGCGTCAATTTATAGGCTAGTGGTCCAATCCTTTCAAGAATCTCGTAAGGACCCACATATCTTGAACTTAACTTGCCCTTTTTTCCAAACCTCATAATTTCTTTTCAAGGAGATGTCTTAAGGAAGACTTTCTCACTGACTTCATACTCCACTTCCTTTCAATGTGCATCAGTATAACTCTTCATTCTATCTTGAGCCGCTTTAAGTTGTTGTTTAACTAAGTTGACGTTATCCACTGTCATCTGAAGTAACTCTGGCCCTAATAGTTTCCTTTCTCCTTCTTCATCCAGTATATCAGAGTTCTACATCTCCTTCCATACAGTACTTCATAAGGGACCATCTGAATACTCTAGTGGTACGAATTATTGTAAGCAAATTCAACCAATGGAAAATGCTTATCCCAAGCTCCTTTAAAATCCATCACACATGTCCTAAACATTCCCTCAAGTGTTCGAATGGTTCTCTTAGATTGACCATCTGTCTGGGGATGAAAAGCCATGCTAAAATTCAACTTGGTCCCCAGAGCCTCTTATAAACTTCCCCAGAATCTCGAAGTGAATCGAGGATCCCTATCAGAAACTATAGAATCTAGAATCTCATGTAATCTTACTATCTCATCAATATACTTCTTTGCTAGCACATGCAGAGAATCAGTCTGTTTGATTGCCAGAAAATAGGTTGACTTCGTCAAACGATCAACAATAACCCATATGGCATTATGCTTCCTACTGATCTTGGGCAAACCCATAAGAAAATCTATGGTTACTTTTTAACACTTCCATTCAAGAATGGACAATGGCCTTAACTTGCCTAAAGATGCCTAGTGTTCAGCCTTAACTTGCTAACACACTAGACACTTGCTTGCATATTTTGCTATATCCCTCTTTATACCTTTCCACCAGAAATGCTCTTTTAGATCTCTGTACATCCCGATGCTACCTAGGTGCATGGCATAAGGCGCGTTATATGCCTCATCAAGTATCTCATCCTTTACTTCCTTGACATTCGGGATACAAAGCCTATTCTCTACAACTATAAGACCATCATCCCTCACTACCACTCCAGATTTCTTGCCATTTTGGATTTCTTCTCGGAGCTTACTTAATTCTACATCCTGTACTTGTAAGTCTTTAACTTTCTCTCTGAGTATCAGTCTCACTCTGAAATTTGCAATAATACAATATGGCTCCCCCTGTTTCAAGCTTATCCTAAGCTTAGTCATCTCTTCTAATAACGGCAGATAAACTGTCTGAACATGGGCTATTGACGATTTCCTACTTAAAGCATCCACCACTACATTTGCCTTTCCTGGATGATACTCAATCAACAAATCATAATCCTTAATTTGGGCTTGGTTAATCCTTCCATGTGATATTGATCTTCAATTCCATAGCAATTAGTACTTTGATTTGCCCAAAATTCAACTCCACATTCTATGGTCCCTTTTTGCACTAGATCTAATAACCTTAAAATCTGAATTCGCACCTCACTACTATTGGGATTTTTGTTTACTGCATCAGATACAGCACTAACTTTACTGAGAAGTATTCATTTGTACCATCATAGTCTTTCATTGCTTATATCCGTTGTGTCAGTCTCGTATTCAATTTTTCTCAACTCAATAATTTTCTCAAACTTTTGTGATCTGTACATGTATATATATATATATAGCCAAGATGTTCCTATATATATATACTGTCTCCAAACTTTCAAAGCAATCATTACTGTAACAGTTCTAAATTATGTATTGAATAATCAACTCATAGGACTTTAGTTGTCTCCATACATATAAAATCACTTTATTACGCTATATTGGATTTTATCCAAATCTCTTATACAACATGATTATATACTATAAATCTCCAAATCCATACGATATATTTAATATCAGTATAATTCCTCAAAATTCTCTTTGCTTTCATTACTCATACGATTTACACGTTTTCTTCAAGTATTCATTTATTCTTCTTAACTTTTCAAAAACGTTTAGTATATCATCAAATTTTTCTTGGATCGCTTTAATCTTCAATACCATAGTACTGTCGGGGCAATTGTCAACTTAAACAATTATTATCAAACTCCATGTGCCCCTTGATTAGTTCTCGTAATTCCTTAAATAACTAAATCCTCAATGAGGTAACATTTTCTCATGTTATTTCTGTTAGTAGTGTGCCTTAGGCCAATGGACATATATGTGATTCATGTATTAACATTATGACTTGTTAATAATATATTATGAGGTATTCCTTTTATATATGCATGTATGTTGTTT
>JANVCQ010000001.1:3032277-3047469 GCA_025531925.1 Erythroxylum plowmanianum
ATTCACTTCAATTAAATCAAACTAAGCCATAAACACACAATTATCATAATCCATGTTTAGTGACATCATAAAAAAAAATTCGGGGTCTAACAAAACATCTAACACTAAGGATACTCTAAAATTCTTGGCTGACCAGTTGAATCACTACTAATCCTAAAGCGCTACTAATTAACTTTCTCAAATGGGTGAAAATTATTAACTAGTAACGTCTTTTATTCCTAACGTTTTATAGGCTCTAAGAAGAGTAAAAAGAAAGTCTATAATAAATCAGAAATATTTTAAAAGCATATAAAACGTTTATAAATTCAAATACTCAACAAAATGTTAAATGATCATAACATCAGCTATTAATATCTTGCAAATGTCAACAGTAATAAAATCACTAAAAATAGTAGCAATAATAGCAAAATAGCAGTAGCAACAATTGAACAAAAATATCATATTGCAAAACATCAAGAGAATTGCACTAATAAGTACATAGATGATCATGATTTATGAAAAACAATTTCTCGGTATATTTTTAAATGTAAAATCATTAATAATATTATCAAAATCAATATTGTCTAACATATCATTCTCGATACATAAAATAGCTAAATAATTCAACCTTTCTTATGACATTGATGACCTCAAGTAGGTTTTCAATAATTTTAACTTTAAAAAATTTCTCTCAATTAATGCTACAGTCACAAAATGGTCAATAGATTTCGATAAACAATTGAAACATTTGGATAAAGATCTGCAACTTTAACAAATTTTAAAATTTGAACTGATAACATTAATTTATTTGACAAAGTCATTTGCAACACTTTTAATTTAGAAAAAAATCATCTAAATCCACATCCGACACATTATCATGAGAAAAAATTATTGTAAAATTAGTACAACATTCTCTTAATTCATTATCTCCAACAATCTCAATTTCTTTGAATCAAATAAGAATCTAAAACTATTTTCAAATGTCGTTAATTGTTCAAATATATTCTTCAACGAAGCAATTACTATATCCATAACAATTAGAAAGTAATTAACATTGAAAGAATCTTTAGATAATTGTATTTCTCCATCTTGATTATTTTCATCAATTATTTTTTCCTAATAATACAATATCTAGTTAGAAATGTAGGCTCTACATTCATCTCATGTGCAAGATTTTTGACAATATTCATACTAGAGGCAAACCTTTCGTCTCTATATTTCTCAAAAAATACCATCACACTTTCTAATTGCTCTATGGTAGCGTCAATGCACTAGATTTGTACTGAGACTTTTACTTACCATGTTAATAGCAAATAAAATATCATACCAAATAACCATGCCAAGTAAAAATTCAAAACTATTAAGTACATTAATCAAACTTTTCGCTTCATTGTTTAACTTGACATCATCGCAAGATCTAGATAATAACATCTTTTATGCGACTCACCCAATGAGTGTTAGACAATAATTCATGGTTAAGCTCAAAATATTATCAAGTAAAATCTTCCACTTTTTAGAAGAACTTGAAAATAATGCATATATGTGTTCCATAACTTCAAAACATGAAATATTTTTAACACAAGAATTTGTCATATCACTAAGACTAAGATTAAGAGTCTGACAAGCACATGACATATATAATGCTCTTGAACTTATTTAAGTAATTGCTTTTGAATCCCTTGATGTTTTTCCTTCATATTATAACCATTTTCATGACATTGACTCCTCACATTATGGACATTAAGATTAAGAGACTTAAAGGCATTAAATAATTCATTGAAAAGCTTCAATCCAAATGTATCATATAACTTTAAGAGCTTTAAAAAGTACTCCTCTATTTATTTTTCTATTTGACATATTCACATATTGTACTAATAATCTCGTTTGTTCTTGATGACTTAAATCTAGGATACAATCAAGAATAATAGAAAATTATTTTGCCTCTTTAATGATCCTTATGATAGTACTTCTAACACTATGGACTAAAATAGAAATCAACTCATTTTGAATTTTGTAACCAAGATAATGATAATGAATTTCATGATTTTGAATGTGTCTAACAAGATCTTGCATTATTATATCAAAATCAACAATCATCTCAATCAATCCCAAAAAATTACGATCACTATCTTGATAAAGTTTCTAACTGGATCTTCGAAAAACCAAATTATATTTAGCAAGATATTTCATAACAAAAATTATTCTTATCAAAACTTGTCTTTAATGTTCTTTCTCCTTTACAATGTCTTGTAGTAAATCTTTATCAATTGTTTGATTTTTGCTCAATCTTACTCTTAATTCATTCCAACTTCTCATGTTAGTCATATGTTCAACACTATTCTCATATTCTTTGAGTCTCTCACTAAGATGCTTCCAATCTCTAAATCCATCATTTGCTAATACACTTTGTTTGTTATTATATTTGAACAATTTACAACAAACACAATATACTTTATCTATATGTTTAGAGCAAACCAACCATTTTCCATCTTTAATCTCTCCATTACCCAATTTTTTAGAATAATAAGAATATGAAAAATGTTGAGAGGTATTGTCTAAAGGAACACAAGATTCAATTCTCTTACAGACCATTTTTCAACTAAAATGTAATTTACTTTATTATCAAGATTATCCTAATTTTCAGGATCATAAATATCCAATATACGGATTAGTTGCTCATCTGCCCTTAAGTTTTCTAAAGTGGATATTTTTGATACATGATCGTGCTCACTCAAATTATTAATATCTTCGTGAATATGAATCTCCTCACTTAATTTTTTTTATGTTGTTTAAAATTACTTTTACCTAATTTCCCAAGATTCTCACTAGTGGAGCCTGCTTTTTTAATAAATTTATTAGTTGCTCCTTTTTGGGATTATGTTAACTATTCTACTTGTTTTCTTCTTCTTTTATTTTTTTTCCTTTTTTTCATTTCTAGACAAATGCTTTTTAGGCAGTACAAAATAAATCAATTATAACATAATTGGACTAGGAAAAGAACAAAAATACTTGTATAGAATTGAAAGAAATACGCAGGCACAACATAACACCAATAGCTTGACAATATATCGCAAAGATATATTAATGATATTATATTTGTGACAGGGGAAAAAAAACAAAGAGCAAAATTTAATATCCTATATTAAAATGAAAAAACAAAGAGCAAACTTTTATGATAAAGAAACACTAATTTCTAAAAATACAAAAAATTAACATATTTAGGAGAAAATAGAGTAAATTATATTTAAAATAATGAATAATACTATTTTGAATTAATAAAAGTATTAATAAAATGTTCAAACTTTTAATTCATTATTTTGAATTAATAAAAATATTAATAAAATGTGCAAACTTTTAATTCATTATAACATTAGTCTGATGTTAATATTATTTTCGTAATTTATTATATAAATATAACTTTTTAACAAGTAAGCATTTATGTAAAAATAAATATTACACATCATTAATCTGTAATTCATAATTTAATTTAAATTATAATTTGCAACTTAAGTCTTTCAGTGTACTGCAAGAGCTAAACGCATTTGTGGGCATTCTTAATCCCAAAAGAACATTGGAATCATGAAACAGATAACAGAAAGAAGGGGAAAAAAAAAAGATGTAGAAAGCTGTCTCTTGCAACAATTTAGCCTCGTGGCCAGTCCTTTCCTCCTAATATTGTAAGTCTTGGATACAAATTCTAATTTGTATCCAATTTAAGATGTCAGAAAATTAAATTACATTGAAACCAAAGAAACTCGAGAATGATATTACATTTTATATTGTGGATCATAACTAATTACATCTATATTATTAGCAATTGTAACACCTTGTCTAACCGTTGTTGAATCTGTATGTTCAGTAAACAGAATCAAGTACCTGGTTACATAAAAAGAGCAAGCTTTTGTCATTCAAGTAACAGCTACCCACCTAATTGTTCTAATCAACTAACTGTAATTTCATTTTTAAGGAATTAACATCGATCTTCAATTCCCATTCTTTGACATTTACCGCTCAAAATAGCAGCAAAAACACTATTTGCTTTGCTTTTAATTTAATCATTTACAGGGACTCGGACCAAGCTTTAACGGCGAGGAAGAGAAGTGGCAACCGAGCTTAGCTCATTGGAATCATGCATTGACTTTACAGCTTGCCAATGAAAGTGAAAGTAAAGGTCCATTGACAACACAAAGATTGGACAAGAAACATTCCTTTACGTCACCCCTACTTCTGACTTGGACATGTCATTCCTTTCTGAAAAGGTTCTGCAAGCAGGATCTGATATTCAACTTGAGATATGTTGCAAGAACATAGATGCCTTCGCTTGCAATCATGAAGATGACAAAGGTAGGACTTTTACTAATGACAACCAGGCCTTAAAGGCATAACTTGAACCACTGTAAGAACAAAGACTTGACCAAAACATACGTTTAACTTTGTTAACTATTAGTTAAGTGACAACTACAACAACATGTTACACAATAACCTTTAATGTCCCACTCATGACAGGAAAGCTCAAAGAGACTTTGCTGGAATGAAGTCCGTAGTCACAGGACTTTGGATTCCAGTAACAGCTAAAGAGGCCACCTGAATAGTCATTGCCTTCTTGGCGCCATCATAACAACTAAAGGACCAATTTCCATACAGAATAGAGGCATGTTCACCAGAGTTCAGTTTACAATTTTTCAACTCGATACGAATGAGCATTCATGTCCGAGTTTTCCCTATCAGGTTCGAGTTGCTTGACGATTTCAAAATTCTATAAAGGGTGACAAAGATCCTGGAGGAAAACAAGAATGCATAGAATAAAGCTTGCAAACAAGGTGATTAAGCTCTTATGAGCGCTCAACATCCAAAACAATCTTTATTGGAGACACAAATAGGTGATCTGCTTCATGAACCTCGGTTTGGAGAGCTAAAGGTACTTCTTATATTTCGAAGTATAGTCCACATAAAAGTGGATATAACGAAGAGGAAAATACCAGTAATGATTGCATACTTTAGACCAAGATTGACCAGTAAGTTAACTAGGAGTCCAGCTAACACAACACCGACAAAATTTGCAGATACTGCTGACCAAAATGGCATATCAAGAACAGAAGCTATGAAGGCTCCAGTCCACGCTCCTGTTCCAGGAAAAGGTACAGCCACAAAGAGCATCAAACCAAGCCACTGAAACTCTTCCACAGGGCCAGCCTTCTCTTTGGCCCTTTTGAATAGCATGTCGAGAAACCTAGATGCTGCCTGGTTGTTTCCGGCAAGGAAAGAAGCAAATTTCTTTAAGTAAAGTACAATGAAGGGCACAGGAACCATGTTCCTGCAATCAAAGACCCCCAATTTGTCAATCTCAGCGTGATTGGATTCTTCTTAATTCTCAGAGAATAACACCCATTAACATTTAACCATACCACACAAACACCAGGTGCAACACCATCAAGAACCATGAGATATACATGACTTACCGTAAACTGTGAAGCTTGAAGGACAACTACCACTCTTAAGTTTTCATCAAGCAAACTCAATATACCAGATATAGAAAATGATCAGAAAGTGTACTAATGAAAGTTAAGCTGCTTCAGTCAGTACCATAATTCAATCAATTGGTTAAATGCAATTATTCAACAAAGAAAAGATTAAGCTAATAAAGGCAACAGGCACCCATATCCTTGGAACGCCAACGATAATTGAATAAAAGTATAAGAACTGACCCAAGAATAGCTAATATAGTTAAAGTTATAGGCTTAAGTTGCATCCAGTATCCAACAGGGATAGCCCCACGGAGCTCAATCACGGGAAGTGTAGCCAAAGCAAAAACCACAGCTTCATCAGGCAAGCCAAAACTTCTAAGAGCATTGGCAATTCTTAACCCAAAGCTAGACGCTTTAATGGAATCAATAGCAGCATTAGCATCCCCTGAAGCAAGAAACCAAGCAAGAGAGAGTGAAGTCCAAAACACAACCCAAAGGAGAAACTTGGCTGGTTTTTCCTCAAAAGAAGGCAAAATCTCTTCCTCTTCAGTTGTACCAGAAAACCCAAGTCGAGAAACAGCTCTAGTTTCAGTTAATGGGCGAGATAAGGATAACAAGCGGCTAGAATTCTTAACAGCTTGAAATGTCCAGAAAGGCTGTGCCTTTCTGCGATGGTGTTTGAAAACAGTAAGGGAAAGGCCACAGTTAACTTGATTGGGGAAAATCTGGAGATGGGATCTTCTTAAAGAGAGAGAATATGATAATGGTGACACGGAGGCGGCCATGGAAGAGGGTTTTGACAGTCAAGCAGTTCAGAGGTTTAAGGGCGGGGGAAGGTGAAGAATTTCGGAGTTCTGTTAGCGGCTTTAAAGCCCAACCAAATACCGAGAAATGGAAACTTATTCGCTACAAGCCTATAACACGGAGCTCTGTTAGGTAACTCGACACAATAAAGTTAAAAAGTGTTGGTCTTTCGCCCGAAAAACGACGCCGGAAGAGACAACGATGACCGGCGTTAAGAAACGAGGAGTGAGGAGGATTTACCAAAGCTCTTTGTCTGTTTGAGGACTTCGTGAATCTCCAAAAGCAAATTCCGTGAAGCGGCAACTAGTGGAGTGAAATAATGAATATAAAAAGAATCTCGAGTTAAAAGACATGATGTTGTTCTTCTTCTTGTTGACGAGCCAATCAATGACCAACAACTTTTGGAGGCACCCAATTTGAGGGTTAGATACCTTAACTTGTGTGATTTTGTTATAAAGGTGGACACGGTTTCTTTCATAAGTTATTAAGCTAGATCTTTGAGTTTTAAAGGTAAATGGGTCAAATTAGACATACACTTTTTCAACAAAATTCCATTAAAACCCTTTAGTTTCAACTTGTTGAAAAAGAACCCTAAGGTTTATACAACGTTCAAAAATAATCCTATCATTTTGGAAACGTTCAATAAAAACCCTAATTTAATATTTCTGTCAACATTTCGTTACAAAAAGATACATTTGACATATTATATTATTTTTTATGTGACACTATTCCACGTGCACATTTTACGTGACAAGAGAACCAACATTCTTATTTTTCTCCATGCCTAATTCTAGACGACAACGTTTGTTTTAATGCCAAACATCGTCTTTTGGGATTAAACCTATATATATATATATATATATATATATATAGACATTTTAATTGGACATATAAAATCTTAATTATAGTGGAATTCAAAAAGAAGTGATTGTCACACTTGTATTTGTGAAAGAATTCTACACTATAATGAAATCAATTATCATGCTGCTAATTGAAGTGTTTTATTGCTGGACATGTTGGTAATTGGATGGTGTTAGTGCTAGATTGTGGGGATATTGCAGATAGAAGAAAACAGAAGGAAGTGGTTGTTGCGTTTTTGTAATTGGGATGTTGTTGTTACGTGGTTGAAGTGGACTCTTCTTGCTTGAGTGTGCCTGTGTCGCGCACGTCTCCTATCAATAGCTGAAGTGAATCTCTTGCATGGTTGAATAAGCTGCGGTCGTGTGCGTTAGTTATTCATTGAAGAAACATTGTGGCATGGTGCATGTCTTGAAAGAAAGCTGAATAATGCATGTTGAGTGAGACATGCTACAGTGAAGAGAGTGTTAGCTACGGTGTAGTGGGTCAATGGGTCAGCATGTTATTTTTCAAAACTTCTTCATTTGGGGTTGTGAGATGTTCTTCGTGAGATAAAACACCGTAGGTTAACATGAGTTATTTTTTTATTAATTGTTGATTAAGTGAAAGTAGTTAGAAAAATTCTTTGACGAGGTTAACACGAGTTGGTCGTATTATTAGGTGTGAAAGTCTTTCACGGGAAGTGAAGTTGAGAGATAGTTACAAGGATTAAGCGTTGTTACTTCAGCGTGACCTTGTGTAAATCTATTGCAACTTTCTTGAAAGTATTAATATGGGTGAGGGCTCCGTAAACTTGAACAAAGTGTACTGAATTATGTTACCAAATTTCTGATATTCTTATTATTTCGTTTTGATTGTTTTTATTTTTTGTTTGTGCTAGAGACATTTACGAAAGATTGGAAAGTTTGCGAAACAATTACCACGCTCGGTTTTTCAATTGGTCATCAATTCAGAACTTAGTAACAAGTTGATGCAGTTCCTAGTTTCGCGAACATGGTTGCAAGAGAGGGTGCATTAATCACCAGACCACCACTATTGGATGGATCTAACTATCCTGCATGGAAATCACGAATGAAAGTCTTCATCCAAGCTCAGGGCACGAAAGCTTGGCATTCGGTAGTACATGGGTGGACACATTCGATAATCACTGATGATAAAGGAAAGGCAGTTAAAAAAATCCATCTGAATGGCCAAGAGCCGAAGAAGAAAGTGCATTTGAAAATTTAGAAGCAATGCAAGTGATATTCAGTGTTGTTGATGAGGGATGCTTCTCTATGATATCAGTCTGTGAATCGACTAAAGAAGCGTAGGATGCTTTGCAAATTATTCATGAAGGGTCCAAATCTGTAATAGCGTTGAAACTATAGATGTTAGCTGTGAGGTTTGAAGAATTGAGGATGGATGAAAATGAGACTATTGGAGACTTTCATGAAAGATTGCAAGATATAGCGAATCAGGCACATCAATTGGGGAAGAAATATTTCAATCTCAAACTAGTTAAGAAAACGTTGAAATCAGTACCTCTGAGATTTATTCCAAAAATTGCATCAATAGAGGAGGCCCATGATATTGATAATCTGTCATTGGAAAAAGTCATTAGAATTCTTAAAAATCTCGAAATGAATCTTTTAATAGGTAAATAAGAAAGAAGCAAAATATTGGCACTACAGGTGTAAACTGGAAAAAGTGTGAATGATGCGGAAGATGAATCGGATGAAAATGAAGACTTGGTATTACTCACACGAAATTTTAGTAAATGACTGAAAAGGATGAAAAAGGACAGACCCGACTTTAGACAATATGGTGGGAGTTCATCGAGTAACAATTTAAAACAACAAGTCAAGACACAAAAGGGCGAACGGAAGGTAAGGAGAATCCAATGTCATGAATGTCAAGGTTTCAAACACATTCAAGCCGAATGTGCTAATACTTTGAAGAAGAGAAAAGAAAAATCCTTCACGAGCACCTGGAGTAAGAATGATTCCGATAGTGAATATGGTGGTGAAGAAGAAATTGCTAATGGTGCTACGATGGTTGCCCTATATAATAAAAGTTCAGTTACTTACTTAATAATAACTAAGAAGGAAGTAATTGAAGTCGAAAAAGGGGGGAAAATCGGAAAATTTTAAAAACAATTTAGCTCAAGATCTAATATTAGATTATGACAGCGATGGAAGTGGCCTAGATGATAAAAAAGGGAATATTTATGAGAATTACAAAGTTATATATGAAAAATGGGTGAAAATGTGTAGAAAGAATGAAAGATTAAAAGAAAAGAATCTCTCTATGAAGAACACCATACAAGAGTTAGAAAAGAAATTGATGTTGACGTCAGATGAGCTTGGTGAAGTTAGAATGAAAATGGTAAGTACTAAAAAGTGATTGAGAATGTTGAATGGAGGCATAAGAAAACTAGATAAGTTAATAGAAATTGACAAAGTTAAAGGAAATCTTGAAGGTATCGGCTATAAAGGTAAATGCTCTAAAGTGAATGAAGAAAAAAATGGTATGTCTGAATCAGTCCAAGAGGTAGAAGCATCGAAAAAGACTCGAAGATTTATACCCACATGTTATTTTTGTGGAGTTTTTAGGCATATAAGGTCAAGATGTTATCAGTTACTGTGGATGTTGTTTTAAAGAAACCAAAGCCAAAAAATTATACGTCTTTCACAAAAATTTCAACATCAGCTCTCAATATCAAAATCTACTTGGGTAAGAAAGAGTGAATTGCAAGCTCTCATAATTCTTACATCAATAAAGGCAACTTTGCAACATGGTTGATATTTTGATAGTGGATGCTCACGCCACATGATAGGGGAAAAGAATTACTTAACTGATTATCATAATTGTATGGATGGTCATGTGACTTTCGGAGATGGTAAGAAGGCTTCGATGATCAGTAGAGGAACATTACCTAATTAAACAAGGAGAATGTATTGTGAGCGAAAAGTGATCAGCCGACAATTGCTACATGTTGTAGGTCATAACTACTTGTAATTCGGCCACTCACGATAAGAATGTTGATTTATGACATCAAAGAGTTGGGCATGTAAATTTTGATCTCATCAGCAAATTGACAAAATTGAAGGTTGTGAAGGGTCTAGTCAAAATGAAAAAAGAAGGAAAATCAATTTGTAGTGCGTGCTAAATGGGAAAACAGTTAAGAGTGCCACATAAAAAGGTTAGACATGTTACCTCACCTCGCATACTTGAACTAATTCACATGGATTTGGTTAGTCCAACACAACATGATAGCATTAGTGGAATGAGATATTTTCTAACTTGTGTTGATGATTATTCGAGATATACTTAGGTATCATTTTTGAAAGAAAAATTAGATGCTTTCAAGGATTTTAGAAGCCTATGTGTTCAGGTTATGAATATGAAGATTTTGACTATATTGAGAATTCGATCGGATCACAGAAAGGAATTTGAGAATATAAGCTTCAATGACTTTTGTGGTGAGTATGGCATCTTACAAGATTTTTTAGCACCCAAAACTCCACAATGAAATGGAATTGTCGAAAGGAACAGAATACTTCAAGAAATGGCCAGATATATGTTGAATGGAAGTATATTGTCTATGTAATTTTAGGCTGAAGTAGTTAATACAGCATGCTACATATGTAATATAGTGTATCTCCGAAGCATCTTGAACAAGACATCCTATGAACTTTAGAAGGGAAAGAAACCAGATGTAAGTTACTTTCATATTTTTAGAAGTAAGTGTTATATTATTAGAGATCGAGAACAGCTTGGAAAATTCCAGAGCAAAAGTGATAAAGAAATTTTTTTAGGTTATTCAACTCACAGTAAAGCTTACCAAGTGTATAATCAAAGAACCAAGAAAGTGTTAGATGTTGTATCTTTAATGAATGGTCAAGTGGCAGAAGAAAATAAACATAACCGACCCTCTGAACCAGTTCAAACAAGCAACGAGACAAGATTGAGAATTGTCCAGATCTACAGTTAGTTGCTGCCGAGGAAGTAACTACGCAAATTGAAAAACTTTTAGTTACTTCAGATGATGACTCAACCAAAACAATGGAAGCAGAAATTATTCCTTTAAATACTCAAAACTCGAGAGAAGCTGATTTGAACTGAGATTCTCCATCTCGAATATGAAGAAATCATCCAGTGGAGAACGTCATTGGAGATGTTAGCGAAAGAAGAAAAACAAGAGAAAGAAAAATGATTGATTATCGAGAACTTGCAATCTACTTGTGTTACACATCTTCATTTGAGCCAAAGAACGTTAAAGAAGCTCTACAAGATGAGTTCTGGACAGTAGCTATGCAAGATGAATTGATTCAATTTGCACGGAATGATGTATGGGAGTTAGTGCCAAGATCATCAGATACTAATGTAATTGGAACAACATGGATGTTTCGGAATAAAATAGATGAATAGGGTAATGTCACCAAAAATAAAACAAAGTTTGTAGCTTAGAGATACTCTCAGGAGGAAGGAATAAACTTCGACAAAACTCTTGCATCGGTGGCATGACTTGAGTCTATCAGACTATTATTGGGCATAACATATGTGAAGGGGGTTTAAGCTTTATCAGATGGATGTAAAGAGTGTTTTTTTGAATGGGTTTATACAGGAAGAATTGTATGTCGAGCAACCAAAAGGATTCATCAATTCAACCCATGCAGATCACATCTATAAGCTAAAGAAAGCTGTTTACGGTTTCAAACAAGCACCAAGGGCTTGGCACGAAAGGCTCACAAAGTATATTATCAAGCAAGGATATAAACAAGGTAATGTAGACAAAACCTTGTTTATTAAAACGTTTAAAATTTATTTTGTGATGGCTAAGATCTGCATTGATGATATTGTGTTTGGTACTACACACCCAAGGATGGTAGATGAATTTGTCAAGTTAAGGACATCTGAATTTGAAATGAGTATGGTAGGTGAGTTGAATTTCTTTTTGAGTTTGCAAGTTAAAGAAGTGAAGAATGGAATTTTTATATCGCAAACCAAATATGCCAACGGCATAATAAAGAAGTTTGGTCTTGAGAATGCTATACATGCAAGAACACCTATGAGTGTCTCAACGAAACTAAACAGAGATAAGAATGGTAAAAACATTGATGACAGTTTATATCGCAGCGTGATTGGCAGTTTATTATACTTGACTACAAGTAGGCCAAATATTTATTACAGCATTGATGTATGTGCTCACTATCAAACCAACTCGAAAGAAACTCATCTGATAGAGGTCAAGAGGATTATCAAGTATGTAAGTGGAACATCCAATTTTGGGATATGGTATACATCAGACTCGACATCTTATTTAGCTAGATACAGTGATGCAGATTAGGTTGAAAACTTAGACGATCGCAAAAGCACTTCAGGAGGTTGTTTCTTCTTAGGAAACAATTTGATCTCTTGGTATAGCAAGAAGCAAAACTCAATTTCACTTCGATCGCTAAGGCAGAATACCTAGCTGCAGGTAGTTATTATTCACAACTTCTTTGGATGAAACAAATGTTAAAAGATTATGGGATTAATCAGAATATGTTGACTATCTTATATGATAACAAGAGTACCATAGACATCTCAAAAATCCAATTCAACATTCAAGAACAAAATATATTGATCTCAGGTATCACTTCATTCGAGAGCTTATGGAAAACAAAACAGTCATCTTGTCACATGTATCTACGGAAAAACAGTTGGCAGATATCTTTACGAAACCTCTTGATGCAGTAAAGTCTAAACTTCTCAGAGGAGTTTTGGGACTCTGCGCCTTACATTATTGATGTATTTTATTTTTCAAAAAAAAAAAGAAAAAGAAAAAGAAAATATTTTTATTTAAAAAAAGGGGCATCTTTCATTCAAGGGATTAAGAAATCCCTAAATGTTTTATACACCTCTCTACACTTATCTCCACTGCTTCTGCCACTACTTCTTCAATTCACAGTCTCTGCCGCAGCTCCAAGCACGAAGACATCGTCGCCCCCTGCTTTTGTTCCTTTAACTCATCATTCCATTACTACAACTGCTTTAGGGTCCATCTTTGACTTTCTTAATTAAGACACATCCTACAGCTTTGACTGGAAATACATATCCTTTTCATCTTCGGTTTTGTCTACCATAACACATCGTATAACTTCGGTTGGAGACATACATTCCATTGTTGCATTGACATCTTCCTCTTCGTGGGTGTCGATTTATAGTGGATTTCAAGACACATTATCACTACAGTGTCGTCTTCTACTTACTAAAGTTGTTTATCAAGATCTAGATCCGAAACTGGTTCATATTTTATCCACCGTAAACTAAGACCCATAATGGTATTGTATCCTTACCCTTCTGACTGATTCAACTTGATTGATTGGTTAAAATTTGATTGCTTGATTATGGCTAGAATTTGATTGATTGTGGCTAAAATTTGATTAATTGTGGTCGATAAATATGGGCAAGAACAAAGAGAAGATATTATCTTCGATTTTTGACAAAAAGACAACTGCTCCAACACAACATTCAAGTCAATTACTGTTGAATCCAACACTCAGTAGGAGTTTCACCAGGGCTAGATCCTCTTCTGTAGCTCATGTTGACATTCCCGATACTACCTCCATTCGGGATACAGCAGATTTGGATTATGATGTTACACAAGTCATTTTATCTATGATTGAAGATTCTACTTTAGATTTCGACGCAACTCCTGCAGCATCAACTCTACCAACTGTGCCTCCTACAGCTCCTCTGGAGCGTACAAAAATGTGATGTCGAAAAATTGTTTGCCCACCTCGACATCATTCTTCTGTCCGTCTGACAGTGGATGATGCCATTTCCTTCAAGTTTTACTTTTCCGCAACTAAACAGAAATGGACGACTCTCAATGATGTTAGTTTGTTTTCAATCATCCAATCAACTTAGATGAATTTCAACAACATAGGTTGCACACTTTATTGTCGGAACGCTCTTTATTGCAAACTTCACTGCTTTCGAAGCATTATGACTCCGTTCTGATAAAGGAATTTTACTGCAACTTATCTTGTGACATTTTGAATAAGGATGCTATGACTTATGGAGTAGTATATGTGCCTGGTCGGGTAGTTAATTTTGATGCTACTCATGTAAATCTACTTTTAGGATTTGATAATTTAATTGGTGATCTTCTTTATGATGATGATTGGATTGTGTCAAATAATTTGATTGCTACAGTATTAACTGGTGGTAAATTGATTGCATGGCCATCTAGCTTTGTTCTTCTCTCTTCTATGCTGACTCAAAAATATTTCATGCTCTTTAAATTGATTGTGGCCAACTGGATGTCAAGCACACATGTTGTTCTATCTACCTGGCACACGCCAAATTGATTTATGTGATTGGTACTAGAGTAAGATTCAATCTTGGTTGTCTCATCATTGAAGCTATATTGCCTATTGAGAGTAAGCCACATTCTTTGTTATATTTTCCATGCTTGATCTCATAATTTTTATATGTCAATGAAGTTCCCAGGATTGAGTTGAGCATACTTGAGTTAGTGGCTTTGATGAATATCTCTCCACAGATTTTTTGACAATCACGGGCGGTAGATTTTCCATATACCACTTCGGGTCCCTCGGATGCCACAGAAACAACTTCTATTAATCCTCATGCAGTTTTCTTTGCTAAAATTGAACGGATTGAAGGCATCGTTCAAGTAGCTACTGATGCTCTTTGCAGTTCAAAGCAGCGAGTTCTTCGCTTCCCCGACATTTCTTGAATTCATCTTTTTAGCATGTATTGTCTCAAAGGGGGAGAACAATTAAGATAAGACTTATTTACTGTAATTTTTTTCTCTCTGTGTTTTGTTGACTAAAGTTGACTTATGCTTGTGTAATTGAATATTACATTAAGGGGTAGCATTGTGGATTTCATCTTTATATGTCCAAAACAATTAAGATAAGATTTGTTCATTGTAATATATATATATATACATGTCTTGTGTTCAAATCGCAGTGATAACCATCCTGCACTCACAAGGTCTTTAGACGTTCGCTAACCAAGCGGATGCGTGGTGGGCTTATAAGATTTGATTTCGCCCTACCTTCAACTCGAGTTTTGGGTAGAACAGTGGTATATA
>JANVCQ010000001.1:3047569-3067569 GCA_025531925.1 Erythroxylum plowmanianum
CATCTTAATTGGACATATAAAATCTTAATTGTAGTAGAATTAAAAAAGAAGTGGTTGTCATATTTGTATTTGTGAAAGAATTTTATACTATAACGAAGTCCATTATCATGCTGCTAATTGCAGTGTTTTACTACTGGACATATTGGTTATTAGAGGTGTTAATGATGGATTGTGGGGATATTGCGGATAAAAGAAAATAAAACGAAGTGGTTGTTGGGTTTTTGTAATTGGGACGTTGTTGTTGTGTGGTTAAAGTGGACTTCTCTTGCTTAAGTGTACCTATGTCGTGCACGTCTCCTATCAATAGCTGAAGTGAATCTCTTGTGTGGGTTGAATAAGCTGCGGTTATGTGCATTAGTTATTCATTAAAGAAACATTGCAGCTTGGTGCATGCCTTGAAAGAAAGCTTAATAAGGTGTGTTGAATGAGGCATGCTACGGTGAAGAAAGTGTTAGCTACAGTGAAGAGAGTGTTAGCTACGGTGTAGTGGGTCAGCGTGTTATTTTTCCAGACTTCTTCATTTGGGATTGTGAGATGTTCTTCGTGAGAAAAAACGTCGTGAGTTAACATGAGTTATTTTTTATTAATTGTTGTTCAAGTGAAAGTAGTTAGAAAAATCCTCTAACAAGATTAACACGAGTTAGTCGTATTGTTGAGTGTAAAAATCTTTCACGGGAAATGAGGTTGAGAGATAGTTACAAGGATTGAGTAGTGTTGCTTTAGTGTGACCTTATGTAAATCTATTGCAACTTTCTTGAAAGTATTAATTTAGATGAGAGCTCCACAGACGTAAACAAAGTATGTTGAACTGCGTTATCAAATTTCTGATGTTCTTATTATTTCGTTTTGATTGTTTTTATTTTTCGTTTGTACTAGAGACGTCTACAAAAGATTGGAAAGTTTGCGAAACAATTATCACGTTCGGTTTTTCAAAACCAAACATTGTCCTTTAGTCATGAAGTCAAACGAAAACAACTTTAAACAACAACATTTGGTATAAACCCAAATGTTTTCGTTCTAGAATTGGGCATAGAGATAATTCAGAATATCATCACCATGCTTCTTTGTTTGAGGGTGCTGAAATCCCTAATGCTAAATCCAATTTGCTTGTGTGTCTCTATTTGTCGTTGTGTGGCTTTTCTTTGTTTTTTGGTGTGGTCATTTAATAGCGATTGATGTGGTACATTTCTCTTGGTGGGCTTCTCTATATTTCATAGATTGGTGCATCTTCCTCCTATTTCATAATGTTATACAACTTCTTTATCACTCAGTGTTTTTTTTTAAGTTAAAGACTTATATTATATTGTTTTAATTTTAATTAAGATATCCATTTTTACATACAAGTGTGAATAATCATAAACCCATTTTAGCTATTATGGTGGATTAAAGGTAACATGCAGTCTCGACAAGTTACTTTTCTTTATCGATATTTTCAATATTATATGCCTTCTCCATATGTCAGAGTTGCTTGAATTTTACGTGATATTGCACGTATGCATATTATTGTTGAATTTCATCTAAAAAAACATCTAAATTTATTATGGCCGATACTTATGAATAGTGTAGAAATACTTTGTGAACTCTTACTGTGGACTTTCACATTCATTTTCTTTTAAAATTATAAGTTTCTATATGAGTTGAAAAGTATCTGAAAGACCTAAAAAACTATATATTTCTATGAGAATCTTGTGATCTATATCATCTTATCTCTATCAGAATGAGTTTTTATATTATATTAATCATCATTATATTTTAAGTGCCTATCCCTATATGGATTAGATGGATGACAACTTTTAGGAGTACATTTCCATTAGCCTAACTCTTTAAACTCCTAAAAGAAAGCATATGGTATTTTTGTATTTTTGTATTTTTTTTCCTTAGTTAACATTATTTTTCGCTCAATTAACATTAGTCAAAGTAGCTTATACATGTGTTTGTATACGTTTGCTTACAAATTGTTATTTACTTGCCATTTGTAAGGTTATTTACTTGTTGTTTGTAGGGTTATAACAATGTAATATCGAATTTTGAAGTTATATTATGATGGATACTTTAAAAAAGATCCCGAGATAAATTATAAGGGTAGGTTGTCAAGTTATTTTGATAAAACGGATCTTTATTTTTATTATCTACAAATTAATTTATGAGATGGGGAAGGAACTTAGATTCTTACAAGTTAATAAGGCTTATTACAGAGTTTCGGGTTTTAGATTCAATAGGTCTTTAAGGCTCATTGAATTTAATGAAAATTGCATTAAATTAATTAACCTTTTAAAAATGCAAGGGACAATTATGATGTATATATACACAAACTTGACCAGGATGGTGAAGTTAATGTAAATATCAATGAAAAGGATAGTAGTAATGATGGGGATGTAGGCACTAGCGATAATAAAGATGAAGGTTATAATGGAGAAGAAGGTAAATATGATAGTGAAGTTAGACAAAACTAGATTTGGGTGTGTTTTGCTTTGCTTAAATATCCACAAGAGAGATGGGCTAAGTTATACCAATCATTTGAGTCAAAATGTACGATCGTCGACAATAACTTCAACAAGACTTTCAATAGATGGATCTTACTAGCAAGAGATAGACTAATGATTAGTATGCTAGAAATGATAAAGACAATGGTGATGAGGAGACATGTTAAAAGGAGGGTATATGCATAAGCATAGATATCAAATATGGCACCTGCAGTTGTGAAGAAGCTACAAAACATAATGAGGCATTGCAATGGAAAATTGTGTGAAATGCAATGGAGCATAAAAGTTCAGTAAAGAGGATGGAAAGCATACAGGAAGTCAAAGAAGGGACAATTATTGTAGTTGTAAAGTGTGGGACGTGTATGGTTATCTATGCAAACATGCTATTAGTACTATCAATCACTCTAAATAAAAACCATAAGCATTTGTGAATGATTGTTATAAAAAGAGTACCTTTTCAAGAGTGTATGATAAGTGTTGTAGCTTATTAGGGAAGTAATATTTTGGCCATTAAAATATTATGAGGAAATAAATCTATAAGCCAAAAGGGTAATGTTAGAAGGCCAAAAAGGGCAAGGAAGAGAGATAAAAATGACAAAAGAAAATACCAAGTGCAAGTAAAGAGTCGTAAAAGGCTCAAGTGCAAAAATATAAGAAATGTGGCGTTTGTGGACACAAAAGTAGAACTTATAATGTAACAAGACCTAGCGAATAACATTTTAATGTAGGTGATTAATACTTTTTTATCTTTTAAAATTTTTAATCTAATTACTGATGTTAACATTATGCATGTTATTTTATATGTTGAAAAAACTCCAACTGAAGGACCTTATGTTAGAGAATTATCTCAAGTAAGTGTATTATGATAACCTAATGATTCTTATATCTTACAAATTATAATGTTACTTATTTGACCTAATTTATTTTTAATAAACCCAAATTTAAAGTTGTATGTTAGCTATTGATGAATGTCACCATAGTCAACCGATCATTAATATGAGTTATACTCATTTTAAAATCATATACATATGAGCAAGTTGATCAATTTTAAACTTATCTACATGTTCATTAACAAGTAGATCAATATTAAACTCATATGCATATTCATTAACAAGTTGGTTCACAAGTTGCTAAATTTATAAACACTACCTAAAGGAAATATAGACAGATCGATCTAATATCAAGCCAAAGGAGAGCGATAATTGAGACTAGAAGCCAAGAAGTTGAAAAATCAGATAATTGATTCGGTGTATCAATGTATTTTAACCTATGACAATTAATTTAGTGTATTTTGTAACTAAATCATATATTTACCACTCAAATTGAATAAACATTGTTAATTTGCTTAAAGGTTGGTTGTATATATGATAAATAACCGATAAGAACTTATATACAATAGATATTGTATATAAGGAGATTTGATATTATTTAGATTAAGTAGTGTATCATCTATCTAACTAATATTTGTTTTCACCTAATTAAGTGTTTTAGCATATTACATTCAATTATATTGGATTTTGGTAACAAAACATTGTTGAATTCAATCATACTTCTAGTTTAACACATAATTTCCATCTCCATTTACTAAAAATAAAAGCATAACTACATCCATACTAGTCATACTAGAATTTTACAATCATATAAAAGATGAATAATGAATTAAAAACTGAAATAAACCCTACAATTATATTGAATAAGTACACAATTATATAATGGACGACGACATTGGCTTGGATTGATGGTATGATATCCCCATCTCAAGAATCCTGTCATCTTTTTCTTTATCAGCTTTGGCTTTGACCTATGTTTTTGTTTGCTATACTATTATCTGTTTTCTATACATCAGATTGAAGAAAAAAAGAAAAGAAAAAACAGGGGCAAACCAGGAGCTCATGTTTCAACATAATGTAATCCTCTGCACTAGAAGAATCAGGGCAATGAATGAAAAAAGCCAAGAAACCTGTCACACATATTCATTAATCTTCTTCACAGGGTGGTGAAGCGCATCCTTTTGTCTACCATTGCGCCATCCGTGTTACTTACGTGATAATTAGTAGATTATTCTCGAAACCATAGTTGTATACAATAGGGCGAAGGGGATCTATCTTCCAAACACCATCAACTATGAACTTGATCTGTGCCATTACATAAAATGCTGAGACTCAGTTATCCAAGGAAAGATTAAAAGTAATGAATCACGATCAAGTTGGAAAACTGATTTACCTCATATCGTCCCGGATACAACTTCAGATACAACGAAAAGATACCTGTGCTTGATCTTTCCATCTTTCTCTGTAATGCGATGAATGCCATTAACGTTACCCACATTGTAGTCGGTAATTCTAAATGATTAACTTCAGATTGAAACAAACCTGGGTGGTCCAACCATCAAAAGATCCTGCTAAGAGCATCTCTGAGGCCGTGTTAGGCCACGCTACACAAGCAGTATGAAGAATTTGTAAGCCTCTGCGAGTAATATCAACCTTTTTCTGTTTCTCTTCTATTATCTTCTGTGCATCACTGTGAGAACCAGAACAACACATTGGTAAAGCAATCAAGAGAAGAGTTAAGTACCATTACACTAATAAAATTTCGCATACATTATTGCAAGTGCCATCTTCCCTTCCAATACTGCTAGTTTTGCCCGTATTGAGCGCAGTTCATGCTGGGCATTCATGATTTCATTTTCCTTGAACTCCCAGGCATCAGAAAGCTTAAGCAAATTGTCTGTGGAGTTCTCACCGCCCTAGTGTATGATAAAGCAGAGGTAATAAAACATTTAACTTATGAGAAAATTCTAAGTCAAGCTCTGAAATAAAAGCTCAACCTTAAATCTCCACTACTAAATTGTATATGGTGACAAAATAATAACTGAATGGATTGTCAATTATTCCTTTCAATTCTTTGATCATTGAAAACTCAATGAACTGTAAGATCATTTATACTTCATGAGGCTTAAACTAATTTTCCACATCCTCATCTGCTAAACAAAAAGCAAGCAACCATTCGAACAATGAAAAAGATAAGCAACCAGGCCAAACAGTATCTTTGAATGGTTTCACGGGAAAATAAAAGATGAAAAAAGAAAGAGAAGACTGCTAGCAAACAGAATTAAAAAACTATAGATGGACATAGGCAAATAGCAGGTACCCACAATTGTAACTGCACTTCCATTGTTGTTTGACTTCGATCCTTTAAGTACAGAGGAAAACTCCAACTCAAGGTGTTGAAAGCGACTCTTTACATCATTTTGACTGGTATCTTCATGGGTAAATTGCTCCTTGATGCGTAAAGATGACCGAGAAACTTCCCTTACTCCAAGAATTTCACCTACTAAATCACCCATCCTAGACTTTGTTCTAGTTGCATTAGGAGGAAATTCAGCAACTGCATAATGCATGGACATGTAAAGTTAGTAGAACAAAGATGTTTAGCAATGAAACAAGAAAAACAGCCGATACCTGCAAATTCCATATTTGAATTTCCTGCTCTCCGAATGCTCCAAGTTCTCCACATAGCAGGCCTTAGTGAGCTTTCTAGACCATCAAAGTTTGAGAAAGTTCCTTTGGAACCAATTTTACCCGATGTGTCAGTAACTACATTGTTTTGCGGGCTTGATGAACCACATTTATTGTTTCTTGTCAGACCAGCAACTGTCTTTTGCAATGCAACATACAGTACAAGTAAGGTAAAGAACAAGAACGAGTACAGCTACTATAAATATAACACATATATCACCAAAAATGTTGAACACAAAAAAAAAAAGAGATAAACAGACAAACTAGCAAACCTAAGCCATAAACAATATGATGAGTCATTTTCTGAGGCAAAAGTGCTATTGAATGTTTGTCAATCCTTCAAGTTGTCTTTGATGCAAAGTAGTAACTGTATCATGTGATTTTTTTTTAATCCATGTAATCAAAGAACTCTTAATTGTGATTTAGCTACTTTCTTTTTGTTCTCTACACTTGACATCTTCCTTATTATGTATGGTCATAACTAAAATTTTAGTCCTTTGTCCCTCAAATTTATCAATATCTTTGTGGGCTTTCAATGATAACAAGACTGATAAGATGCTTCGTATTAAAAGTAGTTGAACACTAAGGTCAAATGTTTTGAATAATTAGTCCAGTATCTATTTCACATATGAGCATAAGAATGAAAAAGGACGTTGAAGAACTATATACATTCACTAGGTAACAGGATACATAGATTAGAACTACTGGACTCATCACCAAAGTTAACATATCAAAAAACAAACATACCCCAGTTTCCGAAGCGCCAGCAAGCCAATCACTATTGAGATCATTACTTTGGACATTAGTGCTGCCACCTTTCCGTCTCAAACCAAATCCAAGATTCATATTCCTCTCCTTTTCCAGCCTATGCAGTATACCCTCGGTACCAGAATCATCCTCTGCCGCTATTTCTCTAAAAGTACAGAACGATGAAAAAAAAGAGTCAAAGATTCCAGAGAATTTGCCGGTTCAAAAGAAATGGAGACGGCAAAGCTTTTTTGGATCTTGAAATGGAAAGAGTCATCAAGTTTTTGTCTTCAGTTCTAATTCGCATAGAGCTTAGCATTATACACCATAATGAGGTAGAAGAAAAGGACAAGGTCAAAACAAAAATTGAATTGTAAGTATGTTGCTTGTGCTTATCCCAACTGCCCAAAACGAACAAAATAACAAGATTGTGACCTTTCAGCCTCACGTTGCATTGACCCCCAAACCCTAAAATTTTGCCTCCATTTACAAAAATTTAAAAAGAAGAACAGTAGAAACTAGCTTGATCTGAGACTTGACACGAAGAATTTGACATGATTGATTGTGTACGCAAAATTGGTGGCTGTTAAAAGAAATAGAAGACTGGTAACTAAAATTAGATGTCTCACACTGATCTACCCGACGAAGAAGCTGAAGCATGTGAATCAACGAGAAATAGACGAGCTTGGGAGCTACCCCGTTCTTCAATGCTTTCCGAAACCCTTTCTTGGTTGAACGGGCTAATGCACTCTCTGTCCCTTAACAAAGCCTGTGAAACCACTTCCCGTTTCTGGTTTTGATGATCATCTAAATCCCAACCCATTGCCAGCCAACCTCCTTGCTTAACAATAGACTCCACAAGATCCAATCTTCCAGCGTCAATCAGCTGTTTCTTGCTTGGAAACGCATCTGGGTTCTCTGAGTTTTCCATAAACTCCAAAATCGCCGCTTCCAAAGCAGAACCTCCCTCACTTTCCCAACCCTTTCTGCACCTCATCACAAACCCACCAAAACAATCCCAGCAAGAATCCCCGTACTCTCTCCTCTTAACGTCAACAAACCCCAGCGAATTCATCGAAACAAACCCAACAGACACAACCCGTTGCTGTTTTTTTCTCGTATACCTCCTTGAACTACACTCATGAAGAGACAATGGGCAGCAATGGGTGTTCAAATGTGTCAAGGCGTCAGGCCAACAACGGAAGCTAATAGGCGAATCAGTAAACGAGAGCATGATTCAGGCATATCTTTATTCGAACAGGAAGACTCAAATCAGCATACTAAAAAGAAGCCAAAAACACGGGAAAGGAGACAGGCTAGAAAATCGTTAAGCAACGAACATCACTGAAAATGGAAACATAAATATTTAATTCCGTAATATATCTTCTTATATAGGTTTAGAGAAAAACAGGGTTGCTGACTGCTGTATGTTAATTAAGTTTTAAAAAATCTTAATTTTTAAATTTTCTCTTAATTAATAGCTTAAATTAATTCAATTAAATTTAATCCAAATTAATAATTTATAATATAAAATTGTAGTTTTTAAAAATTTAAAAATTACAAAAAATATATTTTTAATAACTTTAAAATTTAAAAAATTATACGTATTTAATAAAACTTTTCGCTAAAACGTGAAATTTGAAAGAGCCTAAGACCTAAAAGTATGGGCCTCATGGGTTGCCACTCTGGACCTAACCCATCTTGTTAAAGCTCAAATGATCCTTTCGGTGGCAATGGGTTCTCTTTTCAACCTATTTGTTTGTAAAATGAAAAAGGCCCAAGTAAACAGTAACAATACCAAACGAACCCAACTATACTTTCGGTTTAAGTTTTGGTTTTAAAAAATCATGGATATTATTTTCATGTCTCAAGTTTAACAAGATGCGATATTAATAATTACAAATTTGAATTTAGCCAAATTATCTCTCAGTTGAATATAAGGTATTCTGCAAGTAAGTTCAGTAAGAGGCTTTATTTTGAATAATGATGTAGTAGAGCGTTTATTAAGATTATAACCTTGATTGGTAAATGACTAATCAGCTATTTTTTTTTATGAATTAAGAGATATTTAATTATTTGATTATGTCAAACCTCTGATAATCATATTCGGTAATCAGTTAATTTGGTTGGCAGATTAAACTTAATTAACAGTTTTTGAAAATGCTCTCATGAGGAGTATTTTGCTCCAACGACTGAGAAATTAAGGGACGAAAAAACAACAATACCAAAATTATTACAATTTACTCAAGTTGTCGTTATTACAACTAAGTTATCAAAAGATATAGGTTAGTGATAAATGAGTTAATATACTAGAAAAATATACTTTCACTACAAGAAAAATGACGTTCAACGATGAAAAGTATCGACAGAAAACGTTTGTATTTCGTCGGTAAAATCAATTATCGATGGAATCAACTGACGGACAAAGGCGTCGTTAAAACGATCGTAGTTAAATTTACCAACGAACATGTTATGTAACTGTCAGTAAATATATCGACAAACGGCTGTGGCTGTGATCGTTGGTAAATTTACCAACGGATGGCTTTGACCGTTGGTAAATTTACCTACGGACCTTTCCTTTTTATAGGAATATTTTCCAACGGTATTAGTTATTCCATCAGTAAGATTTCCGACGGTTATGATTAACCATCGGTGAGTATACTGACGGTTTAGAAAATCCTGACGGTAAAGTTGACGACGACTGTTAATATTATAGACCGAAAAAAAAAAGTGACCGTCGGTAAATTTCATACATTTTACCGTCAGTTTATGTTGTTCTATCGGTAAATATAATAGATTTTACCGACGTATTTTTATTTTCCGTAGGTAAATAAAATTTTAAAAAAATCGACATTAAATTTTATTTCATGATCTTATGATTAATGCATAATTTCAACAGTTATGAATTATCTGTGCATAATATTTTGATTTGTTTATATATTTAATTTGTTTAAACAGAAAGTTGATTGGTGATATAAAATTAAAATTATCTTCATTGATAATAAAAGCATTATAGTGTACATAATAAGTCTTTGTAATTCAAAGTAAATGACTACAATAATCCTATTGTCTAGGTGACCGCGGATGTTCTGCGGTGCTACTCCTCTCCTTCAACTTATCCATCTCATGTCTTAGCTGAGCTATGTGCTCTATCAATGTCTGCACTGTGGTTCGAAACTTATTGACTTCATTGGTTGTTGATCATCTACTAGATGTTGTTGTGTTGATTGTGGAGGATTGCAAATAACATATGTTCACAAATAAATCTAACCTGAAGATCCTTCCACAACAGTCCCTACCACCCACTGTATCAAGATATGTCTGACTCTCATCAACAACTTGTTCGTGCTGAGACTATCGATGAATGTTTTCTTGTATTTGGTCATATTTATATTAGTAAGTGATAATTATTAAGAATTAATATTAAAACATAAATTTTACATACATTAAGTTCTTTATATCGGGTGTTAACGAATGTCACACCGTCATGATCTTAGTATGAGTGTGCAAAAAGAGCTAACGGGGTATAAGCCTCATGCCCATATACTTTTTCTGTATAAGAATAAAATGTTATAAGTAAACTAGAATTTATAAAAATTTCGGCAGAGTTTTCTCTATTTTTATGATATTGACCTCTTGTTGAACAAAGAAAATAACTCCAACACAACTATATATGACACTAGACATTTATACCATTATCATTATCCATAATACACATATTTTCATTCCAACATTCACATATCAATTTAAATTGAAATATAGCAAACTAAAACAATTAGTATATAAGTGTAAAGTTTAGATACTTACAAGTCTCTCTGCATGCTCGTGATGAGTAATTGATCCTCTTATATGTATGGAAAGACTCTCTTCCCCTGGTTGTCCATGTCTGTTGGTCGAGTTACGCTTTGAAATGGACATTGTCTCAGGTGATATCCAATACTTCTGCCAATGTCTCCATATTTACTTAGAAATATAAGGCAGTCATACACCAGTCTTGTGTATCGCACCAATAAAACCACGATAACGTGTACGTGTTCGTCTCTTCTATACTTTATGTATGATCGCATCAAATTCAGAATCTCAAAAAAATTCTTTTTTGAAATAAAAGGAAAAAATTCAAAAAATAATTATAATGTAATAATATTTATCTAACTAATGTATACAAATCAATTAAAAAAGAAAATATTTTTTTATTATACCTCAAACTCCTAAAAGTGAAATACCTTTGTGGCCTGAGAGATATTCTTTCATACATAACCCTCAAGATCAATCTTCTCCTTAAATTTAGATGTCATGTTTCTAAAACACGATCCTGACGGAATCAACCTAATATAAAAACAAATAATTTTATACCATTTGCAAAAATTTAAAAGTATAACTTAATTATAAAAGTATAGTGTTTCATTTAATTTCACTTACAAATTATTGACAATTGATATGTAAGTTCTTCCATCAAGTCCCTCAACTCCAGGCTAGCAACTGTCTATTTCATTCGTTATAAGGGTAGTGAATGATGTAGGAGCGGTAGATGGTGTATCATAAGGAGCATCAAATGATGCATCTTCAATTATAGTAGTTGGAGGGGGAGGAGTTGATTCAGTTACAGCTGCAGAGTGTGATGGTTCACCTTGACAATAAGTGCCTTCGAATTGTTGTCTGAACCTGGGTCGTATTATATCATGTTGTCTCTTTGGTGACATATTTCAACCTGAAATTTATTATTTATTGAATTTTCTATAATTATAATAATTTGAATTCAATATATTTAGCACAATATATTGAAAAGGAAATAAGGCGATTTGTTGAATAAACAATTAATTATTTATTAACTGCAAATCTATTTTTTCGTTTGTAATCGTATATGTTAGAAGAGAATCAATGTTAGAAGTTTGAAATTTAACCTAAATTAAATATGTACAAGTGCCAAATATAATAACTCTGAGACTTCAAAGACTATATGCTTTTGATATTACTACATCTCACATGAGATGGCACGATGAACACGAACAGAAAGATGGAATAATGAGTCATCCATCAGATGTACTGGCAAGGAAACATTTCAATGACTCCCATCTTGAGTTTGCAGCTGAAAGTTTAAATGTTAGGTTGGGATTGTCGACGGATAGATTCCAACCTTTTATCCAATCCGATCAGCAATATTCATCATAGCCAATCATAATTACTCCTTATAATTTGCCTCCATGGATGTGTATGAAAGATACATATATGTTCTTGACAGTAATTGTGCCAAGGCCTACAAATCCGAAGCATAAAATTGATGTATTCTTATAACTATTGATATCTAAATTGTAATACCTTTGGGAATGGTGTTCAGACATATGGTATATCTCTGAAACAGAATTTTGTGATTTTCTGGCATATGTCATGTTGTCTAGATAGAGCACAATAGAAAAATTGGCTTGTTCTTATTGTGACAATGATTCTGATGCATTTTATCTTCCAAACGAGAGCAAAATATGTTGGCTTCATAATCACAAGAAATTTCTTCCTCCAAATCATTCATTTAGATGCAATAAACAAAAGTTCATTAAGAATAGGATGATAAGAACACCTCCTCCCCCCCACAAGGCTGGTGAAGAGATTTTGTAGGAGATTGAGGAATTAGGCTTGCTGAAAGTTATAGAATTTGAAGCTAATGAAGTAAATACAAGCATTAGTAAAAACTTTGGTTAAAGAAAATGAAGCATCTTTTAGGATAAAAACTTTGGTTAAAGAAAATGAAGCATCTTTTAGGATTTTCCATATTGAAAAACTAATTTGATACGTCATAATCTAGATGTGATGTATATTGAAAAAAATATTTTTGACAATTTGTTCAATATCATAATGAACATTGAAGGGAGAAGAAAAGACAATGCAAAATCACGAGTTGATTTGCAACTTTTTTGTTGAAGGAAAGAGTTACATAAAGATGTTCACACCGGTAAATACCTGAAAGCATATTACACTTTGGACAAATACCAAAAGGAAATATTATGTGAATAGTTAAAAAGTCTAAAGTTTCCTGATGGTTATGTTTCAAACTTGGCAAGTGTGTGGACATAAGGGAGTACAAATTATTTGGGATGAAAAGTTATGATTGTCATGTGTTTATGTAAAGGCTAAATCCAATTGCAATTCAGGAGGTGCTACTGAATAAGGTTTGGGAAGTAATAATAGAAATAAGTTTGTTTTTCAAAAGTTTAACATCATCTGAAATTAAGTTGGCTGAAATGGGAAAAGTAGAAAGGGAAATTCCAATAATTTTGTACAAATTAGAAGGGATTTTTCCTCCAAGCTTCTTTGACTGTATGGAGCATCTACTTGTACATTTAGCACATGAGGCAAAACTAGTCGGTTCAATTCAATATCGATGGATGTATCCGTTTAAGAGGTAATTCGTATTCAAATTATTGTAATTGAAGGAATAACATGTTTTAGCAACTAAATTGTAATAACAATATTCTGTAATATAGGTGTTTGCATCACTTGAAGAAAAAAGTGAAAACAAGGCTAGAGTTGAAGTTTCGATATGTAATGCTTATTTACTAGAGGAAGCTAGTACATTTTGTTCACATTATTTTGAGTCGTATATTCACATAAGAGAAAAAAAGTTTCTCGTAATGACGATGGGGAGGAACGAGTGATACTGATGGTAACTTACCCATTTTCACATATATTGGGCGAACATATGGACGTGCAACAAGAAGAATGTTAATAGAAGAAGAAATTGAGACTGCCCATGGTTACATTTTATTGCACTGTCAAGAGATTCAACCTTTTGTTCGGTAAGTTGAATATGATTATTTCGATTTTCAAATTTTAAGTTGTTAATAACTGAAGTACATAATAATGTATTTAGATTATACGAGGCATTGTTACTCAAGATAATGCCGGACAGCACACAGGATGAAGTAAATAAAGAAGTTAGAAAACATTTTCCACGATGGTTCGAGAGATATGCAAGTTTCCACTTACAAATATTCTCATAATTGAATTATAAGATTTAAGTGTTGAAATGACATTATACTCATTGATATGATAATTTCTTTTTATGTAAGCCTTAGAAAATCCAATAGAGAATAAGTTCATTTGTGATCTGCTTAAGGGATCTCTGCAAACTGTTAAATCATATCCAGTGTATTTCGTTAATGGATACAAATATCACACAGAATATTACGGTCATAGCATGAAAACAATAAATAGTGGAGTTTTCATATAGGAAGAATTGATGGATTACTATGATAAAATTATTGAGATACTTGAAGTTGAGTACCCTATATTGTCAATAAAGCGAACTGTGATATTTAAGTGTGATTGGTTTGACCCGACTCCAAATGTTAGAACAAAAGTGCATAGCCGATACAATATAGTTGAAATCAACAACCGAAGAAGATTGAGACAATTTGAACCTTTTGTATTGGCTATACAAACGAAACAAGTGTGTTATGTCCCTTTTCCTAGCTTACGACGAGATACATCAGATTGGTTAGCGGTTTGTAAAGTTAAACCTAGAGTTATTTTTGAATCACATGGAAAAGGAGAACAGATAATTGAAAGTTAAGCATTTCAGGAAGATGCTTATTTTATAAATGCATCTGTCACATACAATGATAATGAACGTTTGAATGATCTATCTAACAATTATGTTGAAATTTCATCTGGAGAGGATGTCGAGGGTCAGAGATCTGAAGAGGAGCTAGATTTTGATTCTTATTCTTCAAAAAATGAAGATGATTGTAATTTACAATCAAGTTATGATAGCGATTAATTTGTGTTTGTAATTGAATATTTTATTCAATAAAGAAGATTATTTCCTTTTCAGTATATTGTTTCAAATATTGAATTCAAATTCTTAATTAAGAAATGTTGACATGGTCGACTAGTCTTGGATGGCAGTAATTCATTCCGTTGGGAGGAATGTGAAAAAATTGTCCCTACCCAAAGAATAAACAATGCAGCAAAAATCTCCACTTCAAACACTAATGATCGTTTGCCTTCCATGACCGATCTTTTGCTTCAAGGAGTTTAGTATCATCTAAACAACGTCACCTTCCTTATATACATCTCATTTTATTTTATAAATCTAATATATATATTCACATTTGATGGTATATACTACATGTTATTTTAAGCTTACTTGAATCTCGAAGATGACATATATGTCGATAGAGGCGGGAGCAGTGTCACAATGGTCCATAAAGGATTAGAAAAATCGGTTGTTTTGGAAAAATCTTCAATTCCACAGAGCTCGTCAGGATAATCACATATGTATGTCGCTCCAGTATTGGTTCATTTAACGATTCTCTAATTTGACAATATCTAAGTTCTATACTAATTATGTTGTAAATAAACCATTTCGTACTAGTAGTTTATCTAGAGAGTTTGTCTTCCATACTAAATCTGGTGACTCATTCACTGTATCCTCTACAAGTTTAGCAATAACGGAAACTCTTGCAAAAAGGTGTTGAAAACCCTACATGTGAGGGAAGAACTTTCACTGTTTTCATTAGTGCGTTCAAACATGTCAGGACCCTTCTCGAGAATCCAGACATCAGGAACTTATTTACGTTTACCAGCTCTCATGTCATTTAGAATCTAAGAAAAAATTATATCATGATGATTTATCGATGCAATACACTAGACTCAACTTTAAACTAACATTTTATTGTTCTTGTTTTATGACTGTAACAATTGTTAACCTTCTATTTCCAAGTTTGTACTTGAATATGATATTCAACAAATCACCTTATTTCCTTTTGCATATATTGTGTGAAATATTGAATTCAAAGTCTTATATTTCTAGAAAATTCAATAAACATTGAATTTCAGGTCTAAATATGCCATCAAAAAGACAAAGTGATGTAATGTGTCCCAGGTTCAGATGCATAATCGGAGGTACTTACTGTGAAGGTGGATCGTCACAACCTATAGCCTTAACAAAATCACCTCCTCCCACTCCAGGGCCTGTAGTTGCAAATGATGCATTACCTGTTGCTTATCATACTACAACATCCCCTACTCATACATCATCCACTACCCCTTTATTGGATGAAGGAGACGATCGCCAGCCTGGAGTTGAGGGACCTAATAGAAGAAAGTACATAACAATTGTCAATAATCTGTAAGTGAAATCGCATGAAACATTATATGTTTATAATTAAGCTATAGGTTTAAATTTTTATAAATGGTACACAATTATTTCTTCTTATATTAGGTTGATTCCATCTGGATCGTGTTCTAGAAATATGACATCTAAATTTAAGGAGAGGATTGATCCCGAGGGTTATGTATGGAAGAATATCTTTTAGGCCACAAAGGTATTTTACTTTTAGGAGTTTGAGGTACAATATGCAAATTATTTCCTTTTTTAATTGATTTGTATACATTAATTAGATCAATATTATTACATTATAAGTTATCAAAATTTTCTTTTTACTTCAGAAAGAATGTTTTGAGATTTTGGTTTCGACGGGGTCATACATTAAGTACGGGAGAGGCGAGTTTGTACACGTTATCGCAACTTTATTGGTGCGATACACAAGGCTAAAGTACGACAGCCTTATATTTCTGAGCAAATATAGAGTCGTTAAAGAGTATTAGACATTACCTAAGGCAATGTTCATCTCATGGCATAACTCGACCAACAGACGTGGAGGCTCGGGGAGACAGTCTTCCTGTACATACAGCAGGATCAATTACCCACCACGAGAATGCAGAGAGACTTATAAGTATCTAAACTTTACACTTATATTCTAATTGTTTTACTTTACTGTATTTCAATTTAAATTGATGTGTAATTGTTGGAATGAAAATATGTGTATTATGGATAATGATCATGGTATAAATGTTTGATGCTATATATGATTTTGTTGAGTTAATTTCTTTGTTCAATAGGGGGTAAATATCATAAAAATAGAGGAGATTCTGCCGAAATTTTTATAAATTCTAGTTAACTTACAACATTTTATTGTTATGTAGGAAAAGTCTATGGGTATGATACGTACACCCCGTCAGCTATTTTTACACGCCCACACTAAGAAGCATGACGGTATCACATTCGTCAACATCCGATGTAGAGAATTGAATGTATGTAAAATTTATGCTTTAATTTTCATTCTTAATAATTATCACTTACTAATGTAAACATTGCCTCATCATAAGACTAAATACAAGAAAGCATTCAACGACGGTTTTAACATGACCAAGCTGCTGATGAGAGTCAGACATATCTTAATGCAGTGGATGGTAGGGATCAATGTGGAAGGATCTTCGGGCTAGGTTCATTTGCAAACACATGTTATTCGTAATCTTCTATATCCGGTATAGCAGCATCTACTAGACGATCGACAATGAATGAATATAATGAGCTTCGGAGCACAGTGCAAACATTGACAAGTCAGTTGCAATAGATGATGGAGTACATGGCTTAGTTTCGAAATGAGATGGATCAGTTGAAGGAGAAGGGTAGCATCTCAAACCATCTGCGGTCACCAGGACAATAGGATTGTTGTAGTCAAACCAAATACTTATTATATACAATTTAATATTTTTATTATCAATGAAGAAAATTTTAAATTTATATGATCAATCAACTTTCTGTTTAAACAAATTAAATATATAAACAAATCAAAAAATTATGCACAGATAATCCATAACTGTTGAAATTATGCATTAATCATAAGATTATGAAATAAAATTTAATATCAGGATTTTTTAAAATTTTAATATCCTTATCGACGAAATTTTATTTTCCATCGGTACAATGCATTATATTTATTGACGGTTTATCATAAACTGTCAACAAAAATGTAAGATATTTACCGACGGAACATCTGAACCGTCGGTACACTCACCGACGGATTATGATAATCGTCAGAAAACTCACTGACGGATAACCATTACTGTCGAAAAATATATCGACGGATTATTCAATCCATCGGTAAATTTACCGACGGTCAAATTACCGACGGTTCACACTTTTGACCGTCGGTAAATATATCAACAGATAGAATAGTTTGTCGGTATATTTTTCGATGGCTAAATAATGTCCGTCAATAATTTACCGATGACCTCTTTAATGACCCCTTTTTCTGTCGGTGGATTCCGTCGTTAAATTATATTACTGATAGAATATGAATATTTTTCATCGGTAATTTCCATCACTAAATAACCTTTTTCTTTGTAGTGATAGAAACAGATACAAATTTAATTAAACTTTGTTAAACTATAAAGGAGTCTATTATCTTGTACCCTAAATATAGTACTTTTTGCATATTTGATATCATTGTGATTCTGATCTCATCCCTAAGCTTTAAGTTAATGATTAACTGCTCAATAAATCGTGTCTAATTTTCAATTTTTTCTTCCTAAACAACTATCTATGCAATGAGACATATGTCATGGTTGCCATGAATTTGTATGGCACTTAGATATTAAACTGGGTACTTAATCTTTAAGAAACAACCACTTATACTAATTTTAGATCCTAACATTTTTTTTCCTCTTTTTCATAGTATCAAAACATACATGCATCCTTTTTAACACCAATTTAATTGAAAAATGCAGCTTCTTCCTCCATTCTTCTATCATTTTTTTAATTGTAATGCTCAAATTGTCAATAATTTTTTCTTGAAATATCTCACAATATAATTGGGCGTAACCAACCTTAGCTTATTGATTGATTTCACATATGACCTAACTTCTATGTTTTGAGCTTGAAGCATCTATCTTTTATGCCAAATGAATCATATAGTTCAAATAGACATCCTCTGATGTAAGAGTACTTAATCCTTTTGGGTTCATTCCTCTTAAAACTCAAATCAAATCTTGTTGCAATTGTATAATCATCAGTTGCCTTTCTAAAGTGTTTTACAATGTTAAAGACCATCTATAATAACCATTTTATGGAAACAAAATCATGAACATATCTCTTGGTTTGACTATGTCATCACAAAGCTGCATATATTTTGTAAGCATTAGGATATCCATAACTAACCAAGAAACTCTCATGATCTTTTACATCAACATTTATGGTCTCATGACCTACATCAACACTAATGTCAAAATCTAAGTTATAATCATTTAAATTTTGTTTCTTTGCATTTCCTTAAACATCCTATTTAGTGTCATTAACATTCATTCCAGTATTTTCATTTGATTCAAGTTCTACATCTACATTTGCATCATTAACATCATTAGCCTTTTTTTCATGCTATTTGTCATGTCATTTTATCATAAGTATAAATGATACTAATCCATCAATCGATTTTAAGTATACATCAACTATACGATACAAATTTAATAATTTAGTAAGAACTAACGCAGTTCAGTTGGACTCTAACATCTTCAAACCAGTAATTAACTCCTTCCTAAGAATCAAATACCATGAACTAATAATCCTTTTATAGCCTAATTTGGCACCTATTTTACACACCTTTCTTAAACTACCATAAACCAATTACATATTGTCAACATTTTCAACTTCCTGATCTTCATACTTTAAATCCCTCTCTAAGTGAAGTTCCCACCACCAAACATCCTTATAATAGTATTTCCATTTACTATCATCTTATGAAGGAAAATGAAAATAAATCAATCCAACACAAATTACATAATTGATAAGAAATCTACTTAGACTATGCATATCCTTCAAATAGTCATATAAATACATTATTCATTATCTAAACAGACAGAACTCAAATAGTCACACAAATACATTTTTTCAAAGAACAGACATTTCATCAAACACCTTATATGCATAAAAAATTTATCCCAAAATCACATTTGTCCCTTTTGTCACTAACATTTCTACCTTAAAGCTGTTTTCCAATCATAAAATACATAAACAAACTCAAAAAAATCCAATACCCAAACATAACTATCATCCACTATGCAAAAATACCTCCGAAAATACGACAATGGTCGGAGAAGACGACAACCAAAAGACGCAGCAGCTCCACAACGCCGACGAGAGATTGGCCGGAGAGAAGAGAACGCCGAAGACGTTTGGAGAAAAAAGGAGAAGACGTAGGTGGGAGGAGACGAAGCAACGCAATTGGGGGGGAGGGGCTTCGGGAGTCAGTTTTAACTTACACAAAACGATGTCGCAAATGACGTCATTTTCTTTAACTAAAAAACGTTCAGCAAACTCAAAATTTATTATTTCACAAATAATTCTTGCCTTATTTGCCAATGGGCTTTTGATACCGTCGCTAAATTCCGTCGCAAATTGATTTCTCTCCATATTTAG
>JANVCQ010000001.1:3091804-3108012 GCA_025531925.1 Erythroxylum plowmanianum
GTAGGTCCCACACACGCTGTCTATTTTAGAAGGATCCTCTCAAATTTTAACTGAAAAACGACGTCGTTTCTATCTTAGACAGAGTTAGACAGAATAAGGTTGGACAGACGATCCGAACTCCTCTACACGTGTTGAGATATATTGATGAAGCCCTGATTTGCTGGTTAACGTGTATCGCTTCGTCCAATCGATGGCGCCACGCATCATTTTGTCGGTCCCATCAACTCAAAACCCGCGCGCTGGTAGCGTATAGTGTTTCCTCTTCTCAGTTCTCAGTTTTGCTTCCTCGCTCGTTAAAACCCAAAACTTTGCAAGCCAAACAAGTACACGCGCATCGGTAAAGCCACACGCGCCTCCGCCTAGGGTTGCTTCTTCGTCGTCATGGATTCGTCTTCTTCGTCGACCCTCCATCTCGCCCTGGCGGCTCTGGTTGGAGCTTCACTAATGGCCGTCTCCGCCTTCTACATTCACCGCCGCTCCGTCGACCAGGTCCTCGACCGCCTCATCCAACTTCGCCGGAAACCTCGTATACGGCGATCCATTCCCTTTGAGGAAGAGTCCATTGAAGAAGAAGAGGAGGAAGTGGAGAATGACGATGGACAGTACGCGTCGGACGGAGAGGTGACGTCGTCGGTTTGGAGTCACCAGACTCTCTCTCGGTCCTTGGACGATAGATTTGGTCATCGGAGTTATAGGATGTCTTGTTCACTTCCAAATGCTGTGTCGAGTAATCATTGGTTTGATGAAGGGGTGAAGGCTCAAGGAGAGAAGCTCAATTTCATTCCCGCTGGTCTTCCACCTCTGCAAATGAATCCTGGGGATGGTGAGATTTATCGTTTGATCTATAAATCAGAATTTTCTTAAAAGTTTTCAGTTTTTCAGACTTATAGGTTCATAGCTGCGTGTAAATTACCATTAATAGTGGTATAAGGAGCTCGGATTTAGAACTTGTATTTTAAGAGTTAAAAGTAATTGTAATTTTTAGTTTGGTCACTTTTATATATTTAAATCCTTGAACATGTTCTGTTTGTGCTTTAGTTTGTTATATATATAGTAAGTCTTAGTAATTTTCAGGTTTTGTGCAGGTGAGGACAAGGCCTATTCTAGCTCTGTTGCGATTCTGGGAAGGAGAATAATGACTCCTAGATCACCTGGAAATAAAACCTTGGAAAGTGCACTAGAGTCTGATGAGGAAGGGACTGAGATTGCCCATGACGAAGATGAGGACGAAATTATGTTCAGCTATGGGAATGTAAGTTCTGCTGATTCTACACATGCATCTCTTTTTAGGTTCAGTAAATTTTAGTATTCAAGTGCTTAGTATTCCAGCGGGACTGTTAGTGTTGTTGTTATTTAACTGCTTACTTTTTGGAGAGCCTAAAATCCAACTCATATCACTTTTCAATGCGATGGTGGTCCTATATCACTATTATGCTCCAGGATGGGATAATTCTACAACTAATGCCACTATTAATGGAATATCTTTTCATTCTCATGTTGCCTTGCTACTGTGTCCTTTTCGCTTGATGGATGGCAAATCTGTGTTAGATTGGGTGTGGCAAATGCTTTCCTTATTACTTCATATTTGTGGCTTTGACCTGTCAATTGCAAAGCCACGTGCGTTGCTATGTGTTTATGGTTTATACTTGGATTTAAGGTTTTGAAGTTCTATTTCTTAATCGATAGAAGAGAAAGCATTATTAGCTCGATGATGCATTATTGTTCTTGAATCTTCAGGATCCTGATTCAAAGTTCCAAGCCACTCCTTTTCTTCCATTTAGAGGTGATGACGGGAGTAGCCATCAAGATCAGGAAGTTATAGTTAAAGATGGCAAAATAACTGAAGTTATGGGTGAAGAAGGTAACAAAAAGATTGATGCAGCTCCATTACATCAGTTGGGTAATATTCCACCTCTGACATCAGTTCTTTGCCTTTTCTTTATATAGAATTTACTGCTTTCATTTTCTGCTACTCATTTGCCGCTGATAGTGCATTTAGATTATTTATTGTGATTTGGCATGCACAATTTCTTCTTATCTTAACTATTTTAGACTACCAGAAATTTTATGAGTTTCTTGTTTATTCTGCAAAATATTGTTTTTAGAATCAATGAATTCGGAGGAGGAAGAAGTAGTGAAGTTGCTTCGTGAATGCTTGGAATTGCGAAATAGTTACATATGTAGGGAAACAGTTACACCATGGACAAAAGTAGATTCGACAAAATCTGGTGCGTCCTGGGTCAGTACTGATCCACTTAAATTTGAACCTGTTCCAGCAACTTCGGTAAGTAAATATCCCTGAATGAATGTGAGGTTCTCTTGAGATGTTTTCACATATGGTTATTGTTTGATTCTCTTTTAGTCTAGTGAAGTGATAATTGTTCATAAAGCTTTTATTTGATCTTTTTTTTTTCCAAATTGGAAATTTGTGCAGCACCACTTTAGAATGGAAGACGGGGTTATCCATGTTTATGCTGATGAACATGGTAAGCAGTAAAGTTAAATAGTATTTGGAAAACCTCCTCCTTGTACCCCATTAAAAGCTAAAGCAACCTTAAAATGGCATAATCCCTTATTTTGAGTGCTTGCTATTGTATGACTGAGCTATGGTTATTCTTCTTTTGCTCATTTATTTTGCTGATTACCTTATTTTCTATTAATTTCAATCCAGACACTTCAGATCTCTTCCCTGTTGTCGATGCAACAACTTTTTTTACTGATATGCATCACCTCTTACGGATCACTTCAATTGGAAATGTTCGATCTACATGCTATCACAGGCTGAGATTTCTGGAGGAGGTAGTTGTCTGCAACTCTTTTGTTGAGATTAATATCTTTTACTTTTTCTTCTTCTTGCAACTTATATCTGAATACAACACAGAAGTTTCGCCTTCATCTGTTAGTAAATGCAGACAGGGAGTTCTTGGCTCAGAAAGGTGCCCCACATCGTGATTTTTATAACAACAGAAAAGTTGATACACATGTGCACCATTCTGCTTGCATGAACCAGAAGCATCTACTGCACTTCATAAAATCAAAGCTAAGAAAAGAATCTGATGAGGTATACTCTGATATCTGATCAACCTTTCCGTATTGGGGAGTTTCATTAGTTAAGAGTCTTACAAGTGTTATTATCTGGACGATTCCTGTTAATCAGTGTTTGTTGAAATTTTGTAGGCTGTGATATTTAGAGATGGGAAATACTTGACTCTAAATGAAGTTTTTGAGAGTTTGGACTTGACTGGGTAGGAAATGGCTCCCTAGGTGGTTTCATGTTCTATCTGGATTATTTTCTAACTTGTTAAACATTTCCAGGCATGACTTGAATGTTGATTTGTTAGATGTCCATGCTGATAAGAGTACATTCCATCGATTTGATAAATTCAATCTTAAATATAATCCATGTGGGCAAAGCAGACTCAGAGAAATATTCTTAAAGCAGGATAATCTAATCCAAGGTATGTAACTGATTCACCTCTTGTTGATTCTTTAATTTATATCTCTAGTAATAGATGTCAGAGACTGTTGCTCAATGTCCTTGAATTTTGACCTCTGTTTTGCATAGATCTTCTTTCCTTCTGTTTGGACATTTGGGACTTTCTTACAAAACATTTCTTAATTTAAGTAAAAAGAATTCTTGATGGTGTATTACATTTGTTCGGATTCCCTTTAATCACTTGCTGTTCACCTTATGCTTGGATTTGCCACTCCTTCAACAATAATGCATAATTTGAAGGTTACAATGCTGACTTTCAAGTCTTTTACAGGACGCTTTTTGGCAGAAGTAACAAAAGAAGTTCTGTCTGATCTTAAAGCAAGCAAATACCAGGTAATGCTTTTCACAGACGACATGCAATTGTTATTGTTGGCAAAGTCTGGTCTTTCAATGTTGACTTCCTCATCATATATTTTTCAGATGGCTGAATACAGGATATCCGTATATGGTAGGAAACAAAGCGAGTGGGACCAGCTGGCAAGTTGGTTCATTAACAATGAAATATATAGTGATAACGCTCTTTGGCTAATCCAGGTAATTTACAATTTTTTGCTATTGGCCACATTACTTTTTTACTTTCACAATTTGTACCATTGAGGCTCATATGAATTAATAAACTGGCACTTGGATGACCATTAATAAGATAAAAGGGATACACTTTCTTGCATTGTTAACGAAGTATAAAGATATAATATGCATCAAAGTTCATGCTTGAGACAATAGGCATACCATGCTGTTAGTCCTGTGTGGGGAACTTCAACACTATTGAGTTTGGATTCTGGATATGTCAACAAATTTGCCCTTAGGAACTGCATCTTATATTGTGCACCAATTAATCAATTCAGTCAATTTGGCAAAATATTGAAAGGGTGATGGTTTTTTTTTTTCCAAGATTTTGGACTTCTAGGTTTTCTAAGCCACATGAAAGGGCCTGTTGAAATTTTAATGCAGTAGACAGAAGGTGAAAACCATATAGCAAAGAACAGTATGTAACAACTATGGAAGACTTTGTGAACAACTGTTCATAATAGAGTACTGCAGTAGACAGTAAGGTGAAAACCATAGAGCAAAGACCTGTATGTAATAAGTATACATGACTTTGTGAACAACTGTTCATAATAGAGTCAGAAGGCTTATCTTGTGCATATAAAGCTTCATTATTCCTAGTTCATGAGTTTGCTCTCATTGCCTTTATAAATACTTGGGGCTCCCATTGTTTTCTTAATTGTTTTTCCCTTCGTTTTATGATTTAAATGTGCAGCTACCACGGCTATACAATGTGTACAAGCAAATGGGAACTGTTAAATCATTTCAGAACATTATTGAAAACATTTTCATCCCACTCTTTGAGGTCACAGTAAACCCGAATTCTCATCCTCAACTTCATGTTTTCTTGATGCATGTAAGTCCTATGTATATTCTATGAAACTTTTATATAAAGATATTGCACTCATGATTGTTTTCGTTTCCTTTTGCTTAGTTCTTTTCATCCTCCCATTTCTGTAGCACAATGGTTTTGCTGAATCACTACTTTAGTGTCATGAAAAGATGATCTTTTGGCGAATTAAATTATTTGACAGGTTGTGGGATTTGATCTTGTTGATGATGAAAGTAAACCTGAAAGGCGTCCAACTAAGCACATGCCCACGCCTGCTGAATGGACCAATGAATTCAACCCAGCGTACTCATATTATACTTACTACTGCTATGCAAATTTATATACACTTAACAAGGTATATGGTACTTCGCATGCTTCCACCAGGTTACATATATTGAGGAATTTGATCTGATGTCAAGTCATTGGCTTTAATAGAATTGAACGCGGCTCTGAACGGTAGATGGTTCCATGTAGTCATTCTCCAGATACTTTGTAGAATGGTACCATGAAATTTGTTAGGCATTCGGGCTTCCTCCCAGCATAAGAAATTTATTCGAGTACTCAAAAGCTTTGAAATGAAAATGTTTGTAATTCCCGCTAATTGTGAACAGAGTAAGATAGGAATATTAAAAAGTGTGCCCTAGAATGGATTCATGACTTCTTGTAGAGAATCTCTTCACAGGCGATTGAATGATTTCTGCAAAGTTTTATGGATTATGATATTACGTTGTTTGTTTGTCATTGTCAAACCGAATATTTGGTCAGCTTCCGCTACCTCCAGATATGTGAAAACATAAATCTTAAAGAGATAAAAAAAGAAGAAGAGGGGAAAAGGGGATTAGGAATAATTCTTATGCCTAGATCTATTGGAATTAACATGTTCTTGATCTTTTTTTCCAGCTTCGTGAATCAAAAGGATTTCCAACAATAAAACTTCGTCCACACTGCGGAGAGGTTACTTTCTAGTTTGTGGTTCATCTGTCAGTTTACGTTTCCCAATTTTTGTGCCAAATTTCTCGATAATCTCATGGTATTTACTATGTGTGCAGGCTGGTGACATTGATCATTTGGCTGCTGGATTCCTTTTATGCAATAATATCTCCCATGGGATCAATTTGCGGAAGTCTCCTGTTTTGCAGTACTTGTTCTACCTTTCTCAGGTTTCATCCACATGAACTGGTCTTCCATGTTTATTTGAAAGGAAGAAGAGCTTAGGGGCAGTGAGAAGGGCAAAATGCTTCTGCATTGGCACCTGACATTGACATCAACATTTTACAATATAATTTGAAGGACATTGTATAGTTTCATGTGATTTTACTTTTGTATTGGTATCAACCTATCATCATTAGTTGGGTAAACTAGAAAAGTTGCATTTACCAGTGTGGGTTCGTAGCTATTTCTCAACTGAATTTTAGAAAGGTGGTAAAACTGAGGCTTTTCTTTCAACTTTTCTCCTTTCTTTCAATTTTCTTTTGAGCGGGCAAACCATTTATTTGAGTTTCCTTGAGTTTTTAATGTCTGCTGTTAGATATTCTAGTGATCAGCATGCTTCTCTTTGATTAACAGATTGGATTGGCCATGTCACCATTGAGCAATAATTCCCTTTTCCTTGATTATCACCGGAACCCATTTCACACGTTCTTCCAGCGGGGTCTGAATGTTTCACTTTCAAGTGATGATCCTTTGCGAATACATTTAACGAAAGAAGCACTAGTAGAAGAGTATAGTGTCGCAGCAAAGGTTCGCCTTGTTTTGACTTGGAATGTTTTCTATGTTTCAGTTTAAAGTAAAGTGCAAGCAAGTTGGACTTTTCTGCAGGTGTGGAAGCTCAGCTCATGCGACTTATGTGAGATAGCAAGAAATTCTGTTTATCAATCTGGATTTTCTCACGAGGCAAAAGTAAGTTAATGACTTAAAGCTCTGGCACGCATGAATGCACTTTAGTTATGTTTACTGATTGCCAATAGATGGAACTAATTATGTTGGATCGATTACGAGATAAATGTAACCGAAAGCTTTGACCCCTTCCTTTGCCTATGCAGTTGCATTGGCTTGGTAGTAAATATTTTCTGAGAGGCCCCAAAGGAAATGACATTCAGAAGACAAATGTGCCAAACCTGAGGATTTCATTCAGACATGAAGTATGTTCTTGTTGATTTTGGTAACTCTTTACAAGAAGCAAATTTTAGAAATTTGTTCTTCAGCTGACATTTAGGGTTTTTCTAGGCATGGAAAGAGGAGATGCAGTATGTATACTCTGGCAAAGCCAGGATTCCAGAAGAAGTAGAATATTAGATGGTTTAGAAGGGAACTGAATCAAACTACACGTACAACGTTATTGTCTACTAAAGAATGCCATGAATGTCTCAGAACGGGTTCTGGACATTTTCTCCTAGTCCCTGCGTATTAAAAAAAAAATTGTGGGTATACCCTGCAAGAAACCAGTTGCCAAAACAGAATTAAGAGTCATTGAAGCAACACTGATGCAGCAGTTTTGTGCAAGATCAGATTTAGTTAATTACCTGCTAGGGGACCAGTTTTAAAATAAATTGCTTAGAAAAAGAGCGTTGGATCTTGAATCATTTGGTATGCAGGCATGTCAAATGCTAAGCAAGGTTTACATGTAGAAGATAAGCCTTCCCAGTACAAGACTAGGTGGATTCTGCCACTCTGTTGGCACATCTTCATTTCTATTGTAATTTAAAGATGCCATTTTCCTATTAACCAAGGTTACGAAGTCATTAACTGATTTTGTGCTAATTGGACTGCAATTTGATGAGATGGTTTACACATTAATTGTTGGACGGTGGTATTTAAGGACTCGAGTCTTATCTTTTAATGCCTAAATTTGGTATCATTACAACTTGGTTAATGTGATAAATTTATTGATAAGGTTTGAGGAATGTTGCTTAGTGTTTGGCAAAAAGATATCAATTGAATTACCTACTACTTGTTACATGCAACCTTGTTAATGCTAGAATTAAAACCATAGATAAATTGAAGCTAAAAGAAAGCCTTTTGATTTAGTAGTAGCTAGGTACCTCTGATGGCACTTTTTATCTGCTTTTTGTTGTTGCAAGTATTGTAAGATTTTTTGCCCTTTTGAGTGTATTAGGTATTGAATTTGATCATTGGGTGATATTCTATGAAATCATCTAATCCAGTGGTTCTGATTTTGACTGGACTTCTTGTCCTTTTGGTTGGTCTAACTCTTTCTTACGTTCTTAATCTTGTTGAAATTCCATATCTTGCAACTTGATTGTTGGCTGCCTTCCTTTTTGTTCTAGTTTCTTGAATTGGTGTCTTAATCTTATTCTGGGATGTATTGACTATTACACTTTCCTGAGAAGACATATACAATTAACTTGCATGAAAGATTAAGATTTTGCCATTTTGAGTACACCATATTATTCATCAAAATTGTATGAGAAAGAACTTCCACAAAAAAAAAATGTATTAGAAAGCTTACCATCATTGAAAATTAAGAGTAGCTCATATCATATGACCTTAACAATTCTCCAAACTAAATGATAAATCTTATTATTTTGATCCCTCCAATGATTGTCAATAGTTTTCCTCAATATCTTATTTTCAAATGGCATCCATCAACATGTGTTTGATATACTGTCTATTAAATTATAATATATTACCAATCATCTTTTTTCATTACTTTTTATTTTCTTTCCATATTAAGTAACCAAGCACTCCCTTATATAATAGCTTTACAATTCTTGATAAACCTAGATTTCGTTTGTTTGAGATAAACATAACATGAATCAACTGTATTGAAGAGAGGTGATACATAAAGGTTATATAAAGTTATTGGCCCTATTGCTTTTTATTGCAACAAAGAAGTATCTTTGAACTTTTCATGCTCAACAAATACAAGGCATACTCTTACCTTTATGAGCCTTTTAATTTCTAAGCAACAGGTACGAGTACTAGTCATTTCTTATTCAATACATTCGACAAAATTATAACTTTTAAAAGCTATTTCATGCCAAGTATTTGATAGTGCAAAGAAGCAAAATTTAAAAATCCTCTAATATCTTTGCAAGTGAATAATACATAAACCTATAAAAATTTCATAACAAATTAAAACTTATTAAAATGTAAGTAAAGAATACCCTTAAAAATTATGTTTAACTTTATGAATAATTTTGTATCTGACAATAAAAATGACAAGATCCAATTGGGCTTGAGGCAGCAGGTGGTAGTTAGGGTTTGGGTTTAGCCCAGATTCTTATTATTATTTTTAGAATGACAAAACGACATCGTCTTGTCACCTTGGGTTGGGCTGAGTTCAAACCTTGAGCTCCCACCCCTAATATGACTTTTCTTGACTTGCTTTTTATGTTTTTGTTTCTTTTAACAAAAACTTGGAATTGTTTTTATCTTTCGGTATCATTTAACTTTTTCAATATTCAATTTTTATAAAAAAATTAATACTAAACCCTTAATCTAAAAGAAAGTTCATCTTACACTAGGTGAAATATGTGTTGGAAAGAAATAAGAAAAAAAAACTTAAGTTCTTGAATTTTAACAGTATTTTACTTCTTGATTTGTTGTTAATTCAAGTTTAAACAAATTTTATTAAACTAATAAATATAGCACCATATATGATTTAAATACAACTATTTAAAAATAAATTAAAAGAAGACATCCGATAAACAATCCAAAACAAAATGTTTGATGAATAACATTTTACTCTTGAGTTTAGTGATTATCTATTAATGACATTAGGATAACAATGAGCTTGGCCAGGTAACAACAAGCCTGAGCCAGGGCCGTTCTTATTGTTTTATAGGCTTCAGATGAAGTAAAAAATGGATATTTATTTTTGTCTATTTTTGGGTTCTTATAAAAAATAAAAAGAAGCAAAATATATTAAGTCTTATATTAAGTCTTTTGTTGTTCTTTATAAGGTCAAGAGTGACCTCTATTTTACTGTTTATGAGAATAGGTGCTTGGTGAGTGCCCAGACTACCCTTGTCTAGGGCCAACGCTGGCTTGAGCTAAAGCCTGACTAGTTTAAAAACAGCCCAAGCTATGTCGGACTCAACACATCATAATTTTTTTAGATTTAAATTTTTAAAATAAAGTTGTTTTCAATAAATAATGTCATTTTACATATGTAGGTCGGACCTCAAGCCAAGTTCGGATAAGAAAATCGGGCCTAAGGTTTGACTAACTCATGTCTGATCCATTGATTTTGGGCTAAGCTCGAACTCAGCCCATTTGCCATCCCTAATTAATGTATGCTCGGCCCATTTGCCATCCTTAATTAATGTATGACTGATGAGTGGTTAACTAATTTCGTTAAATTACCACTATAACTAAATATATTAATCCCTTTTTTATATACATACATAAAAATAAAATGTACACCAGATACATGGTACAAATAACCTAGACCACCATGTCGTCTGCTAAGAACTAGAGCACTAAAACCCTGTTTCCTTCACAATTACTCTCTCTGGCTAGAGACTCTCACGACGCCGCATCCTGTCCTCTCCTAAACCCTGCCCAGAAACCGCAACCGCAGCCACAGCCATCGCCACCTCCACCGCCTACTCGCGGCGGTGCTCCTCTTTCGACTGCGAAATCACTCTTCCTCTTACAATGGCGACCGCCGCATCCACCGAGTCAACCGACGGACCCGTCCTAAACCTAATCAACAAACGCCTCCGTGCTCTACGCAAGAAGCTCAACAGAATCCTCCAGATGGAAGAAGCAATCTCTCAAGGAAAGCCTATAAACAAGGAACAAGAGGAAGTCCTTCGTTCAAAGCCCTCGGTTCTCGCCTCCATCGACGAGCTCGAGAAGCTTCGCCAGCCGCTCTCCTCGGCCGTCGCCGAAGAAATCCAACTTGCCGTCCAACGCCACGACCAGCCCGAACACCAACAACAGTCCGACGGAGCGGTGGAGGATCTGTTGAATTTGTTGTATTTTGGGTCGTTGTTTGATGTGAAGCCGCAGAGTGAGTTCACTGCGACCATGTTGACTCGGACGCACGAGAGAGGCTGTTGCTTGACTTACGACTATGTGACTGATGATGCTACGGATCTCCTTGGCGAGAGGGACTTGGACTTGATTTCGACTCTTGGGGGCTTGTTGATTTCGCGGCCTGTTGATTCTAGTTTGTCTCATAAAAACTCGTTGCAGAGATGTATTGAGCATGCCAAGTTGTGGCTTGCGAATTCGGAGCAGCCAATTGAGCCAAGTGCCAGTGTTTCATGTATGGTTATTTACCTTATTGGGTCTTACCTTGCTTTTAGTTTGTGGGTTGTTAGTGTTCGTTTCGAGTGATGTAGGTTTTGTGAATGTTACAGATGCTGGATTGAGGGAGAAGCTGAACAAGATTATGGCTTCTGATTACTTCACCACCACCCCGGAGATGAAAGCTCCGGTGGAAGTGGCTGCTGCCGCGGCAGCCGGAAATTATGCTCCTTTTCAGGTTCAGGTTTCAGTTCCTAGTGTGCCTGCCCATGGGATGCCAGTGGAAGAAGATTCGATCACACAATGCGAGGAGAAGGTATTGTTTCATTGACTTGGAAATTGGATGTTATTGATGTTACACGAATTCCTACTTTTGTTGTTGTTTGATGTGCAGTTTATTTTGCTTGTTGCTCCTTTTAAGAGTTGTTAGAAAGAGTAATTCATTTACATTGGTGCATTATGTTGTGGAAATTAGTGCTGCTAGAAGTCTTGCTGAAATAAAGGACTTGGTCTCATCTTTTTCACGACGAAACAGAATGAGAAGTGATTTTTAGATAGTTTTGCTTCTCTGTTATAAATGATGGGCTTTCCCTGATTTCTAGATGCTGTAAGCTATGTCTTGTCTGCCATTTATCTCTCTTTTGTTCTCTTAATATAGAAAAGGAAGGGAAGAGCTATAGACTCATTTTGGATTGTTATTTGGAATAAAGCTGGAGTTGTCCACGTTGTAACATATGTTCTCATTATCTTAAGAATTTTTTCAGTTTATTGACAGTCTCTTGTATTAAAAACTTCTGCTGGCTCTGATGGATTTTCTCTTTCCCATGGATGCATATTTAGGAACTGCCTTTTGTGTTTACCAAAATTCTACAGGTGTGTATTGATGTTGGAAATAGGTCTGATGGTGATATAAAACTTTTTGGCGTAGATAGGTTTTGTGAATGGCTGCAAGTTTTAGACAGTTAATTTTAGGAAAGGAAAGAAGCATTTTCAGGTCTCTTTTGTGCATTTGTTTGTGAAGGAAATGGGAAAAACTAGAAATGGTTTGTGTGACATACGGCCTTAATCTGGAGAACTTATTCATATGCAAGATATAAAGTTAAGTATCTGGAACTTTAACAAGTTCTGTTCTGTTATTGGAGACTTTAGGACACCTTTAACCTGTAATGCCAATTCATTTTCATTACTGTGCTGGAAGCAGCATGTGTACTGCCTTAAGGGCCATAATAATGGTGTGTGTTTGAAAATTGTGGCCTTAATGACCATGGTCATAGGATCCATCCCATTTTCATGTCCTGAAAAGCCAAAACTGGCTGGATGTACGCTTTTTCTCTTTCAATGTCTATACTTTGGGATGTGTTTTGGATGATGGAGATGGTTGTAGCATTATAGGTAGTGTAATTTCATGACTCTTACTGTTTTCTGCTCTTTTTTTTGTTTTGGCACAGTGTGGGATGGAGATCACCCTGGTAACTGTGAAGAAATATTATTCTTTTTCTATTTTAAAACTGTTAGCCCATCTTAGCTGCACTTTTAACTATGTTAGGCTGCTGCAATAGTGGTTCACCTCTGAGGGATGGATTGTAATTTCAATCTCTTGCAATAATCCGTTCTCTGTGTTTGTTATCACAAAAATGCAGTTTGGAATAAAATGTAAAGGTGGAATGATCTTAGTGTTTGTTAATAATTAGCTGAGGTAGCACAATTTTTCCATATGCTTGTGAAAAGTGGACTTGTGTTTTGCTAGCTCCAGCAGTTGTTGTTTGCGATCTATGTTCTTGACTCCCCTTTTTTGGATTGAGTTGTATTTAGCAGGCTAGACATAATGAAATATTAAACTAAACACTTGATAGAAATAACTTGGAACCGTTTGAACCAAGAACTTGAAGTAGTTGTACATCCTTGAATTCAAATCTTCTTTTTCCCAGTGAAGTTAGGGATTTGGATTCAATTTAACTTCCATAATCTTTTCGGATATCTATCTTGTCCTTGGTTTTGATAGTATCCTACAATCATGTAAATTATTTTCTGCTCATGTTGGTTCACGAGGAATACCTTTGCAATCATGTATGTTATTTTCTGACCTTTATCTTGTTTTGCTCTTGCTTGAAGTGTGGCTTATTTCTCTTTGTGCCGTTATTGGTCCATTGGTGGGAGCAATGTAGAGGATGGTTTTCACTTAACAATAAAAAATTGTATACTTCCAAAAAGCAAGTTTAATAAACCATAGTTGGATGATAACAAAATCTACCGCAGCAGAAAACTGTCAATAATAAAGATTTAAAGCCCACCCATCGCAGACTGCTTATGTAATCTATTTTTGCCTTGAAATTGGTGAATCTTTGCAGACTTTTGTTTTCTGCTTCCAAGGTTTTTTACTTGTCTTTGAAACTTAGAGATACATATGTCTTTCTAGGACGAAGAGGGTTCGGATTTCCAGGTCAATTATACTGGGGATAATCAGTCTATTCCAGCTGAGGAACTTCAAAAGGTGCTTGCACTCAGCATAATGTAACGTGCTTATTTTTGTTGGATTATTATCTGATTGTTTATGAACGTTTCTGTCCCTTGCAGGATGAATTGGAGAATGACGGTGTTGGAGAGGCAATCAGAAGTGAAGAAGCTAAACAACCAGTTGATACTGAACAGATCCAGAGAGACGGGGACCTCAAGGAGCAACCATACGCCTATCGAAGAAACTATCAGAATCAAAGAGGTGGTCGTGGTGGGCGTAGGGTTTATTCAAATGGCCGAGGTGGCCGAGGTGGTCCAAGGGGGGGCGGTGGCTACCAACAAAATGGTCGCAGTCATTATTATGACCAGCCAGGTAACTATTATCCAAGGAACTACTATAGCAATCGAGGAAAGGGTGCTAGGGGTGGTGGACACCCTTACAACAATCACAGTTCAGGTGGTCATACCCCCGCCGATGTTGGTGTGGCTTCATGACATAATTGCTGATTGTGGGGTGTCATCTTAGTGGTTTTATAGGTGGATGGTGAGGTTGTTTTATTCGCTTTCCATTAAACTCATTATAAATGGAGATGCTTTTGATGTATCAGCTATCCAGGACACCTTTTTTTTTGTAGTTTCAGTTAATGGAGTTTTTATTGGAAACTTCAAATTATTGGAACTTTCCATAAAATTAACGGAAAAAAAGGAGGGTGTTGCTTGATTTCGATCCATCCAACTAAAAAGCTGTTAACAAAGAACTTGCCCAATTTTTCCTTTTGAAGCGTGTGTTTACTCCTACAGCTGGAAGATTGATTTCTCCTTTGTTGGAAGTTGGAACCCTATTAGGTCTTGGTGAAGAAGCAAATTCCACTAATGGGTAGGGTATGCTTGCGAAAGAATAGGTATAGCAATTATATGTTATCATATTGGTATGATCATCGACATTATAGTAAATTGCCATTTTAAGTTTTACAACTTGCAAGTATTCTTTGCTTTAATGTGAACCAGTTATTACCTTATTATATTTTTATATCATTGATAATAATTTTTGTTGATAAAAATCGATCAATTTATTAATTAATTAATCGATTTTTTAAATCAATAATTTCTTACGAATTAAAATAAATTAATTAATTTTTATTTAGCAATTCTTTTTTAATCAAATTTTAAATTTTTTAATAAGTAAGGATAATATTTTTTAATTATATTTTAAAATTTTTAATTGTAGTCAATCTTTAGTTAATTTTATAATAGCCTAATTTTTTAAACCTTAAATCTCTTATTTCGATCCAATTTTTAAAATATTAGCTTTATTATGCACAGGCATTTGTTATTACTTCCAAAGTTTAATGTCTAAGGTGGCAGCCTTAGGCTGATTCCTTTCACTATAGGCTTTTTCCTGGATTAGATGCTTAAAAAGTTGAAAGTTGATAATGACACCATTAACAAAAGCATGCTCTCACAGGGGATTCACCAACCAATGCTGCTTGAGCTTCTAGATTCAGAGTGTCGATGAAATACAATCCTCATGTATGCTGAGGAGTTCAGAACCAGAAAATGTTCTTTTGAAATGATCCTGTCAGAATCTTTCTTTTTACTTTTTATATTATTGAGAGATGTGTGGTTATAAATTGTCAACTTTACTTTATAGAGGTTATACCAAACTTCAATTTTCATGAGGATTTCATTCACATTCTGAATCTAGAAGTTAAAACGGCATTGGTAGGCAAATCCCTTGCCACAGCAAGCTTTTGTAATGGCGTCATTATCAAGTTTCACAGCAGGTGAATACAAAGTAAGATAGTGAAAGGAACGAGCCTAAGCCTGCCACCTTAGACATTAAAATAAGTATATATTTTCTTGATGGTGAATATCTATCATATAGACCTTAATAAATTTAATGTAAACTTGAGTGGGTAAAGGCTAAAGTTATGGGATTTGGTCTTAGAATGCAATTCATAGACAGAGTCTCACTTATTTGGGAGACTTTTATCATGGACCTAACGAAGGAATATATTTGTGAGCTTTAATACCAAGCTGCAACTCAAAATTTTAAGGCATTAAATTTATGAATCTTTCCTATTTATATATCCTTCATTAATTTCTTTCTAAAGTGAGATTCTCACTTACACTTAAAATCTTAATAAAGAGTATGTTAAGAAGAAATCTCTAACTAGTTTCAAAAGAACATATCAAGTGGCCTTAGATTTGCTGTTCCCATTCTGTTGTGCCCTCGTGCCTCATGGTTGGAATTTATTCAGATACAGGGACATAGCAGAATGAAAACAACAGATCCGCTCTCCATATCACGTATTATTAGGGACGGATCTACATTGGGGCCAAGTAAAAGCACTTGCCCTCACTTAAATTTTTGGATCCATCCCTACGTATCATCAAATGTTAATATCATCTACAACTTTTATATATTTCCTCTAAATTTTAAGTTATTGATATCATTAACTTTATTTTAATTAAAATTTTTACTTTTATGTATATTGGATGCTTAATTTTTTTATATTTGTGAAATCTAAACAGAAATTTAAAAAAATGAATTGAGGGATGGAATTTAAATATAAAATATTTAGTAGCCGCAAGTGCCAACTGTAATTGAGTGGTGCAAAATGTGGAGAATCCAGGTTGGAACATTGTGACATGCACACG
>JANVCQ010000001.1:3108112-3156642 GCA_025531925.1 Erythroxylum plowmanianum
AGTTTCACAGCAGGTGAATACAAAGTAAGATAGTGAAAGGAACGAGCCTAAGCCTGCCACCTTAGACATTAAAATAATTATATATTTTCTTGATGGTGAATATATATATCATATAGACCTTAATAAATTTAATTTAAACTTGAGTGGGTAAAGGTTAAAGTTTTGGGATTTGGTTTTAAATGCAATTCATAAACAGAGAGTCCTACTTACTTGAGAGATTTTCATCATGAACTTAATGAGGGAGCATACATGTGGACTTTAACGTCACACTACAACTCAAAATCTTAAGGCATTAAGTTTATGAGTCTTTTCTACTTATATGTTCATTAATTTTATCTCTTTCTAAAGTGAGATTCTTACTCATACTTAAAATTATGAGTCTTTCCTATTTATATGTTCATTAATTTCATTTCTTTCTAAAGTGAGATTCTCACTCATACTTAAAATCTTAATAAAGAGTGTGTTAAGAAGAAATCTCTAACCAGTTTCAAAAAAAACATATCACATGGCCTCAGATTTGTTGTTCCCATTCTGTTGTGCCCCTGTGCCTAAATAAATCCCAACCATCCATTACAATATTATCAAATGTTATTCAAGTACAGGGGCACAACAGAATGAAAACAACAAATCTGCTCTTCATATCACATATTATCAAATGTTAATATCATCTACAACTTTTATTTATTTCCTCTAAATTTTAAGCTATTGATATCATTAACTTTATTTTAATTAAAATTTTTACTTTTACGTATATTGGATGCTTAATTTTTTATATTTGTGAAATCTAAACAGAAATTTAAAAAAATGAATTGAGGGATGGAATTTAAAATATAAAACATTTGGTAGCCGCAAGTGCCAACTGTAATTGAGTGGTGCAAAATGTGGAGAATCCAGGTTGGAACATTGTGACATGCACACGTATTCTTTTATTTGTTTTCTTTAACAGATCAAGTAGGATGCTCTATTCTTTTCCATCATATGGTAAAATATTCTGACAACTTCATAGCCACGCATGGGAATCGTGTTTCAGCCTGAATTCTCCACACTCAATTACAGTTGGCGTTTGCCACTACAAATTAACATACACGCATTAGTTGAAAACACAGAATCTTATTTGACCTTTGTTATTAAGAAGAAAGAACAGAACGTAAAGAATGATGTAATTAATAGGGATGTCGTGAAGTCCAGTTAACTGGATACCAGACCATCTCTAAAAGGATTGATGCTGAGAGCATCAAGCCGAAGTTCTCCAACTTGCAGCATCCAAACTTTATTGTGTTCTATCTCCATCCATTAGCTAGACCTTAATTCTTTTTTTTTTTGGTTTTCTACGAGATGTCTTAGGAGGGTCCTAATTATAGGAAGACATCTTTAAATCATCCACACCCAGACTAATCCCCGCTCAAGCTGAGTATGCCCCTTGCGGGAGGTAAAGCTCTGATCCTAAATTTTAAACAGCTGCATACATGAGGACGGTTCGAACTCATGATCTCACTTAAATCAAGAGAACCCCTATTAACTCACCTGCGCCCAGAGGTTAGACCTTAATTCTTTAAATAACCAATACAATTGAGGAACCAAGTGCTGTGCATGCATTATATTTCGACGGTCCATACAATGGCAGGTCACGTCAGGGAATCCTATTCCCACCAAACGATTGTTGAACTCTCCCCTCCATGTCCAACCTAGCTATATATATAAGCCGCTCTCACCAGCCAGTTTATGCTCAACCAAAGACATTTGTTTATTATTATTATCTATTCTGTACAATCACCTGCTAAACTATGGACCGTTGGCAGTTTTTGAGACGAGGAAGAACATTGAAGATAAGCTCGTCTGATCTCCACCAATCCCATGTTGATTCAGACAAAAACTCATCTGGGGTTGTAGTGGATTTGAAGTCCACAGGAGAATGGAAATCCGTCATGGAAGCCTCGAAAGAGAAGAAGCAACTGGTAACGTCTGTTCTTCATTCCTAACAGCTAACTGAGATTTTCATGGTTCTGACTTTTCTATGTTTTTTTACTTTTTCCTAATGCTGAAGTTGGTTATTGAATTCACGGCCACCTGGTGCGGACCTTGCAAGTTGATGGAACAAACTCTCCAAGAGTTTGCTGCTATGTACACAAACGTTGACTTTATCAAGATTGATGTTGATCAGTTGGTGGTAACAGTCCTCTTTCAGTACTTGCCAGACCTTGGTTTCTACCTTTTTATCTTTTGTTTACCATAAGATGATGAATTATCTGTCATTTAATCTGATACAGGGGGTTGCTCGCCAATTCAAAGTGATGGTAATGCCAACATTTGCTCTGGTCAAGAAAGGAGAAGAAGTTGCCAGGGTAACAGGTGTCAGAAAGAGTGAATTACAGGATATGATCGAGCAATATAGACATGACTAGCTGCAACGTTCAGATGCCAAATCCCCCCCACGGAGATCAAGCATCAGAAAAGAATAAATCCCCGGAAAATGAAGCTCCCCTGCTTCTACTTTTGTCTTTTACTATTGGTTCTATTTTTCCTTATCATAATTTATTAGCTTTAATTTATCAGATGAGTCTGATCAATAAGCAGAGTGCTGTTCAGCCTCTGTTCATAGGAATTTCACAATATAATAAGAATATTAGCAGTTGTTCCAGGAACTTTAAGATTTTAGCAAAGGATGAAATGGGAACACTGATGACACTAAGACAAATATATCAGGACGGCATTAACATCATTTATCACTACATGAGAGGGCATATTAAGCTGTATAGGTCTCATCAATACATGCTCTCCTTCCAGAAATACTTGAGCAGTAGTCAAAGCTGAATTTCACAAAATAAAATGCAGTGGACCAATTTCAATCACAAAGTTTTAATTCATCAATCTAATCAAACAACACATGTTAAAAGAATAAAAAGCAAGATGAAATAAATCCCAAGAAAAACTTAGGTGGGAAAACATTAATAAGGTCTGACAATTTCTAAATAAAAGCAAAACAGTAATTGCTCCCAAAATCTCAATATAAAGGTTAGTCTCCCCTTCAACCTCGAGCCAACAGACTGAAAGCACATCTCTGGTGTAATAATTCCGATCAGATAGCAAGATCATTTGGCAATGACATGAATTAATCAAGCATGGCATAATTTTTCAATAACAATTATACTACCATCGATTTTCCTTCTATTATGCACAATATTCCTGTAAAGCTGGAAAACATATTGTATGTACATTCAACAACTTACACGGACAATTGATGTTAATGAGCGAATGGAACCCCAGCCTTGGGAAGTTCCTATATACTGACTCCACCTAGCACCCTCTTCAGATCAGATTTCTGTTCAGACGAGAGTTTAGACGGAAATTTGATATCAAATTTAATCTTAAGGTTCCCTCGCTTGTTTGGTTCCTTGGAGATAGGCATTCCTTCATTCGAGATAATGATCTCATGACCTGGTTTAATAATATCTGTTACTGGTATTTTAAGATTTCTCCCATCCAATGTCGTCAATTCAACTGTCTTTCCTATGAGAGCATCCAGCAAAGAGACTCTTTGATGAAACACCAAGTCATTCCCATCCCTCTTGAAAGTGGTATGGGGCTTCTCATCCACTACAAAAATAAGATCAGCAGGAGGAACACCAGGTTCTTGGTTGCCCTTTTCAGGAAATGTAATCTTTGTGCCCTTCTTCCAGCCAGGTTTGATGTCTATTTTCAGGATTTCCTCAATAGTCTTTGGCTTACTGCATCGAAGTTATGTTTATATGAAACACATAAGAACAAAAGAAGCCTGACCAAATAAATGAAGTGCCAACTAGTACAGCAAGGAAATCAGCACCTGACAGGACCAAAACATTCTACAATTCCAAGAAGAATAATCCTGTGGAAAAAGATTTCTCACTACGTGGCAAAAACTAAACTAAATGTTTCAATCATGTGCAGCACAACATGCGTTAGTTGATCACATGAAACCAAACCAGGTGCCAGCATTGGGTCTTGTAGACAGGGCTAAAAACCAGTATGAACTCCTTAGCAGTTCCAATCAGTTTCAACGTGGATCATCAATGAGAGTTTGCCAATACAAACACTAGTAACAAGAGTTTGGTTTTCGGAAAATACATAGGAATTACCATATTGTAGTCTGACACATGCAATTAATTTCTAGCAACACCAATAGGAAAACAACTTGAGAATGTAAGTAAATTGGTCTGATAGATGAACGGTATAGCACTCGATCAAACAGAAGTTGAGCTCCCATGTCTACCAACTAGCTGGGAGCAAAGAAGCTGCATTGAAAAGACTAAAGCCAAACGAGCCTTTAATGCCCTGGATAAACTAAGATTATACTGGACCACAATCACACAACAGAGTTTTCCGATAGCAATTCTAAAACTTATTTTTCTGACACATACTCGCATGGTTAAGGCCACCTGATCCACCGCTCAAAAATACCTCTTGCATACGGTAAGAAAAGATTCCATAAAAGCAACATAAATTATATAATCATCCCTCTCAATCGGAATATCCAATCCCATCTGCAAAACAAAATTGCTTTTAAATTTCCAGCATTCATCATCACTACGAGTCCCCGGTAAAACTACTATAACCTGAAAATCTTAGACAACAAACATAACACCAAAAATAGACCAATCAAAGAACAAAAACTTTCAACAAACTAACCCAAATTCATCAGGTACAGAACGCGATATCTTCATCTTCCGTTTAGTCCCTTTGTAAAGCTCCTCCAGAGTACAAGGCAACTTGCTCTCAACAGCCGGCGGTTTCTTATTACTCCCTTGATCTCCCGCATCCCCACTAACATTTCTCTTACCCCGATTTTTTCCACTCCCACCGTTCCCACCACCGCGAGATCCGCCAAAAGCCTCCGCGAAAATGTCCTCAGCGTCTCGGCGATTGAACCGAAACTTGGAAGTATTGGAACTTCTATCCTGACAATTGGGACTACCGGAATTCGCTCTCGGAGACGAGAACTCGTACGCACTGATCCCTTCTTCGCCGTACGTGTCGTAGATCTGTCGTTTCTGGTTATCGCTGAGAACGTCGTAAGCTTGGGAGATTTGCTTGAACTTGGCTTCAGCTTCCTTTTTGTTAACTGGGTTTTTATCGGGATGCCATTTCATTGCCAGCCTCTTGTACGCTTTCTTGAGCTCCTCCTCCGTCGCGTTTCGGCTCACTTTCAACAAGTTATAGTAATCAACGCCCATTCTCTTTTTTGTTCTCTCGGGAATCAAACTTTTGATGAAAAAGAGACCAAAATGGGAGTTTTATAAAAGCTGTGGACTATGGACGTGTTGTGTTCCACAACAATTCTCCGTCGGCAATTTGCGGTGCTTCTCTGTTATCTCATATATATATATGTAAATGCGAGTAGTATGTAAAGAGAGAAGAGACAAGAGAGAAGAGAGAAGCGGCAAGTCGGCCGTTGTCAAAGGATCGAAGCGAGTGTGAGTGGCACCGCATTCGAGTTTGCGATATTTTAATTGGGTAATGATTAAGTAACAGCTGTGACCCGAGGGAGACCCATCAAATCAGTGATTGCCACGCAGGTTAAGAAAAGGAGATTTTATTATCATCACACCGGATCTAAATTTTCACATTAAACCGAGATATTGAAAGATCTAATAGTGTGCAACCTTATCCTTATATAATAGAGAGGCTATTTTTGATAAACTCATACGTAAATATAACAAAAAAAAAGTAACGCAGTTTAACATAATAAATAAGTAAAAAAAATAAGAATAATAAATCACAAATAATAATGATAATATGAAAAAATACTTAATATAAATAATAAAGATATAAATACAAAATGCTAATAAAATAATAATAATACTGATAAAAAATTCTAAAATTTACCATTTATTTTAATAATTTTTATTATTAAAAGTTGATAATTTTAAAATGTTGGTGTGAGATTTTCCAATATTTTCAGTTTAAAGTAAAGGTGGAGGGAAGTGATTAAATATTGATCTAATCTTATATTAAAAATTGGCAGGTCCAATTCCAACGAATCTCCTAATTACGCAAAACGACACTGTTTGAGCATGTTTATTGATCCAACCGCCCCCCTCTGCTCTGCTCTGCTGCCGTGGTGCCCAAAGTTAAAACGTCATTAGGACATCGTGAACCGCGTACTGGCTACTACTAAAATAGTAGTCACCCAAGTTTGGTTCATGAGTACGACAGACTTCAAGTTTCATAATTACTTCAGTTCAGCAGTCTTCTTGCTGCAAAGGGAAATGCTCGTGTTGAACATCTTGTCATTGTCATTTTAGTGCTATTTGTAACTGTTTTGTTTTCAAAATTAATATGAATAACGAATAACTTAATTTTCCTTAATAATTTTATTTAATTTTCGTAATTAAATTTATAATTTTTTGGAAATTATATTTAATTTACTAAATATAATTAAATTTAAAATATCTTCAAGAATATGTAAATTTCAAATAAACTTTGATTTCATAATTAGAATATATTTAAAATAAATATTTATTTATAAATAAAAATTAATTCATAAATTATTTATTTTAATAAAAATAAATTTATTTATTTAAAAATAATTTATTTTAAACTAATATGTAATTATTAAGGGCATATAGCAAAGCTACTTGGAGTTGGAAGCCTAGGCGTAGGGCTCCAAATCTTCTGTCCCGTTAACTCAAGACCTATTCTGTTCCATTCATTCACAACTATTAATTTAACTGGGCCTACTAAAATTTATAATTATGAATGAATGAGACAGAATAGCTCCTAAGTAAATATGACAGAAGATTTGGTCCCCTAAGCGTAATGCTTATCAGCGAGTAGCGATGATGATTGAGAATGACATATGAACAATCATATAATCTTATTGGATTTGTTATGAATAATTACAAACCACTTTACAATTATTTGCTTTCGTAACATGTCACGTGTGTATATTTTGATTTAGTTAGAGAATCAATTGGAATCAGGCCCTCCCTTGTAAGTATAACTAACAACCAAACCCAAGAACAGAACAGGCCCTTGCCTTGCCGCCACTTAAATTACCAAATGTTTGGTTAAATTCGTCCAAACTAAATTGAGTTTAATTGGAGAGTAGAGATTCGGTTGACCAAAATTATTTTTTTTCTCTCAATTCATAAAATTATTATTCCCCAATTTTCAAGTTTCTACTATTTACCAACTTGGTATATAATTCTCACTAATATTTTAATATAAAATGACTATATATATTTTATTGAATATAAATAGATTTACCCTAATTAGATTATTTAAGTTTAAGTTCTTTCTTAATTAAGCTCTTCTTTATTTAAATTTCTTCTTAATTAGCCTAATATTTTTATATATAAATATGTTCATCTCATTCTCTATTAGTTTCTATTTGGTATTAGAGCTAGCCTTTGTAAGGTGGTTTCGATTTCTAGGCAAAGTCATTTTTTCCCCCTCTAGTCACGTTCCCACATCTTTTACTAGATAATTATCACTTTATAATCTATCATATTATTGTGATTTTTTATTATTTGAATTACGTTCTATGGGCTCAAAAGATGTGTAGTTTTTTAAAAGAAAACTTCTTTAGCAAATTATTGTTGGTGATGTTATCAAACCTATTAAACAAAATGATTGGAAAGAAACTAAGTTTACGAAGAGGCTTGATTAATATGATTTAACTTAGTTTTGTAATGCTTGTCAACCTAATATTAAGATGGAAATTCATTATTTGACCGTTTTAAAGATGTTTAGGATTTCTTAAAGACATATGATGCAATTTTAGATTGTGTTCATCAATTTTAGCTTTATTGTCACTTTCATCGTATGCATTAATACCCTGATTGGACCATTCATAGTGATGTTTTGAATTGGAGTTATGTAAATATAGCGCCATGGAAAGCAAATATATTTACTTATGACTTAATTTTCTTCCAGTTACCTTTGTAATGAAAATATTTATTATTAATAAAACAAAAGAGTTTGATTTTATTTGTATAAGCATTATATATCTAGTCATAATAAAGTACCAAGATTTTTTTGTAATTAATATACATATACATAGGGATGTATAGGAAACATGTATATTATTAGAATCTAAAAAATAATTGATTCAAAGTTGAATAATCAAGTTGGTCGCTTGATTATGGTTTAGATTGTAGTGTTGCAATTTATTTCCATGCAAGTAAAGGAGTTTACTTTAAGGAAATGAAGAGTTTCATATCATGATAGTAGTTGACTATCAATGATGACACTGTTAAATGAATATGAAATCAAGTATGTTTTAAAGAATAAAGTGGGTCGTTACTTTAATCTTAAAACATACAACTTAAGCATTTATTTATTATGGACCATAATCTTGATGAGTGGTGAACTCATATATGTTTATCAATCCAATGTCTGTATGTTGGAATTATTAATTGAAACATATATCAGGAAGCATTCATTCAAATAAATAATTTATAGTAATATCATCACTTCTAGATATTTTATAGAGATTAGTGATTAAACTGGCGTCAATAGTTTGATGGACTAGCTAACCATCAAGTCTTAACACCAAGACAAGATCTTGTGTGTTAATCACTATATAGAATAAAATTGGGATATCTAGAAGGAAAAACAAATATAAGGGCAAAATGATTCCTTTATTGTGCGGATGACTATAATATGATTGATATTAGAGTTTGCAACTGGACATCCTATTTGAAACATGTGTTCTTATAATATTTAGTAATTCAAAAGTTCAACTAATTGTGTTTAATGGAATGGCATTTAGTTAATAAGCTGCAATTAATTATAATGATATTAAATTAATTCTGGTCTTATTGGAGCTTGAATTATATAAGTTCAATTAGATTCTTCATTCGGCTTCTAGGAAGATTATCAAGCAAAGTAAGAAATACAAATAGAGGTTTTAAATCCTATGATTGAATGTTGGGCTTACTTTAATTAATTATTAATTATAAGCCCATATGAACATTTAGAAATAGACTAGGCTTTGATTTAATTTGATTAATTAAATTAAAACAAAGTTATTAAAGATAAATGGAGGTAGAATTTCGGTTTTAATAGGCTAAATGTGCAACTACACATTTAGCATTGGTTTGATACATTTATGATGGTTTTAACATGTTTTATCATTATTAAATGGAGTTATGATCTTATCATTAAATGGTTTAATGATGATTTTTTAATGATAACATCTAACCTATTAGCATTCATTGGATTAAAGAATGAATAGATGCATTTGATGGACCATCTTCCTTCTTTCAACAAAAAAACCGAAAATGATATCTCATTTAAGTTGATAGTCTTTTCATATAATCACCTTAAAGACAAATGAGAAGAGTCTCATTTATTTGCTTCTTTATGATTGATTAAAGAATGAAGGGATACAATGGATGCATATCACTTCTTTCTTTCATGATAACCGAAATTGAGAAGATATGAGAAGGTGTTCTTGCATTTTTGACTCTCTCTCTCCTATCTTGCATGTGTGAGTCGAAAATTGCATGAGAAGTGTCTCATCATTAGCTTCTTTCTTATAAAGAAAAATCTCTTCAAGTTTTCTTCTCCTTTTTCGCCAAAAGATCTTGTTAACCAATTTGTCCAAGAAGAACAAGTAGTAGATTGGATTGGTCGAGATTACAATATCAAGAAGAGTATACAATACTGAGAAGAGGATACATTGCCGAGGCTATGATAGTACAGCGAGGAGTTAAAGCTGTAGCAAAGGAGTCAGTAATAATTTTCATCTTGTATTTATGCAAATGTTTATCCTTATACCGTATCATGTATGGCTATGCATATTAATTTGGTTATATTGCTTCTGCTGCAATTTTGATTTCTAAAAAGTTTTGAAATATAATGTTTTATCTAAATTGTGCATGCTTTATTTTTCCGATTCAACATGAAGTTGCAAACTTTATGAGATTAATTGTCATCTTGTGATTAAATTTGGCCTGATATAGCTTTTGTAGAAATTTATGATACCCTTTGTGATTGCTAACATGTATAAAATTTACTTATGAATATTGATATTGAGTTTGAGTCAGTTAGTATTGCTCTTCTTTAGCATACTTCATTACCTAAACTTGACACAGCTATTTGAGTGGTACTTTATAAGGAAACTCAACTTGATACTGTCTGTGTTGAGCAATCTCTCCCGTCTATAGATGTGGTTCTTATAGCTCCTACTACCTCAGCCACCTTTACTTCTTCTAAGGAAATTTTCAAATAGTGTAAAAAATTTAGTCAATATATATATATCTACTTGTCCTAAATTTAAAGATAAGAACTAGAATTCTGGCCAACGTAATTTAATTGATCCTTGTGTATTTTTATTGTTACTGCAACCACTAAGGATTCTATTTCTAAGGATACTTTTCCTTATTTTTCCTTGCAAGAAATCTAAGCTATTCTTCAATTGATACAACCTAATTTTGATATTGCTACTTTTCCTGTCTTATCTGTCACTCCAAGTAAATCTACTTTTTGGTTCTTTGATTTTGCCTATTGTAATCATATGACTTATGATCTAAGTTACTTAGTTATGTTTCCACACCCTCTCATTGACCAATTGTTCACGTTGTTAATTATTATATTTTTCCATTTAACACATAGGCAATATTTCTTAATCTTGCTTATCGTTATTCAATGTTTTAGATGACCAAACTATCTCTCAATCTTATTTTTCTTAATCAATTATGTGAATTTTGTGCTAATGTAACCTTTTGAGTTATTGTTGTACTGCATAGGATTCACAAACGAGCAAGGTTCTTGGGATAGTGTATTAGTTTAGTCGTTTATTTGAGCTTTTTTCTCTCCAATTTCCATCCAAAGATGTTGTTATTATCACCTCTTCCAACATTAAGTACTTGCATCTTGGTCATATTTTTTCTTCTACATTATGACCTTTGATTTCTAATCGATGTCTAGGATCTATTAATATGATCAATTTGGTTATATTTCATGTCCACTTTCGTATATCATGATTTTTCCATTTAATATTAGTGACTCTATTTCTTTTGTACTATTTGATCTTATTTATTTTGATATATGGAGTCCTACTCCTAATATTACCATATGTGGTTTTCAATATGTGTTTATCTTTATTAATGACTATTCTTGATATACATAGATTTATGTTATGAAAAATTGTTGTGAATTATCTTCAATTTCTATTCAATTTATAATATAGTTAAAACTCAATTTTCTTACAGTATTAAAATTTTCACGTAGATAATGCTATGGAATATCGAGACACTACTCTTTTGTCAATGTTATACTCATTCCTTTTTTTTGACATGCAATTGATTTTTTTAGATTTTTGCCTTTTTTTTTATCTTTTGAAATTTTATAGTGAGGTTTTTTTTATTATTTAGTTATCTTGATCTATAGCTCCGGTGATTTATCTGGCAGTGGTTAGGAAGTTGTTGCCGATTTGAGTTTAAGATGGGTATTTGGATTGTGATTTTATGAGTGTGAGAGTATTCTTGTGACCTCCGATTTATAATTTTGTGGTGAGAGAGCTATGCTCTTTATTTTATGGGGTTTTAGGAATCCCTTCAAGTTGAGGTAAAGTAGAGTAAGGAAGGAGTGAAAAGTTGAAAGCTTTGGTAAGGCTTCCTTTTAGTTGTGGTATAATACGAAGAAAGAAAGAAAGTTCATTTTATTGATTTTACAGTTTTGTTTTTGCTAAATGTGCTTTAATATATGACATACATTTTGAGTTTTCTTTTTTTATCTATGACATGCGTGCTGGTTTTTCCTCTTCTTTTTGTTCCGTATTCTTATGTCATTCATCACCATTGTTGAGTTTCTGGTTTGAGTCTTGACTTGGTACTGACAAACATAGAGGAGAAATGGAGAGAATGAGATCCTTTAGTTTATCTTGTAAATGCAAGTGAGAGTTTTAAGTATTATCTTTACTGGCGACCTCTTGTTTGTACTCTATTGCCCCTCTTCTTTCTCTCTTATTCAAGACTTTAAAGTTTTTGGATTCTTGTTCTCGAGTTTTCTTCTTATTTTCAAATATGCTTCTCTACCTCATCCTGCTATTGTTTTATAATTCTTAAAAAAATTGTATTATGTGATATAATGATAATTAGTTATGTATGATGTGATCTATTATACTTAATCATTTAATTTATCTTCATCATTTTTATTATTATTAGCTTTAGATTGTAATTATAATGATACAGAACTGTAAGATTAATAAGTACAACTATAAAAATAATGAGCAGATATTTGCAGCATACTAGGTACAAATAAAATTTTATAGTTTATCAATTTTATTTTTCGAATTATTTTTATTGAAAAAAACCTGTTGATTTATTATTGAAAAAATTGGACAGTTTTCTTAAAAAACTGGTTAAGTAATAAACTGAGAATCTGTCACTCTGTCAGCACAAGTGGGACCTAGCAGAGCATGTGGGACTTGGCAGAGTTTCTTTCTGCACTCAAAAAAGGTGGAATCGCTCACCTTAGGCGCCCCCACACCCTGGCCCGACAGAATTGTGAGGATGGTAAATCACGGTTTAATCTCACTTAAGTTATTAGTAAGGGGGTCGTTTTTTTCGGTGCGCACAAGGAGCCACCACATTGGATGAACTCCCACAAAGAGGCAAAGTTTCTTCCTCTTTGTAAGTGACATCACCTCCTGCACACCAACCCATGTACTATATTTTAGAAATCTTTTGAATTTTCAATGATTTTTTTTCTTTTCAAGTTTCTAAAATAACCTAACCAATAAATTATATATTTCAAAATTTATATTCTTTATTTATCTTTTTAATTAATTAAAAAATTTATTTTAAATTATTATTGCTAAAAATAAATTACTATTTTTATCCTTAAAAAATATTAAATTTATTTAATCTTACTAATAAATTATATTTGTCAAAATTTAAGTTCTTTATTTATCTCCTTATCCTTTAATTGAAAATTTTGAAATTATTATTGTTAAAACTAATTATTATTTTATAATAAATTTGTTTAATAAATTAAATAATTAATTAGTATGTATAAGTAATTTTGCTTAAGATAATTTAAGAATGTATTAACAATAATATTTAAACTATAAAAAAGTATATTTAAAGGACATTAAAAAGAAGTTACATTAAAGTTAGAATCTTTTTTATTAACTTTATTTAAACATATTTCAACTATTACGAGTATTTAAATAAATGATAATATAAAAATACAATTATTATTATTACTTTAAAATTTATTTTAGATTCAATCTTAATTTAAATTATTTGATTTATTATTAGTTTATTATATATTAATAAACATTATTAGTTCATTTTTTATTTCAATAAATTATTTTATTTTATACTATATTTTTACTTATTCTTATGATTTTATTTATTATTTTTTATATATCAATTTTATAAGGATTTAATACTAGTTGAAGCTTTAAACCTTAAATTTTTTTAACCGATTTAATATCCGATCTGATTTTTAAAACATTAATTATAATACATATTTGAAACATGCTTTCTCTATTAGTTTTTACTTAAAAATGAAAAAAAAAGAATAAAAAACCAAATCAGTTCTCTTGTTAAATTTAAGAAATCCAAAAACTCAAAAAGAATAAATAATAAAAACCCCACTAAAAAAGAAATCCAAGTGGCAATAGGATGATTTGAAGACAACATAATAACAAACAATTGATGACTGAAACCAATGGTAGAAGAATGGTTGATAGATCAAAAACACAAAGTATCTTAAAATGTCGTTCTATCATGTGAACCAAACCAATATTTAGTTGTGCGTTAATAGTATATAGAAAAGCACTGTTGTAGACTTGTCCTCAGGTCAGGTGATGTAAATTTATGAACAGCCCTTCACATACATGCACATGGATACATTCTTCAGGCTGTGGAAGAGTAACATGTCCCTCCACTTTCCAGGCTAAGATATAGACTATTCCATCTCTCAATGCCAATGCCAAAACCCGAAATCAGAATTCAGCTCTGCTCATTAATTTGCTAAAGAATCAAGCAACACAATAAGCACATTGTCTCAGCATATGAACCCTGTTTAATCTAAATTCTCTCGAGCTATCTTTTTACAACACAAATCATACAATTTTTCAGGCGGCCGACGTGCAGAACATAATAATAAACAAAATTGTCTTATCAAGCTGTGAAGAAATCGTGCCATGTTAAAATGTTTCCAAGCAGATTTGAATACTCCACGATTGCTGCAGAAACATCAGCTTCTTCTCTTTTGGGAAGAACTTGGCTAACAGCTTACACTCGCCAACACTAATTTTCTTATCATCGCACCAATATGGTACAAGAGAATGTACAAAACATGGGAGTCAAGTTTAACTCAATATCCATCCACGCCACGAGATGTTGTGATTCCATATTACACAAAATCTCTGGCCACTGAGACAAAATGGGAATGAGTCAAGAACAAGTCCACTAGTAAGTATGAAGTAATCATGCAGCTTAGAGAATACAAGCAAGATGAAAGCAAGAGGAACAAAGAAGATAATCAGAGATTGAATAGAGCTGATCAATTAGCAGCTCTTTTTAAAGTCACCTTGTTTATCTAAGACCACCAACTAACCAATAACAGATGCACTTAGAATTTATTCATCTTCTTCGAGCATGTAATTGATACATCAGTTATTATCAATGAAATCTTTTTCTAACCAAGTTGGTAATCATCTCCATCCTATGGTCACTATCATTTTCACATGATATGATACTAGAGATGGGTGAAGTTTAAACCTTCAAGTCTTAATTCAACCACATGTCAATTGATGACTGAAAAACAAACAAGCTGCTTCCCCAGTTTAATCAGGCAAAAGTTTAAACCTTCGAGTCTTAATTCAACCAAATGTCAATTGATGACTGAAAAACAAACAAGCTGCTTCCCCAGTTTAATCAGGCAACATGCCTTTCTACTTGTTGGCATCAAAAACTCTATGAAGTGATTCGATCGCACAGTCCTAAAGATTCTCATTACAGGTAACGCACAAGCATTTAAAGGTAAAAACAAGCACTGTGACATCCTAAAAGCAAGAAGTGCTTTTGACTTCAAACTTCGCATGCCAATATATTCCAAAATGGTGACAAATGGAAAGGCCAAGGGGGAGAAATAAAGTAAGTAAAAACAAGCATCTGAGTTCCTGAAAATCGCACCTAATTGTCTTTTAGCACAAACAGAATAGCCCAGAAAAGTGGAAAAGAATTCTCATTCATAGACCAGTGATCAAGAATATGAATGAATGCAAAGAACGAACCTTTGGAAGAAGAAGGAACTACAAAAACATTAAAATCTGCATTGTTTGGGGGAAGCTGCAATCGAAGTGGATAAAGCTTTCCATTCAAAGGATTTCTAGTACACACAACAATATCATGGAGGCCTGTCTCTTCCCTCAACTTTTGAGTCAATTCATCAATCCCTTTACCCTTAAAATGAAAAGAATCACCATTCTCAACATCTTCATCAACCTCACCGCTACTCTCATCCCCTACATGATAATAAATAGTCCTTCCATCCAATTTCGGTGGAAAGCTTACATTGGAATCAGTAGACTGCAAATCACATACATAAAAAAGTTCAGATCATGAAACTTAATCATGAATCAAGAATTAAGAATCAGGAACCAAACCTCTTGTCTCGAAAAGTTGTCAGATTTCCCAGAGACAGAAGAGGGCGAGCTGTCCTCAAAATCCAACGAATCCAAATGCGAAACAGGCGGCGAAGTCTTATCTTGGTGATCTGAAGATCTAATGTCAATAATGTCAACATGCCAAAGCACCCATTCTTGAGTAGCAGTCCTATGGGGAATATCATGAGTCACCGAGTTTCTCCACGGGGGCAATCCTCCATTAGCTCTCAAGAAGTTGCCGTACCGAGTCTTGAGCTTCACCAAATACCCTTCTCGAATGGGCTCCCACTCGACCGACGAGTCAAGCCTTCCGGGCAAGGTCTGCAACGCCTTGCGACCCGTCATACCCAGAAGAAAGGGCTGGTTCGATGCGGTAAGGTACTTGCCATAGCAAGACTTGAAGCGGAGAATGGGTTGCGGTCCAGGAACAACTTCTACGGTCCATTTTGCGTTCTTGGAGGATCCATTTCGGTCCTGAGTAACAGATTCTTCGTCTTCCTCAGCGACCAGGTACTTGTCGTGGTGGCTGCGCAGGCGCACCGTCTTTGCACTGTGGAAAAAGTCCATGCCGGAGGGGAAGTAATCGGAGCTAATCTGAAATCCCAAAAAGCAGAGAATACAAATTCCAGACTTTAGTTTGAGCGCGTTTTCATCTATTTCAGACAAGACACAGAAACAGCAGGCGTACTTATAAAGTAACAATAACGCGTGTCAGCATACTTTAGGAGCGGCTTGGGTTATTTTATAATAACTATTATTATAGATAAAATTTCAAGGTAATCATGTTTAATTAAATACATTTATTTTAATCTTATTTAATATTTATTAAAATTATCAATAAAAATATTTTTATTTTAATAGAATAAACAATTTTAAATTTAATTTTTATTTATAAATTAATATATTTATTTTAATAAAATAAATAATTTAAAATTTAACTTTTTATTTATAAATTAATATTTATTTTAAATATTTTTTAATTATTCAAAATTTATTTGAAACTTATATATTTTGAAGATATTTTAAATTTAATCATATTCATTAATAATTATTAAGTAAAATTAAATTATTCATAATTCTCATTAATAATTAATTTTAATTAATTAAATATGTTAAATTAAATTAAATTATTCATAATTCTAATTAATATATTAAACAATTAAATAATATATATTTAGTTGATTATAAATCAACCAAAACTAAAAACAAAAACAAAAATTCAAAAAAATTAATTCAAAAACAAAAATAAAAATAAAAACAAGTGGTACCTACAATCAGCAAACATTAATTAAGATTAAAAGAACTTACAATTTATCGTGACTAATTACAATTCATTAGATGAAATTAATGTCATTACTTATTATAATCTTGCCCAAAAAATTTCCTCAACCTATATTTCACTTCGTTATTTTTACTTTTTGGGACTTGAAATCCTTTGTTTCCATTAGTCTGTTCCAATCGTGTTCTTGCTTCAATAGATTGTCATTTTATACGGGCAAAAATACGACCGGAATAGGCTAATAAGAATAGAGAATCTAAACCTTATCGGCTAATGTAACTAATGTATCTCGATTCTTTATTCAGTAATTTCAATGTCTATTAGTCTTAATCCTAATACACTAAAATATGTTTGAAAATCATACATAGGACATTAAATCGAAGCCAGCTGTTTCAAACATCTGAAAATCATCCAAAAATAAAATTTAGTAGCTCATCTACTTGACACTGACCCTTTGTCTTTGTTGTTATCTTGGATGTATATTAATTTTACCTCTTACCAATAAAAGAGTTTATGTTGTACAATTTTCCTGACTTAAATTCTTGACCTATTACCCATTACTCTAAAACTTTCCCTCTTATGACCAATGTAAACGGTAGTAATAAAAGGTAAGTAAGAAAGGCACCATTGTTGATTCATGTACCAAGCTTACCAACTTAATATAGTAGAATAATATCCTCTATCTAATTTTATGATGTCTTATTTTGTCCTATGAATCTCAGTCATTTATTTACGTAAATTTTGCGTTTATTTATGCAGAACCTATATGAAATCTACGTAAATAAATGGTTGAAATTTATGAGATAGAATAAGATATTATAAAATTAGACAGAATATCTTAACTCTAATATAGTCATGTAAAGTAGAAGTTAATGGGAGGCTAACACTACCACTAGTGATTGTGCCTTTATAAAAAGAGAGCTATTCTTTTGGCTAATGATTCTTCTTTAGTCTTAGTTATTTTTTTTTTTTTTTAAATAAGTCTTAGTTATATTTTGAGTGCAAAAAGTTTGGTAAGCTACTGCACATTCCATTGAATGTGTCATTGCACCTTTGTCTTCTTCTATTGCACACCCCAAAAGGCTAAGAGATTCTACTTTTTCCAAGTAAAAAGCTTATGGGTTAGGATAAGCAAAAGTGCACTTTTCTAGTTCTGGTAAAAACAGCTTCAAACAATAATCGGTTCAGAGATCAGATTAATACTTAACGTTAGCTTCATCGTACGAATAATGAAATATATCTAAAACTTAAATGACCTAACCCGTAACTTACCAAGTGAGAAGCACGTACCTTCCGTGGCGGAGACAACCTCGGAGACATGGATTTGACCACCGTAAGTCTCGGAGACCTCACAGACGACACAACAGACATCGGCGACACAGGCTCAAACCCGTAACCGTCGTCAAAGGCCGCCTCAAGAAATTCATTAGAAATCGATGAAAAACTTGACAACGACGATAAGTACTCCACCATAGACTCCGTTGCAACCACCGCCTCGGCCTCCACGTCCCAAAGAGTCCACCTTTGTGTTGCACCGGCAAGAGGGTCATCGTGAGTCACCGTATTTCTCCACGGCGGTGTGCCTCCGTTGGCTCTCAAGAACGTACCGCACCAGCTTCTTAAACGGACTTGAAACCCGTCTCTTATGGGCTCCCACTCGAGCTTCCAATCTGCGACCTTTTCCGGCGAAGTTTGGATGACTTTTTTCCCGGTCATGCCTAAAAGGAACGGTATATCAGAGGCCATAAGGTACTTTCCACGAGTGCTTTTGAGACGTATACGGTTGCTGTTTCCATCAACGATCTCCACAAACCATTTGGCTTTATGAGAAGAGCCACCTTCCCTGCTTTGTCTGATAGTTTCTCCCTCATCGCCGGCCAGCAAGTACTTGTCAAGGTGGCTCCGAAGCTTAACCACGTTGGTTGCAGTGAAAAGTTCCATTAACAATCAAAAAATTCGAGTGGCTAATCGAGTAGGATTCAGATAACTGAGTAGGAGATATACAGTGGTTATATACAGAAAGGAGCTAATCCGCGTGTAGTGTTAATCACTCCAGATGCACGGCTGATATGTTTATGCAATCAAGTTTTAAACTTATGATAATTAATTATTAGGGATTCATTTTTAAGTGGCTATAAAAGGTTAAGTGTATTTGCTCTTTGGAAATAGCTTTTGGACATCTTTTAATGGTCATTAAAAAAAAAGGACCATTAATAACCCTAAAAAGGTTTCTAATATGCATAAAACTCAACGCTAATAAATTGTATAAAGCGATGCGTTGGACTTGTAGCTAAAGATGTTTGGATTGTCTTGGCTAGTTAATTTATTGCGTGGTACAGGAGACAGTCGAAATTCCTGGGCTAGATTTTTTTTTTTTTTGTCGTCTATCAGATATTTTAGGAGGTTCTAATTATAGAAAAGTATTTTTAAACTATTCACATCCAGATTAATCTCCATTTAAATCAGGTAGATTTTTTGTGGGAGGTAAAACTCTGGCCTCAAATTTTAAACAGCTGCATATATGAGAACGGTTCAAACTCGTGACCTCACTTAAGCTAAAACTAACTTGTAATGGGAAGTCATGTTTTCCCATTCAGGACTTCCTGGTTCCGTAATGAGGACGAAGATTATAGGAAATAAGTATACATGATCAGGACATTTTAAGGGTTTTCCACGTTCGTACCCGTTCAGTCTAGAACAGTGCAATTGGGGTTTGACAATGAAGTTTCAAGGACAAACCAAAATGTATATAAAAGGACACGCATGATAACTGAGCATGCTTTCACGCGGCTTAATTAGAGAGTGAAAGCTAAGTAAGATGACGAGGAGAGGACTTAGAAACTATTCAGTTTCAGGTATAGATTTCAGACCTTGTCAAACTCTACACACGGTCTTATAATATGGAAAGTTTAAGGGCTAGAACTGCTTGAAAATGAAGATAAGAAGTATAATGGCACGAACAATACCTTTATGTTTTGGTTTTATTAGAGTTGAATGTTGAGTCAAAGTAAACGAGAGTAAGAGATAGCGACAAAGGATTTAACTTCCAATTATCAAATTTATCAAAGCTCCAAGAAGTTAACGATTAAGGTAAGACTACGCCCTACCGGATCTTTCAATATTTTGCATATTAGCAAAGTTTTTATTGAGTTGTTGTTTTGGTTGTTGTTGTTATAGAAGAACTTAAAAGGTTTGTAAGAAAATTTAATTTATATTTAAATATTTATTAGAGTTTAAAACTTTTCAATATTTGACAAAATTTTTATTTTAAACTTTAAAATTGTTAAAAATTTTAAATTTTCATTTGAGTTATATCAATTTTGGATAATTTAATATTTTTACTATTTTTTGTGGGTTTCACTATACTAGTTAGACATCCCAATTGGCAACATATATAGTCACTCATCTCCTTCTCCTTCTTCTCCTTCTATCATATTCAAGTTTGTCAACTTGTTATGTTTTGCATTTAGTGGCCTTGGTGGTGGATGGTTCGCCTGATGGTGAATTTTGTATGGAAGAAATAGAGGAGTATAGTGATTCTGATGAGAAAAGGTTTTCCAATTAAGAAATGTCAGGTAAGAGACATTTCCAGAATAAGGCTAATTTCGATTCATTTCAATCTTGATATGGCCATTACCCCTTAGATTTAGCTCAATTGTCACAAATTTGGGTTTCACATTAATCAGTTATCTTGTTTTTCGAAACAGTTTCTCTATTAATTAAGAGTAAGATAACGTATCTCTCAAAATTCTGTGTATTAGCGGGATTCATACTGGATCTTGTTGTTATACTATTTCTATACTTTTTTAAAAAATAATTTTTCTTAAACTCTCCCAATTACTTTTTTCTCTCTCTCTCGTTTGTATTCTTTGCAGAGACCATAAAGAAACAAGCTTTGTTTTCATTTTCGTGGGTTTTGTTATTACTAAGGAGTGAAGCAAAGCCATAAAATGGACAGAAAACAAGGGTTCTTATTGAATTTTAAAGAGAAGGTGGTTAGAGGGTTATTAGCACTACGGTTATAAACTTAGAGGGTTGTTAGCACTACGGTTATAAACTTCTTGTTATCCTATTTTTATCTTATTCTATGAGCATCTATCAATTCAATAAATGAGACTCACAAGAATTAAAAAATAACAGAGTAATGAAATCAAGTGATCTGAACTCTAAGCTAAAAGCCTGACAAGGAGTGTTTCACCAACGTGGAGTATGTTAGCAGAAAATCCGACACGAGGCATAACTTGACCCACTTACTATGATGTGTCATGTAGTTATTGAAGTATGTTTTATTAGTTAAAGATGTGATCTTTGGAAGTTTGAACATGCATTGAGTAGTGCTAAATCTCCCAAAGTTGTTGCCTTCTTTTATAATTGTTTCGTCTGTATTTTTTCCTTCTTTGTCTATATAACCAAAGAAAGATAATACCAAGCGGTCTTTGATTTCGACAATGTTTTTCTGGAGCTAAGTTGCTCTGTTCTTATACATACTAATTTCAAGTTGAAACTTCCTTAAATTGTAAAGAACTGCTGTTTTCTTCAATCTTGATTTCGAGAAACCATTGTCCTCTTCAAGCACTCTGGAAAGAATTTCTGAGGGGCTCGAAATTACTTTGTCGTTACTGGAATTTGTAATAGACATCAAAGAGGTTGTTGAGATTTTTGGCTAATAGTAATCCAAGAGATGAGATCCTCTCTGCCAAATCCTGTCCCAGAAGATTTCATCACACATTGCACAAAATTGGCACAAAGGATCGGGCATACAAGATCTCATCCAGTAATCCAATGTCTAGATGTTTTATTTCGCTATTGTAAGCTCATGATGAGAAAGTTGGGGCTTGTCTACTCCAATCGGGTCATTCACGAGTTCCGAGGTAGATTTGCTGAGTGCTGGACTGATATAGTCATTTGTCTACTCTCAAGAAGCATTAGTTTCACTTGGGAATATATAATTTTTAGTGTATCAAGAATTCTAAACTCATTGTCCAGTTTCCTTTAAAGTGAAATGGAAACCATTTTCATTACGGCATTAATTGTTATTGAGTCTGACTTTTCATAGAACAAGTTTCGAATTGATTTCCCTTCTCTTTCCCTGTTGTCTAGCACTATAACCACTGATACCAGTGAACGAGAGGTCCAAAGAGCTTGGACATCATCGCCTGTTTCGGACTTAACTGCATGTCAATGCATTTTCACTCGGTGTGTGCGTGTGGTATCTCCCATTCAACTCGTCCATTCCCTTTTGAAAAGGGTTACCTGCTTATTATCTATGCACAATACAAGATCATGTGAATCCCTAATGATTTCACAATGTTCAAATAAACTAAACAAAGTATGCATTTTCCAATGCCTTTGCCCTATCAGCAGCTTCACCACGCTCCTCCTGCTTGCCTGCCATGGAATAACCTCTCTCCTAAACCAGAAACATAATATTTGTCATGGTGATATGCATCTTAAGAATCCCAATTTAGAAGAATGTAATATACAAGGCTGAGATGTACCAGTAATCGCCATATGAAAGGTACTCCTTCCCTCTTTTTTATCTGCTTCTTAAGTACTTCAATTACTAGAATTCCAATAAAAATCAGGAAAAAAAAAATCCTTGTGATTAAATGAGGAGAATGAAGATAATGGGAGAAGTATTTCATACCCTTATGAGCTTGTCCTGTGTACAGCAACATACTGTACCAGACTTCACTGAATACCTCAAGTTGTTCATCAGATGCTCCAATTATCTACAAACAGAAGTTTAAGTCCATATATCAACAAATGCGAAAGGAACCAGCATCCAAAGAATCAACTCTAAGATGGCACATGCCTTACAAAAATTGACATCAAAACCTGGACCGAGTATATCCAACGCTTGTTTGTGATTTCCCTTGCCATACTCAAACATGGCTTCTGCAAGCTGAGATGAGTGCAAAAGCCATTGACCCAATGTTAAAATTAATGCTGAAGTCCTATCTAGACAGGGATAGTAAGAGGAAGTGGGAATTTAAAAAACTACAACAAGTGCAACTGGCAAAACTAGAATGCAGAGAGAACAGTAATCTGCACATACCAGAATGCCACTCTGCATGATTTGTTGCTTCTTTGTGCTCATTTTAGAAAACCTACAAAAAGAGAATGCAATTCCAAATAAAATACACGTTGGATGTCTCCCAAATGAAGGAAACATAACTGTTACCCATACTTGTCTTTCAATCCCTTAAGCAACTCTTCTGCTTTGGAAATTTCTCCAGATTTAGCTAAGGCCCACAGTATTAACACGTCAAGGTGCCAATCCAAGTACCAGAAGGTCTAACATGGAATGAACATTGTATGGATGTCATAACATGGAATAAATGGGAGACCAAACATATCAACTAGATATCCATACTGAAATATGGAACTTAAATTAACTGAAAACTAGTGCTTTGATCTATGTCTCCTTGATAGTTGCACACCTAATAGTTGAGGTAAACCAAAATCAATTAGTTTGAATTTAAGTTTCTTCATGCAAATCCACTTTATTGCAATTTTAGACAAAAGTCTCTTACAGCAACGTAAGCCTGTTGAAGTACAAACATGAACAGGTGGCTAAGATATCCAAATCAGAAAAATTCATGTCTGGAATTCTAACATACTGAATAACTAGGTAATTTTCTTTGCCAGAACTAACTGCAGTCTATACTGCAACACAGACTACCACTAAACTTTACTTTCTCATTGACAGTTACGCGGATTTCTGTCAAAATTTTCAGAAGCATGGATTTTAATATCAAATTTAGAGCTCTATACCAAAGTGGCTGGCAATGATTAGTCAAATGTTGCCAGATTCAATACAATAGCATAACCATATCTAAGTCTTCAACAACCAGCATCAGATCAGTTGCATTTTAAGTCTTTTTGTTAACAGCGTGTCTCATAACGTACTTGATCAATTACACAGGAAGCCAAGACCTTCAGACGATCACTAAAGGTTTCAATCTCATCCCGCACATATACACGCAACAGCAATCCCAGAGCATTTATATATACCTGAATGCATAAGGAAACAAATTTTTAATTTGAAAGTCAAGTACATCTTCAAGAGAATGCAAAATAATATACCTCTGCAGGTGTGGCATCGTCTCTCTCCAACTCATTCCAGATATGATGGTCATAAACTTCAAAAACCTTTTGCATGGAAGAATGACCTTCCAAGTAACAAAGAGCCACATGCCACCAATTATGTGTCAGCCTGCAGGCCAAAACAATTAACATGCCAACAATATTACAGATGAAATGTATAGCTACATGTAATTAAAAAGATTTCTGTTCATACATAAATGATAAACAAGAATTCCATGAAGATGAGCATGCTTCCATAAACTCCACTGCTTCCTTGAAACGACACTCATACTGAAGAACATGACAGACCTACACATGCATCCATAAGATTGAGCAGCAATATATCAGGAAATTCTAACACATTGAAATGGGAGCTTCTTGTTACAATTAGTGGCAATTTCCCTCTTTTTCAGCAAATGGAAACTCTGCTTCTTATACAGACTTGCACATAATGACAAATAAAATTGAACGCCAAAATGGAACATAGGAAAATGATATTCTTCTTTCATCAAAGCATGCTAAGGACTAGAACTCACGGCATGTTGTGCCCAACACTCTTGTGTATTGATCTTCAGTCCCTTTCTTGCAGCTTCCTCAGCATCAGGCATTCTGCCAAGCTCTAGTAACGGAAAAGCAAGCATTCCATACACATAATCTTCTTCTTTATTGTGGGGAAGAACCTATCAAAATCAGAATTCCTGTCACACTAGCTAATCATTAAAAAAAAGGCTGAGGCATTTGTGTAAGAAATAGAGATGAACCTTTTGTACAAGGTCCAGAGACTGCTTAGGTCTACCCATGTAGAAGCATAGTATTTGAGCTCTTTTCAAAGAAACGAGATCTTTTGGGTAGTCATTCAGGAGCTGCAAAATAATTACACACCAAATAAATGAGAAAATTTTCTCAATAAAATCTCAGATGCAAACATACCAAGTTATAAATGGACATATGGCTATAGTTCGTAAAAACTCTACACAAAAAGAGCACATAGAAATCGTAACTCATATATAGTACATTTTATTTCCTTCACCAAGTGTGGCTCAACCCATATTCTACATGAGTATTCAAAGACCTCTTACAAGATTTGCCCACCTTAGAATGTAGCTCCACAGCAACATCATCGTCTCTATTCTCACAAATCAAGGAGCTAATTGCTTCAAAAACTGCTTTCTCATAAGAGGTGGCTTGTTCCTGTTAATTGCAGAACTTTTTCAATAAATAGCGAAAGGCCCACATAAAAAGGATCTCTGTGAGGTTGTGTTACGAGCATCTACGGAAAATATGAAGTTAAAAGATTTACAAGTTTAGACGTTGCAGCAAGTAGATGAAAAGGTGCTCGAGAAGGATCACTGGAATAGAGAAAATGAGCAGCCAAAATATTGGCTAGTACGCAGTCTTTGTCATGACCAGGTGCTTCCAATATGACGCGCCTTTGTCTCCCATAACTAAGCACCTTTATATCAACCAAAAAAACACCCAAACCCGTATCACAAAATCCACCCACGAGTTCTCCATCAAATCAAGGAAGTACAAAGTGAGAAAGAAGACAGGAAAAGAGAAACGCAAACCTGGTGATAATAAGAGTTGATGGCCGAGATACAATCATCTGAAGAAGTCCTAACCTCGTATCCCCATCTATCCAGTTTCACTTCAACACCCCTTTCCATGTCTCTCAATGTCGCCTGCTTAAAAATCTCACTGACCGTGTTGCTCTTATTATAGAAGAGGTACCAAAAGAATAAGTACAATTGCAACTATACAAGTATGTCGCAGACAAAAACAAATGTAGGAGTCATCTTTTGCAATTCAAGAGTCGTGTCGGAGATAACAAGTGTTGGCTGTATCTTGTCCTTGTTCTACAAAGATGGAATCTTTTGGCGGCTTTCTTCTTGCTTTATAGTTATGGGTTTATGGGTGCGAAAGAAAACCAAACCTTCCTCACAGTAACCATGGATCAACTTCAACCGGGGTTTGTTGTGTTCATCTTGAAGTGTGGTGGCTTCTGAAGAATCGCATTACTGCCTTGGCGACAGCGCCAGTTTTTAATATTATCTCGCATACAGACAAGACTTAGCTTGTTTGAGATAATGGAAAATTATGGATAGATAGGATCAGATTCTTTGCTTCAGTTAATTAGTTTTTTGTTTTTACTATATTTTAGTTCTATTTTATTAAATCTGAACCACAAATTCACATAAGATTCACATAAACGTGAGAATCAGATTAAGTAATACAAGATTAGAATCAGATCAAGTAACACATGATTGAAACACTCCACAAAAACAGGATGTTGAGGGTTGGGACTTATGATTGTTCTTAGAAAGTCCTAATTAGTTTCTTGAGTAAACCAAGCGGAGGACATATGATCCCATGGAAGGTGGTAAAGTTGAAAAGGGAGTAAAAACTTTGCTTGAATTTTGTTCTTTTTTAACTTTGTAAAAATAATTTAATTTATAAAACATAAATTTATTGATAGTTAGTATTCCCCAAAATTAAAATTATGATAATAACTAAATAATAAATTATTGGATTTACTAAATCACATAAAATTTATAAATTAAATTTCAAAGTAGATGAGATCTTTTTATAATTTGATCAAACTAAAACATATTTTCATTATCAAAACTTTAATATTTAAATATAAAATAAATTAGTTTTAATAAGTGATTAAGTAATTCAAAATTTATTGGTTCTAATTTTAATCTTTTGTGTATCTCCCCAAATCTCAAATACTATTTATATGAGTTTTATTTAATTGTTACTATTTATGTGAGTTTTATTTAATTATTGTTTGAAATAAAATGAAACTAAAATAAGAGAAGAAAAAAAAAGAGTAAAATACCTAAATTGTTCTCGGTGAAATATTACAAGAGTGGACTTTGTTTTACTTACAAGTGGTGGCCTACTAAGTGAAGAGTTTTTGGATTAACCTATAGGTGGAAGAGGATAGTGCTTCATTACTTGGTGAGTAAGGCGGTTGTTTTGTTGGCTTATTAGAGAAGCCAATTTACGATGAGATGAAAAGACTTACCCTTTTTTGCTTGTGAGGTGCGTTGTCGTAAAAACTAGAACGTAGGAGAAAAAAAAGACAGATTTAATCCATTATTTTGGCATGTGGGACGACAGCTGTTTGGTGAAATAATCAAGAAGAAGCGGATTATCATCGACAGACATTCGATGTTAGTATCTCTTGAGTTTTTACAGGGTACTAAATTGATTATGGTTTTCAATTTGTACTACAACTTAGAGGTAATTGTACTTCTCATTGACATTATTGTTGTTAGTTGTCGATTATACTCTTGATTATTTTAGTGGATTGATTTTAGTCCATGAAAATCCGGATTGTAATTTTTTCCCTAGTTGAAAAGGTTTTTTCACGTAAATTGCTTATTCGTTGATTTACTTTCTTGCATTTTATTCATCATGCTATTATTGTTGTTGTAGTTGTGGTAATTTTCCCCAACATAATCTAATGTGATTGAATAACTTATGAATATATTTATACAAATTAGTTTAAAACTAAATAGAATTTATTCAAAATTTGGATTATATAGTATCTTTCCTTATGTATGTATGTATGTATAATATGAAATAGAGAGTAAAAAAGGTGTGCACTTTCCTTTACCTAAAAGAAGTACACTCATATTTTAGTGTTTAGCACTGCAAGGATTATAAAGGTGGTGTTTGTGACTACTTAATCTAAGATAATAGCAAAAAGATATAAACTTCTCATATATTTTAAGAAATTTTGGAAAAATTCTTTGATCTTTAAATTAAAAAAACAATTAGTTTCTATTTTATAAAAGAGTCCCTCGTCTTAAATTTCGGTTAAAAAATAATAAAACACACGCAACATGAACATCATACATGAATTAATCAAATTTTGTTAATATAGTAATTCAACTCAACTATTAAACCTGAACCAAATTAAATAAATTTGAATTAAATTAAAAATTTGAGATAGTTACAATAAATTATCAGTTCGGGTTTAAGAGAGGGGTTGACTTGTAAAGTAAACGACATTTGATTAGTCTATGTCTATTATTTATACTGTCTTTTCGCTATTTTTTTTAACTAAAGTCTAAAAGAAGGAAATTTTTCTTAAAAATAGAAAATTAAAAGGAATTTTTTCAAGAATTTTACAAATTAGGAGATTTTTTTGAAGTTTCTTAAACGGCAAAGAATGTCTATGTCGTTACCCTAAAATAATAGTATCAACATGTGAGTTCAAGAAATATTAACAACTTATATAGAAAATGCATATTGCTTGAATCCTTGAGAATTTAGGAGACATAAATTGATTTATGGTGTGCTGTTTCTAGGTGATCTTATCTTGAACACTATAGATTCGTTGATGTATCACGTTTGGCATGGAAAGGTTGTTTTATTTATTTACAAATGAGTTAAATTCGTTTAATTATAACCTGGTTTTACATATTATTAATTTACCCTTAACTTTAAAAAAATAATTATAAAAATTTAATACCAATCAAAACTTTTAAAAGTGATAATAAAATATTTCAACTTTTAATTTATTTAAAAAATAGATCGTTATTAACTCTTTAGTTAACCATCACAAACTCATGTGACACATGGTTAACACATGTCTTTTTTATTTCCATGTTATATTAAATACTAAAAAATAAAAAAAATCAAACCATAAAATACACTATATGTCGCCTTCTTCCACCCCTAAAAGAAACCCTTTTGTTTTGTATTTATTTCCTTATAAAAATCACCTTGTTTTTTAAAGAATGGTTATATTGTTCTTGAAATTGAAAAACATTTATAAGCATATGAATTGACCCATAATTTTGTTAGAGACCAATCACAAGAGAATGATGGCCGTAACACTAAGGTTGTCAATTTCATGCACAAGATCATTGCCTAAATAAATTGTAAACATCACCTTTTGGTCCAAGCTTCCATAATGTCTCTCTTCCTTACCTTTAACAACACTATAAGGCTTTTAGACAAAAATTTATGCAAATACAAAAATGTTGAGCTTACCAATTTATAACATGTCAAGGACCTACTTCTCAAGAGATATCCACCATAATCAGAATTGGTATATCCTACAATACCATTAGTTATATCATCAAAACCATAAACTAAGCAATATTGCATAATCCACTTAAGGAATGACAAAAGATAGTGAAATTCTAATCTTACATATGTCTAAGGACACTGAAATTATATCTCTTTATGTCCTCGTATTTTGTGTCATGAGTTTGATAATTGACCCATTCTTGACATAAGCGTCGATTTATTTTTGACTTCTTAATTTCTTTAACTCATATGACTTTGGAGCTAGATTCATGTCCCTTTCTGGCATCAGTTTGCTTCTGTGATTTCACTTTCTACTAAAATTCAGGTCATATCTCACAATTATCTACCTTGGCTTAAATTTCTCCATAGTCTAACCAATAATCACCCTATGCCTAATATCCTTAAAGGATTCAAGTTATACACACATTCTCTAAGTTTATATTATGCTTGAACTTTTATACATATAATAGCTTGGTCAACATATTTGCTAGTTTCTCAATTACGACTATCTTCTGTATGAAAACACCTTTTTCCTCAATGATATAGTCAACGTACCCAATGCATAAGGCTTCCTGCTTTGCAGGGTTTGGGAAAGTTCATAATATACGTAGCCTTACCTATGTATTATTACAAAGAGGCTATTTCCGTGACTTGAACTTGTGATTTTATGATCACAAAATAGCAACTTTATCAATTACTCCAAGACTCAACCTTAATGATATCTCAAATAAAATTTAACTTGATATCAATATACTTTATTCTTCATCATAGCTAGATTTTTAACCAAATTCAACGACTATAATTATCATAGTAAATAAAATAGTTTTGCACATCCATACCCAAACTATTAATGAGACCATATGACCATATACCTTCTTTAACCTCTAATGTCAATAACATTTTTTCTTCTATTATAGATAAAACAATTTTCAATTGAAGTGTTGCTTTTTAACTAATTGCACATCCAAAGAGGGTATATGATATATCATGACAAGGACGTACTTACCAAGACATCTCCACCAAAATTAGAATTGGTATATCCTATAATACCATTAGTTATATCATCAAAACCATAAACCAAGAAAATGTTGCTTGTGCCTTTCAAGTATTGTATAATCCACTTAAGGAATGATTATTGATAGTAACTCTAATTTTACATATGTTTAAGGATACTAAAATTATATTTCTATATGTCCTCGTATTTTGTGTCACGATTCTGATAACTGACCCACTCTTAACACAAATGTTCGTCTATTTTTGACTTTTTAATTTCTTTAACTAGGATGAGTTTGACGTTAGTCTCATGTCCCTTTCTGGCATCAATTTGCTTATATGATTTCACTGTCTACTAAAATTCATGTCATATCTCATAATTATCTACCTTGGCTTTAATTTCTCCAAAGTCTAACCAGTAATCACCCTATGCCATAATATCCTTAAGGGATTCAAGCTATTTGAACATTCTCTAAGTCCATGTTTTGTTCGAACTTTTATACACGTAACAACTTAGTCAACATTTCTGTTAAGTTCTCACTTACGACTATCTTCTGTATAAAAACACCTTTTTCCTCAATGATATATCAAATAAAGTTTAACTTGATATCAATATGCTTTAAGCTTCATCATAGCAAGATTTTTCGCCAAATTTAATGACTACAACTATCATAGTAAATAAAATAATTTTACACATCCATACTAAACTATTAATATGACCATATGAACATTACTCTCTTTAACCTTTTATGTCTATACCATTAATTTTTTAATCTATTATAGATAAAAACAATTTTCAATTAAAGAATTATTTTTCAACTAATTGCACTTCCAAAGAGGGTAAAAGATATAACATGTTAAAGACCTACTTCTCAAGAGATTTTCATCATAATCAGAATTGGTATATCCTACAATACCATTAGTTATATCATCAAAACCATAAACCAAGAAAATGTTACTTGTTCCTTTCAAGTATTGCATAATCCACTTAAGGAATGATTATAGATAGGTAACTCTAATTTTGCATATGTTTAAGGACACTGAAATTATATTTCTATATGTCCTCATATTTTATGTCACGAGTATGATAACTGACCTACTCTTGGCACAAGCGTTGGTCTATTTTTGACTTCTTAATTTCTTTAACTAGTATGAGTTTGGTGCTAGTCTCATGTCCCTTTCTGGCATCAGTTTGCTTCTGTGATTTCATTCTTTACTAAAATTCAAGTCATATATCACAATTATCTACCTTGGCTTGAATTTCTCCAAATTCTAACCAACAATCACCCTATGCCATAATATCCTTAAGGGATTCAAGCTGTGTGAACATTCTCTAAGTCCATGTTATGCTTGAACTTTTATACACGTAATAACTTGGTCAACATATTTACTAGGTTCTCAATTACAACTATCTTCTATATGAAAACAAATTTTTCCTTAATGATATCTTGAAAAAAGTTTAACTTGATATCAATATACTTTAATCTTCATCATATCAAGATTTTTAGCCATATTCAACGACTATAATTACCATAAGAAATAAAATAATTTTACACATCCATACCCAAACTATTAATAATACTATATGACCATACACCTTCCTTAACCTCTTATGTCAATAACATTTTTTTCTTCTATTGTAGATAAAATAATTTTAAATTGAAGTGTTACTTTTTTAACTAATTGCACATCCAAAGAGGGTATAAGGTATAACATGTTAAGGACCTTCTTCTCAAGAGGTCTCCACCATAAAAAGAATTGGTATATCCTACAATATTGTTAATTATATTATCAAAACCATAAACCAAGCAAATGTTGCTCGTGCCTTTCAAGTATTGCATAATCCAATTAAAGAATGATTATGGACAACAAAATTCTAATTTTACATATATTTAAGGATACTAATACTAAAATTATATTTCTATATGTCCTCGTATTTTATGTCATAAGTCTAACAACTGACCTATTCTTGACGCAACCAATACTACCGTGGTAGCTATCATTGTAAGCAAACTTAACCAAAGGTAAGTGTGAATCTCAATTATTACTAAAGTACATCACACACATCCTCAATGTATCTTGTACGGTCTGAATCATCCCCTTAGATTTCCTATCAGTATGGGGATGAAATGTTATGCTAAAATCTAATATGGTGCCTACCTCATGTAATTTCCTCCATATGTGAGCTATGATCCTCGATCGTAGAATATCGACACAAGCACCTTGTGGAGAATTTGCTCAATATAATCCCAGCAAGCTTAGAAACTGAGTAGGTGGTTTTGAAGGGTAAGAAATGAGCTAACTTTGTCAACCTATTTATTCATCCAAATTAAATCACATCAAGTCCTTATATAAGGTACACCAACCATGAAATCCATTGTGATCTTTCCCATTTTCATTAAAAAAAATTTCTCATTTCCATTCAAAAATTCACATAGATATCAAGATAACGGCTACATAAATTACATTTATACATGAATATATTTGAGTGTGTGTATACATATATATATACACTATATCATATCATATCCACTTGCATGAGGATAGGGACATTTATCCTAGCTTAACATGACATCCTTAATATAGGTATAAAACTATATCTAATAGCTGGTATGGGTTCAGTATTGGTAGATAGATATAAACTTACTTAATTGATGTACTTATATGTTCGAACCTTACAATGTGGGCTTCACTCTTGATGCACCAATAAAAAAGGAACAGAAACATCCTAATTAATGTCATTTATAAGTTGTTAGGCTCAATTAACAACCTATGACTTGTCATGTTTACTAGGACGGTCTAGTTATGAAATTTGACCATTGATCATATTCTCACCTAACATTTTTGTAATTTTTAATTTATAAACCGTTAAGAATTTTGCTATGGTTTTTAAGGGAAAAATGATTATCACGATTTATATAATTTTTCAAAATTTTTCTTAAAAGAAAGTCGTTAGAATGTTGTTGGAATAGTAACTTTGGTGATTGAAAAAGTTTTCAGTCTCATAATTCAACAATTTTTATACCAAGTTAAAGTTATTGATGAGTAGAATAACTTTTATAACTACAAGAGACCTAAATTGTCAACCAACCTCAATGAATTGAAGAAAAATTATTTCAAAGCCCTATCATCTATTTTCGTCAATCGATTGCGATAAAGAAAATGACTAGTGACAAGACCATAAGGCTTTTACTCCTAACATCAAGGGGAGTCCAACGGTGGTATGATCAATAACACTCACTATAGGCAATGAATCAAATATTTGGGTTTTTCTCTAATTTTTCTTCTCATTTTTTTGTGATGATTTCACTGTTGTTATAATGTAAAATATATATGGTTGTGATGAAGAGAGGAGTTGACTAGTGTATATGGTTAACTAGTTAGAGTCATTAGTGAAGAATAGAAGAAGAATACGGTTTTATATATAGTTACCTTAGGAGGGTGAAAAATAAAAAATAGGAAAGATAGGGGTGTATATATATATATATAGGTACTACAAGTTTCAAGTCATCATCTTGATCTTTTTTACCTACAAGATCATCAAACTCCTCTTTCTAGCCAAATATAGTAGATAATTTCTTGACTACTAATAAAGAGTTATATCATTTTTCAATACATCATAATTAATACTATTTAACTTCATTAACATACCTTAGAAATATGCATTTCATCACCCTAGACTCTAGTTTACCACCATTAACATGAGTATAAGCAAGGCAACCAAATATTTGTATACCAAAATAGTTAAAGGGAGTTCCTTATCACAACTCTTGAGGAGTCTTAAAATCTATTTAGTCAGTGAAGATTTATTCACCAAATAAGTAATAGTGATAACTGTGTCAACCCAAAATTGCTCTGAAAGTTCAACATTTAGCCTCATTCATCGTTTATGTTATGTAAGTGTTTGGTTCATTTGTTCTATAACTCCATTTTGCTATGATGTAAGATGTAAAATGCAGTGTCTTATTATACCTTCCTTTTTGCAAAACTCGTAAAATGGTTTATTATAGAATTTCAATCCATTATCTATTTTAAATGTCTTGTCTTATTTTTTGGTATGTTTTTCAACCATTATCTCACACTCCTTAAACTTTCCAAATACTTCATTCTTTGATTTTAAAAAATGCAACCAATCTTTTCTTGAGTAATCATTAATGAATGTGAAAAAGAATTGTATCCTCTATGTGATTAAACTAGAGTAAGACCTTATAAATATAAATGAATATAATTTAGGATATAATTGAAGTATAATTACTATAACTAAATTTGCCCTTACATTGCTTTCTAAAAAAAACTTTTTTTATCTTCCTAAATACAACTCCAATTAATAATCCTTTCTTACTCAATAATTCAAGTCCTTGCTTATTAATGTAACCCAATCTATGATGCTATAACGTTGGTTTTGTGAGGGTTGAAGTGATCAAAATAAAAAAATTAAACCAATAAGAACCTAAAAGATCTTATTTCACAACCCATTCATATACTGAAAAAGCACATAGTGAAAGCTTGTACACCATTATACCTTAAACTTGGTCTCCAAACTAAATAGAAGATCTCATGACTATATCTCCTTCCTCACGGCTATCTCGTCTTGCTAGCAGTTGTGTCTCCCTTGTATAAAGTGAGATCACTCCAAGGTATCCACCAAAGATCGATCAGAAGAACCAAAGGTTCCCAAGGCTAGATGGTTGATCGTGGCTTTTTGATATGTGTAGCTTTAATAGTTTAACCTCGATATTTCGTAAGCGTATAAGTCATTCACGTAGTATCTAAGATGTCAATCCCATGAAGAGGGTTAATCTAATCTTACAATATAAGGACAAAACTAATAACAGAAATTCAAATTTAACTAAACTAAAACAATGATGTAATTCAGTCAATCAATTCAATCAAACAAATCAATTCAAGAATTAATTATGAAATATTAACAAATTAGCAAGTGATTACTTAATAGCCCTAAGGTTGATCACTCTCTCTCGAGTTATAACCAATAGCCCTAAAGTATAAACCCTAATCAGATTATAGAAAATTGCAATTTCTCAATTCATAATTTATCCAACCTCTAATTAGATCTGAAGTTTTCCAATAGACTCTCGGGAACTTATGTGAGATCTCTCTTCACACAATTACCGATTTGATTGATTTCTTGTCCTTATTAAATCACCTATTGATTTACCCTCTTAGTTTATCACCAAATTAGGCAAGTGCAGAAATCAATCACAATGAATCCAAATCACATAAATAATAAGATTTTTACTTAATCAAAGATAAAAATAGCCTGAAGGTGAGTTTAGACATTCCCAAGTGAATTACAGGTCGAGCTGACATACGTAGCCCTTTTGGGACCCTCTTGCTGTGTCAGTATCTATAGATATAGAAATATCTAGCTCATTGCTTTTTGATTCTTGCTCTTTCTCTAGTAAGATATGTTGTTGCCTCTCTCTTGCTGCTTCGACGGATGAAAGTCTCAGGCAATACATTTTTTTCTTGTTTCTAAATACTAGTTGGTAGAGTTCCTTCCACCTGAAGGTGAGTTTAAGTATTCCTCAATATTCTTAAATTCATATCTCAACAGCTATCCCAATTCTATACATAAATAAAATTGAAGTACACCAGAAACCAGATTTGAATGGATGACAGAGGCAGCAATATCGAGAAACCTCCTATTTTGGGAAGTACTTTATGTCAGCTTCTTCTCCACATCTCTCTTCCTTCATCTTCTTCTCAATCTCTAGATGAACTCTCCCTAGTTTCTTGATGGTGGCTGATGCTAAAAGCTCCTTTATCTCTTTTGTCTCATTCTTTATATACTTGATGTGTTCTAGGCAACCCTCGGGTCTTTTTGGGGTTGAAATATCTAAAAAATCCCTCAAAACTTGACTTTTCTGTGCTTTTGCCTGATTGTGGGATGTCTCCCTTGCTTCCATCACGATCGTGGCAGATGGGCCATGATCGCCATGATTGTAGGCTGTTGTTTCTGTCTAAGTCTCTCCAAAACTTCTTCATCTTCACTGTTGACCCTGAAATACTAATAAATACATCAAGGTACCTTAAAGACATAATAATTAAGCTCAAATGCTTATACTAACCCATAAAAACACTTAAATACAAATAATTCACAAACTAACACAATTTGATTGAAAACATATATTAAACAATTGAATAAATAGATAAATACATATCAAACTATACCCTAAAATATGATGCATTTCACACTTATCAATGATGCTTTAATGGGTTATCATTGATCATAAAATCCCAAAAAATAAACCATTTAAATGAGGATTTATTGCTCAATACATGAGCTAAATGGCAAAGCTTTTGGTTCTTGTCAGATGGAAGAAGAAAATCGCAAGTTTGGGAAAAGACAAAAGAAAAAAAATGAAAAGCTGAAACCATGGAGAGAGGAAAAAAAATGGCAGCAACTCTTTTTAAAACATTAGAAAAATGAAATAACTTCTTACTTTTTGACAAAACTAGGGTTAAAAGGGTTTCTTAAAAAAGTCTCAAATGCCCTTGTTTAAAAGAAGCAAAGGAACAAAACATAAGGTTAAAATTCATAAGGGTTTAATCATATCCTTATGTTCTCTACATGGACAACCTATGTCCTTATAAATTTGGCATTGTAAATTTCATTTAATTGCCATTTTATCACTTTGCCACTTTACCATTTAATCTCATGCTTCAAAATAATTAAGCATTTGACCCAATTGCCATATAACTATACCATATAATTAATATATATGTATTATTTTATTGAGTAATTAATTTATAAGATATGTCATACATATCAAATAAATTTATCTAAGATGAAATTTTTTATCTAATAACATTTATTCTAATACCATATGACGACAAAATCAATTTTATCTAATCATCATATTCATATCTCCATATGATTTACTAGAATAATTGCTTCTTTCTAATCAAATCTTTTCTAGTGTGACCCATTGGGATCCATGTCATTTTGACAATAGAATTAAATTTTAATTCTATACATCATAAGTGGTATCTAGCAAAATACATTATAATTACTTAAATAACATATATGATAAGTATTATACACAAATCACGATCCCGGAGCAAAATTGCCCATGTCAATTTTCTTGTCTCATAATATCCTGACTAAGTGCAAGATTAGAATTTATCATTCTTGCCAATTTATTCCTCCTTAATTTCCAAAGTAAATCGTAAATATGATTAACTCCTTAATCATATTGCATGCATACAATATTACTTTATTAAGGGCCCATAGATATTATCGCTCATACCATATATGAGGGACAACGATATTTTTGATGAACATTTATCCTCTATACAAGTCATGCATACTATGGCATTATCTGTATAGCTACCTGTTACAGTTAGCATTGGACAATACCAACAAATACACATTTCTCACCTAAAGAAATGAACATCTCATATCATAGAATTCCAGACACGTATGAAACTTGAATGACATAAACACAATCCTAATAATTTTTCATTTAAGGTATATCAAATACCATAATCTCCATCATGTATCTGTGTGATTAAATCAATAACTCCTTATTGAATGGTTTGCAGAAAGTTGCCGTCATTTAATCCACACACTAATCTTTTAGTGGTTAATTAATATTCCATGTTAATTACCACGATTGGCGACATTTTAGAGTAATCATTATTTTCCATCATAGAGTTCTACAATCTGAGTCCTGAACTCGAATAATCCATAAATAATGAAAACTTATGGAACAAAATGATATAAACCATTCAATTAATGAATATAACTGTTAGAATACAACCATCCAATGATTGGCTTCTAGATCATAACACTAACAATAACTATGTATTATCATCCTTTTGCCTTGATGATTAAGAGACAACCATCAATCTCATTAATATTTTTCCATTAAGATATAGATTCCATACTATAAATTTCCTTTTATTACAACTTTGACACCTTTGAACATTTTGAGCTATCCATCATTACCAAATAACTTATATATTTGACTATCAAAAGTACGTATGGATATTATGTTCTTCCAAGGCTTAGGGAACATACTAGATATCCAATGTTCTAGTAATTCAATCATACATTTAAATGTGCATTAAGCCATTACATTGACAATATGCCCTCCATTAACACCTAATCTGACAGTATCATTTCATTCTTTAAAAGAAAAATTGTAGTCCTTATTGAAAGTTACATGATAAGATATGTCTATGTATATCACACTCCAATTTGAAAAATTAAAATTACTAGTATTCAAAACATTATTACCTATTCATTCCCTTCATTTGAGCTCTTCTAGCAATTCCATCATATATTTAAATGTGCATTAAGCCATTACATTGACAGCATGCTCTCCATTAACACCTAGTCTGACAATACCATTTCATTCTTTAAAAGAAAAAATGTAGTCCGTATTCAAAGTTATATGATAAGATGTGTCTATATACATATCACAGACCAATTTATAGAATTAAAATTACTAGTCGTCAAAACATTATTGCCTATTCATTCTCTTCATTGGAGCTCTCTTGCACTACATCAACTTTTGATTTTTCATCTATTTCCTTTTTTATTTCCTTCTTCTACCATAGATAGTCATTTCTAAAGTACCTTTTCTTACAACTAAAACTTCAACTATTAGCCTTTAATTCAGATAGCGACTTACTCTTATTTTCAATATCCTTTTCCTTGTTCCTATCTCAACTAATAACTAGACCCAAATATAATCCATCTTCATATGTGTCAGAGACCTTTTTCTTCAGATTTTTAAACTGTAAAGCATCCTTCATATCATTAATAAAAATAATCTTTCTCTTGTACAACATAGTATTAAAAAAATGTTTATATAAATTAAGCAAGGAACACAAAAGGATTGTAACTGAATCCTTATCTTTAATTTAAACCTTAACACCTTGTAAATATAAGATGATTTTATTAAAATTATCAATGTGATCTTTTTCCTATATACTTTGTATCATTCTTTGGGTATATAAATGTTGCTTTTAATACAAAAGGATTTCTTTTGATACTTATCTTTTAGTCACTTTTATGATGAAGTAGCAATTGTTTCATCATCCACCTCTCTTAATACTTCATCTTCTATACTCATGTTGGAGAGGCCCGAGATCATACATCATGTGCATGGTAAGGTAGTCGAAGGGTCGGAATCAAAATTCTAACTCCCAGGATATCCCCATAAACCCAAAATCCATGTGCATGTATAAACAGAATGTAAGAACATGAAATTACAACATATGTACCTTGCAAATGCTCCTCCTTTCTTGAATCCTCTCTTTGTTTTAGTTGTAGTAGACACCAAACACCTTCAACAACCAATGAAGAACATGCAGAGTTGAAGAAATATAGTGTGTAGGCAAGGTTTGAGCACCAAACAAGATGGAAACACAAGTAGGATGCTCAATAGGAAGGATAGAAGATAATTATATCACATGCAATATACATCAAGCAACCCTTGCTTGACATGCAAAGAAATTCTCTCTCTAACTCCCTCTAAATGTCTAGAATGTTTCAGGACTCCTTAGCAATTAATTTCTATATTTAAGTGATGAGAAATCACTTATATATGCTAGAATTAGTATGATCGTGACTTAGCTGGTTACAATTGTGACTCCACCTTGGACATCCATATAACATTTGCTTCGTCCATTCCTTTTCAACATTTCTTACCATGATCATATCTCACTATCCTAAAACATTCCCTCAATCTCCTAACCATGTGAACCTTTAAGTTCCCAATTTTTGGCCACTTGGATTATCTTTTAATTTGAGCAATTCATGAATGATTTCATGATGCCAATTTACCGAAAAGTAAGTGGATTGACATACGAACTCTTTGATAGTTAATTATCTGACTTACAAACCTTTCTATAGGCAATTACCATGCAATTCTTCCTTTCACCATTCTATACCCCACTTGGTTTAGAGTATAGGCCACATGTTAACTCCCACTAGACTGACTACGTCACATCTAGTCCAAGTGATATTAGTTCTCATCCTGGGGATCTCATTACTATTTCATTGAAGACTATCTTCATGACACATTTACTTTAGCCAGAGATTCCTAAGTAAAGACCCCAAAAAGAGGTGTAGGTATCATCTCCTTTTATCAGGATTGGTGAATCCTTTATTGGCTATCTAATTACCTTTGAATACTAATAGTTATACCCAATACAACAAGAAATGGTGTCAAAACATAGGATCAGTATCCAAGATATCCTTGAGTACCTCAAGTGTAAGGATATTTGCATCATTACTATGATAAGATTAATCACTAACATTTGATAAATCATTCATATGATAATCTCATAGCGGGTTATCTGATGTACTTACTACTCTTAGTAAGCATCCACTTGTTAACTCTAAACATCTTATGCTTATAGTTTATGAGATCCAATACTTGATTAAATCAAGGAGTATAACATGTGCTAGTCTATCCGAATTAGCAATGTCATGTCTCATTAATCCTATGACTAGGGATATTTTAGATACTAACATAATTGCATATGATAGGAATATGATTATCATGATCTCATCATAATTTCCTTCATGCTATATTTTATATCATGGACTTCATTAACTCGATTTAAGATCAATATCAATTCATAAATATGAATATCAAATTAATGAAAATTTCCTTTTCACTTTATTAATCAAAATAAAGTTTGTATAAAAGTGCTAAAAATGATTGCCTTTGGAGCATTACTCTAAAAACTCAATAGTATAATGTTATGTATCTTTGGCAAAATTGTTTCATTCTCTAATGCCTCTAAGCACTGTGGTTGTTTTTCTTCGCCTTCCAACTCTATTATGCATCTTTATTAATAAGAATCACCCTCCTTGTCACCTTCTATAGAGTGAAATCATTCAATCCATTGAATTTCTTAATATTGAACTTATGGATAGACATTAGATAGCAAGCCCTAGATTCACAAAGAAACCATAAACTCTAATACCAATTGTTGCACAAATGAAATAATATAAAAAGAAAATATATGAAGCAAAAAACATATAATTTATGCGGTTTAACTAATATGTGACTTACGTCTATGAATAAGGAGATGTATTTCTTTTATTATTGTGATAAGATGATAAAATAAATATAGTATAATTACATCCTTCTCGTTATATAATACTTATTAAGATACCATATATTAGAGCTACATAAAAGAAGTCTAAGGATAATGAAATTCTATTTCTATAAGTTCTCAAATTTTGTGTCCTGAATCTAGTGTCTGACCCACTGTTGATAAGGTATTGATATACACTGATTCCATGTCCCTGATCGATGTTAATTTGCTTCTATACTTTTCAATCTCCAAAAAGAGAATATCTCACAAATCTTAGCAATCTTAGAGAGCTTAAACATCAAGGTCAGAAAAGAAAATACTAGCCCATTCCATGAGATTAGGGGAGTTTTGAAGGTACCCATAAAGGAGTAACTTATTATACAAAGCTAATTCATGACAAAATTAAGCATCGTTAGTCCTTAATTAAATGTTATTAGGGAGATAAGATAAGGATATTTACAAATTGGTATTCATTTATGAATCTTTATGTAACTAAATAATCACTTTAACGCTGTCATAATGATTGTTGAAGAGGTTATGCACTCTATGTAGATGTTTTTGTAAATTGACTTAGAAAAGGTAAACAACTAAAAATGTCAAAAACCCTAATTAATAAACTGAAAAATAGTCAGTCCTACACACACACACGCACACATATATATACATATATGAATATCTCCAAATCCTTCTATGTTGTCTATAATGGGATGTAAGTTCCAAGTTCAAGCCATCAAGGGACATTTTGATTTGGATCAATTATACATAATTATTACTTCTTTGATAAAAAATAGCATTTGGTAAAAAAATTTAAAGAACGCAATATACCTATCAACAAGAAGAATAAGACTAGATATTTATAAAAATACTTCCCACAATAATAAAATATAAATTAGATGTCCATAATTTAAGTAAGGAAAATCATTAGTGATCAAATATTTGATTTTACTAAAAGAAGATTTTTTGTTCGCACTGGTCATATTGTTATTTTACAACAAATTACTATAATTTCTATTGATATGTCAAAATGCATACTTAAACATTATTTAGATATATTAAATTATAAAAATTTTCCTTTTCATTTACTAAAAGAATACAAGGCTATACTATGTAAATCTCTCCTATACCTTAGGAAATGTTGGAATTTTTTGTCCAACCAGGCAACCACCAGTACCATCACTACAGTAGGATTGTGCTTGTTTTTATCTGAAGTTGGTAAAGGTTAATTTAATACAAGAAAGTGATTAGTTAATGAACTTATCGATTTGGTTTGTGCAACAAAATACAAAAGTAGCTATATCTTTTGCATATGACTCTAATCATGAATTCCAAAGGCAAACACTACGAAATGACTTAGTTAGTATTCAAGCTAACATTAAGGAATCATGTGTGATACGAAGGGATTTCGATAGTACTATATATCCGTCTAAAGCCACTAATAATGTAGCTATCAAGAACTTTAAAGAGGGACTGAAAGGATGTGTAAAGAAATTAAGGACAAGTGACATGAGGTTTGAAGGGTGTTTCTATTTATGGTTTAACAAGAAAAGCCAATGATGAAGCATAAGCAAGAAATTAGATAGAGTCCTAATTAATGAGGATTGGATGAAGATATTCAAAAAGAATAGAGCAACCACCATGAATTTCCTAATTTCTTATCATTCCCTAATTTTCATAAGTGGTATTCATTATAAGCAAAAGAAGGTACCTTTTTAGATTTAATAATTATAATTTAGATGATGAAGGGTTTGAGGGAGCTATTTAGAGAGGACTATGAAGGTCAATAACAAGATGTAAAGCCTACATTTATGTCAAAAAATTAGAAGTCATGAAAAAGGAGCTTAAAATCCTTAATACCAAAAGAAATAGGAGTTCCTATATGGAGGTTTCAGCTTCAGAAGTAGCTTTGGAGGATATCCAGTAAGAAGTACATAAGGATCCAAGAGACTCATATTGGCTAAGTGAGGAGAAGAAAGCACTTGAAGCTTACACTAAATATTAGGTTACAATTCCATACTTAAACAAAATTCCAGATGCCTTTGGCTTAATGAAGCACCATTTCCATAAGGCATTCATTGAAAGTAAAAATACAAATAATATAAATTCCTTATAAGTAGGGAATTAAAAGGTGGTTAATACGCAGAAGGAACTCAAGAAGGAAGCCTATGCATTCTTTAGAAACTCTCTTGGAACAACTGGTCTAGCAAATTCTATAACATAAGTCCTAAAATCTTTCATTTCAAATCATTTTACTAAGGAGAAAGATAACTATTGAGTGGTCTTATTTAGGATCTTAAGTTGGAGAGAGTTATGTTAAAGATGAATTTTGACAAAGATCCAAGATTAGATGGTTTAAATGGAAGTTCCACCAGAAAGCATGACATTTAATCAAGGATAAGGTTACTAATATAGTAATGGAATTTTATTAGAAGGTGAAGATGCTTAAGGAGATCAATAAGACCTTCATATGTCTCATTTCAAAAATTGCTAACCTATGTTATTTTAATGAATTAGACATATATTTAATGGAAATATTTTTTATAAAGTTATATCCAAGATATTGGCTTCAAGGTTGAAAAGGGTTATCAAGCCTAGAATCTGCTTAACTCAAGGGGCTTTCATTAAGAGCAGATTGTTAGGAGACAATTAGTTATTGGCATAAGAGATTTCATTCTTAACCTTTTGGAAGCATTTGAGTTTCCTAACATCTTTAGGAAATAAATCCAGTCATACATCACAAGTACCTCTTACAGTGTACTTATTAATGTTAAGCCAATGAAGTTTTTTAAAGGAGGGAGAGGCATAAGATAAGGTGATCCCCAATCCCCTTATTTACTTATTCTACGTATGGAAGCTATCACAAGGTTAATTAAACATAAAATATAGATGGATCACAAATTCAAGTCCTAAAGTAAATATAAAAAGATGCAACTTTTTGGTTTATCCTTTTCTAATGATCCTCTATTATTCTCCGAAGCTCATGTCAAGCTATTTTATAACGTTATGACATTTATGATCACATTTTAAACAACTATCAAGTTTAGGGTTAAAAACTAGCAGAAGTTATATGATTCTTTCTGATAAAGCTTCTCAAGAAGTTGGTTAGTTGGCATCAATCACAGGAATATAGGTCAAAACCACTTCTTTTATGTACCTTAGATTACTTATATCTACTAGGAAGCTATACTTCAAGGATTACATACCCTTATTAGAGAAAGTAGAAGATTAGAAAATTGGTACAATAGATCATTATCCTTTATAGGTAAGGTCCAGCTAATAAAGATAAGATTATGCTCCTTATATATGCACTGGTATTCACATATGATATTGACTAAAATTTTTATCCAAAGCATTGGAAAAGTTTTGTTAGGAAATTCCTTTATGTGGACAGTCAGTTCATAATCTATAATACCAAGGTAACTTAGGAGGAGGCATGTAGACCATAGGAAGAGAGGAGGCTTAGCATTATTTCCTTGAGGCTTAGTAACTAGGTTTTTTCTATGAGATTACGAAGATTGATGAATTGTAAGGAATCCATTTAGGTTATATGGATTCATAAATATTTCTCGAGGGGAAAGAGTATATGGGAAAATCTACAAAATGTCTTCCATCTCGTAGTTTATGGGCTAATTACTTAAACTGAAGAATAAGCTAATTAATAGTTTTAAATGCATGATGGGTAGTAAGGAGACTGCTTCCTTTCATTTTGACAATTGGAATTGAATTATGCCAATAATCAATACGCAACACATGTGTAGATCGTTAGAGTTATTATATTAACTCTAAAATCAATACATGGAAGGCAGACAACTAATGAAGCAAATGTCCATCTAATCTCAGACATTCTTTACTAAGCCAGTAATTAGATATTCATGTCTTGATAGATATATTTAGGTATAACATCCTTTAAGGATGTTTACAAATAAATATTTTAAAGAGGGGCTTAGGATGAGATGCTAAAAGATCCAGTGGTTTGGAGTGATGTGGCATAATTATCAACTTCCTAAGGCTGCTCTCTTATTGTAGGTAGTTCATAAGAACATGCTTTATACCATAGAAAAGATTAAATTCATATGTTTGAATAATAGATGCTACCTTTGCACAGAGGATTCAGAATTGTTAACCCATTTATTCTTTGGCTATATTTATTCTAGTGTGAAATAGAGACAGATTATAAGGTATTGCCAATTTCACAAAGGAAGTCTAAATTGTTTTAAATTTATAGATTGCATATGCTCGTTAAGGAATACCTCTAAAAAGGATGAGGTAGTGTACACTATTGTCTTTACATCATGTATCTATAAATTATGAAAAGAAATAAATGATAGGTATTTTAATGGATTGCATAAAGACAAAAAAGAGTTGATGGTTGAATTGGACCAATGGGTTAGGGAACAATTGATGATCACAAGTTTATAAAGGGCTATAGTCCTAAAGTTGTGGAAGTTTGGAAAATAAATCTGATCACTATTATGTAAGAGGGCAACAATAAGGAGGACATTGATGGACTAGCCACAGAGACAAAAACGATTATAAACCCATTCCATAACAATTCTTGATACTTATAACACAAGCCTAATAACATAAGCTTAAATCATGCATATGTTAGTTATGATTAAAGGATGATGAACTTACAAGATAAATTAGAGCATAGATAACCACATTGAAGTATATGGAGCCTTGTTATGGTCTAAGTAATAAAAGAAAAAGTTTAATGGGATGAACGATCCATCATCAGGTTGCATCTGGTAAAATAAGCAGCATGGAATTTAGGAAAAGAAAAGTTTAAACAAGGAATTAAAGATAAATAGCAAGGAACATAGTAACTAAATAGTGAATATCTGTGAATGGAAGTTAGTGAAGCTAGAATCCATTCGAAGAAAGAAAAAAGTTAGAAGCACCAAGAAATTGATCCCAAGTAGATGAGAAGATTGTGAAGTCATTTTACTGTAGTGGAGTATCACTATGGGTTGTAGTGCAGCTAAAGAAAAGAAATATAGCATCAAATTTAGCATAGATAATACTTAGAGAGGCATATAGCAAGGGCAAGGGTGATGAAATGAGCTTGGAGATAGTACCCACCATGAATGCCCAAGACGTTTACTAGTTGACAAACACATTGTAGAAAGATAAAGAAAATATACTTTGAGTGGATAATAAATTGCCTTTTTATTCACACACAGAAATTTTAACACATTGACAATATATATAGACATTTGGTCCTTACAAATAGGAAATACATACTCCGTGAATTTATTTATTGGTGATACAAATCAAAGCACTAACATATAATATTCTTAAACAATAGCAATAAAAAAATAGAACATGTGTTGAGGAAGTGATTAAAAACTTGAATTATTCGATATTACCCCATTAATTCAAAGAAAGAGATAATTCTATTCATGATGCAAAACCTTTGCACTTTGTTCTCTGTGAGAGCTTTTGTCATCATAACTATAGGTTGCTCATTAGTTTTGCAATGAAGTAATTCAAGATCTCCTTTAGTGACTTATAATATGATGTAATGATATTGAGTTTTGATATGTTTAGTTTTGCCTTGGTGCAAAAGATTTTTTAAGAGATTTATTATAGATTTATTATTACAATAAATCTTTTTTGGTTGAACTTACTTCGATTCCAATTCTTACAAAATCCTTTTTAACCATATTGCTTGATAAGCAGTGGTTGTGGCAGCTATATGTTTAGCTTTTGTATTGAACAAAGCAATCACCTATTGTTTATTTGATACTTAAGAAGTAGCTCATCCACTGTAGCAAAACACAAATCCAATTATGATTTTTCTATCATTTACTAAACCAACCTAATCACTGTCTGTAAAAGCTACAATATCCTTACTTTCATTTTTCACATACTTGATCCCATAACTTATTATACCTAGAATATATCTCAATATTCTTTTAGCAACTCCAGGATGATGTCTACTTAGACTATGCATATATTAAGAATCAAGCTTATTACAAACATTAGATCAGGTCGAGAGTGTGTGAGATACATCAGACCTTCCACTAATCTTCTAAAAAACTTGTCATCCGCCTTTTCAACTCCATCTTTTAAGAGACATTTATCATTAGCATTAAAGGGAGTTTTGATAGCCTTGCAATTCACCATGCCAAACCTCTTCAGTAAATCTATAGCATACTTCTTTTGAGAAAGAGAGATCCCAATTGCATCTTGAACAATTTATAACCCCAACAAATAATATAGGAGTCCAAATCAATTATATCAAAAGCCTTCGTCATAGCCTTCTTAAAGGTATTCATTATGATAAAGGAATCACTAGTATAATTATTTAATCCGTACATAAACATATCATCAAAATAATTATTCCCATAACTCTTAACATACAAGGTAGGCTCATAATCAATTAGAGTCCAGGTCTTATTTTTTTAAATAGTTGCCAATTCTTCTTTTATTGCTCTAACCTATTCTTCCTTATTAGCTACATCTTCAAAGATGGCCTAAATTTCTGACAAGCTTCTTACTTTTCTTGGAGGAGAATCTAAAGTAGAGTCTTTTATGTATTAAGCTGGTGTATTAATGCTATTTCCACCAAAAATAGAATTCAAGTCAAGAGACTTTATATTAGATTCTATAATACCTCCAGTGGTAATGTGAGCACCATTTCCTATCCAATCTCAAGGATCTTCTTCATTGAAGATGACATCACAACTGATAATCAATTTTTTAGTGATGGGATTAAAAAATCTATATCCCTTTGTCTCTTTAATATAACTGATGAAAATGCATTTGATACTTTTCTTATCAAGTTTCCTTCTTAATCCTAATAGCACGTAAGCATAGGTAATAGAACCGAAAACTCATAAATGAATGACATTAGGCCTTCTACCAAACCAAGCTTCATAATGAGTTCTTCCTTCAATTGCTATTTGGTTGACAACATATGCAGTAGTAGCCACTGCTTCTACCCAAAAGCTTGGTGGAATATGTTTATCATTCAGCATGCTTTTGATTGCTTCAACATTTTTTTTGTTCTTTTATTCTACTACACCATTTTATTGTGGCGTATAGCTTTACTATTAGTTGCCTCTAAGCACCAAAATGGTTGCAAAATAATTTAAATTATTTAGATGTAAATTCTCCACTATGATCAATTTGGAGTTTCATGATTGAACACTCAAATTCCTTCACTTCATCTTTAACTTTCTTGAAAAAATTAATAACCTTTGCTTTCTTTTTTAGGAAATATAATGATGTCATTCTCTAGAAATCATCAATAAAGATAAGAAAATACCGACTTACTTTCAGGAACAGTGTTTGTTGGACCCCACACTCCACCCGTAGGTGATTGCGGGTTATACCTCGACGTGTGTTTGCGGGTTATACTGCGGCATCCAACCTTAATCAGTATTGTCCTCTTTGGGAATCGAACTCGCGACCCCTCAAGGTTTTGTT
>JANVCQ010000001.1:3176061-3196506 GCA_025531925.1 Erythroxylum plowmanianum
ATGATGAGAGACTCGCAGATGGGCTTGCTTTCATGAATCAGAACTGGGATTTTCTTGTAAACAGGGTTTGATTCAAGAAGAAGCTGGCTTTTAGCACCAAACTGCTCCTGAAGAAACTCATAATCAACGGACTTGACATTAAGAGCAATTCTAGCCCTCCAAACAAACGGACTCGGCCATGCACCAATAAGCTTCACGTCACCTTGAGCCATGGATCCACTCTTGAAAATACTCTCACAAGGGCTATAAATCTCTCAAAACCTATCAAGCTCTGGACCATATTAAGTGAGCGTAACGTGTATTTATAGCAAGGAAAGGAAGACAATTCAGAACTGAATAAAGTGACGGTGTGGTGTGTAAGACAAGGGTAGGCGGTGGAAGGCATGAGATAATGAAACGGTCCAAAGGAGCGTTACCCTTCATTTACCGCAGGCTTTATGATGCCGGCGAGTCTAGATCTTCTGTCTAATTTTATAGTGTTTTATATATCATATTTTATGAATCTTAGGTATTTATTTGTGTAGATTTTATATAAATAAACGTGACATTCGCATAAATAAATGACTGAGATTTATGGGATAGAATAAAACACCATAAAATTGAACAAAGAATCTTGTGCCAGTGTTGGTGTTGCCAAAATGTTAGCTTTTAATATTGGAATCTAAATAGTTTTATTTGTTAGTTATCTTGTTATATTTACAAATATTTTTAAGTATTTGAGTGCATTTTTCATTTTGAGTGTATTTTTTATACTTTAATTTTTTTATTTTTACTAACATACGAATCTAAGATATTTCAATTAAAAAAGTAGTGGTAAAAAAATTTCGCAATTATACCTTCTAAGTTTTAAGTAACAATTTAAAAGTAAAATTTTTTATTTTTATTTATTTTTAACTTATTAAATATTTGAACATATTATAGTTAATTTGTAATTTGTCATTAAGGTGGACATTATATTAGCATTTTAAATCAAAACATAATATTAAATAATATTGTGTTTATTTGTATTTCTCCTTTTCTATTTTTAAATTACTTATTATTTATAAAATATAATTAAAAATTAATAAATAATTTAATTTTTGTAATTATAATTTTCATTATAGTTTTATCACATGTAATATTATTGAATTTGTGTTATTGTAGAGATTTACATAAATTTTGTTATAATATGTCTAAATCAAAAATAGATATCACATGAAATTGACAAGCTTATCTTAGGAGACTTTTCATGTGTTTCAACTTTCATGGCTAGCCGAATGACACCAACGATGGTGTACATACCTTGTAATATGCAAGTCCTGTTCCGTCTTTAAAACACACCACATACATCATACATGCACACAATTCCTCAGGAACTCTTCATTTTATCAGTCAAACCTAAAAATTTCTGTGGCTAACCCACACCCGCGTACCGGACCACAGCCTCAGGTTGGCTTCAAGAGCGTTGCATCCCATGATATATGGGGTATTGACGCAGCATTTCTTTGCATGTTCTTTCACCTTCAACAGAGACGTTAGGGACTTGAAAGGATCTTGGAAGTATCATAGTGCAAATATTTGTCCATGGTTGTCGCGTTCTTGATTGTCTTCTCCTTTTCTCTTTCTGGGTAGGTCAAACTTGTGGATGCAATTGGAAGGTAACAGCAATATCTGAACCTGTGTGGGCTCTTCTTAGCCTTGCAATGCAAGAAAAGGAATTAAAAAGAAAATCCAAATCCGATGCACCAGCCGGGAATCGAACCCGGGTCTGTACCGTGGCAGGGTACTATTCTACCACTAGACCACTGGTGCTTGTTGGACGAAAGGCTTTTGAGTTAGTTAAACTTAATATCAGATGTTGACAAACGGAACATCAAAGGTCATCATGCTTGAGTGGTCCCAAACAAATACAAGGCCTTTAAGTTTCTGATCAGATGGGGAAGCCGGAAAGGGTTCCGATGATTGAATTTTTACGGTACGGTGCATGATGAAATGAATGACAGAACACGACTTAATTGCCCCCGAAAACCATATTTAGAAATTGATTGAATGAACCAAAATTGAGTTTTCAAAACTTGTCATGATCCGTTAAGGTTATTAGAATTGTTAACTTGTCATATCAAAATCAATGTGCTACTTTAATTCAGATACATGTTCTATGATAAATCTATAAGTTTTTAATTGTACAAATTCTATATTAAGATTATCTATTGAAATTGTTAAATTTCAATTATGAAAGAATATACAATATAGGTCCTTTAAATTAAAATTAGAGCGATCTGATTAATAATGCATCCTTCTTCAATAATTATATAAATCAAGCATGAGCCTTATTTCAATTAAAAAACTCTTAAAGCATTTCGTCCCCCATTCCAACAATCCTAAAGTTGTTAGACATATATGATACAAAATCAATCCTTACTCCATAATTTAGGGACTAGATCTGTTGTTCCCATTTTTAATATGCTTCCGTAGTTGAATAAATCTCAACCATCCATTGTAGTTGCGAGGGGACACAACAAAAGGAGAACAGCAGATATGAAGCTCATAATCTATGACTTCTGTAATTGGCTATTTGAAACATATTGCACATAACATATCTATCAATTACATTAGCAAATCGTGACGAATCACAATTTTTCTTTCACCCTTCTAATCCTTCTTATTTGGACATTCTCTTAGCGATGATAATGGGTCGGTCAGGACGAGCCTATGGTATCACACGCCGACGTTAGACTTGACCAACCTGTCTTGATATATTATTTTTTAAAAAATTCAAAAAAAGCTTACAATATCTCAAGCTTGGACTTGGCCTGAGATTGGACCAAGCCTAGAGCTGATCGGTCCTAACTCGAGCTGGGCTCTAGGAGGACAAAGCTAGCCCCGGTCGATATATTATCTTTTAAAATTTTGACAAAACGATGACATTTCGCTCTCTGTCAAGCCTAAAAATTCGGACCTAGGCTTGAAGTCCATGCCTACTATCATGTCTAGTTTGCTCGCAATTGTAGAACCCGACTATCCCTAAACCATTCGGTTTAGATCCTCTCATGGGTGAGTAATATTTACTCTACTTCCTCTTTCGATGTTGAATTTTCTCACATATGGCTATTCAACTTGAGAGTTTTCACTGGAACTGAGTCTCCGAACCAATAATGTAGCTAGATGTTCATAAGAGAGGCGTAAAAAACAAAGCTTAATCATTATTTGATCCTCATCCGCAATAGTCACATCGAGCCTCAACAAATCGATGACTATTTTGTTGAATGCATATGTTGTTTCAGATATGTTCCCTCTTTACATCTTCAGCCGTGTAGTTTTTGCTTGATGTATAATTTGTTTATAAGAGACTTAAACATGTAAGGACTCCTTAGCTTCTTCTATATTTCCATAAGGAATATAATATCCATTAACTGCATGACCTCGTCACCTAATAGTTCTAGTTACTCGTGCCTATAACTCCTCCCAATCAAGCTCTTTTATGTCATCATCATCATCACATCCAGTCTGAAGTTTCGTAATAAAATAAAATCTGAAGAGACCTAGTAATACATAACCTTACCCTTATATAATTAATAGAGAGATTATTTCAGATAGACCCAAATGCAGATATGACAATAAAAAAATAATACAACCTCTTCAATAAGTGTTATTGCTCCTCTATGTCTTCTAGCTTATTCTTATGTAGCCCCTTCAATAAGGGTTATTGCTCCATCATATCTTTCATTCACTATTACCACAGTCTGAAGCTCCAATTCAATTGAGTTTTCCACTTCAAAAACAAAGATAATTTTAAAAAGAAATCTTTAATTTATCCTATGAGAATGAAAATAAATGAATAATAGTGTACCTAACGTTGCTCCTTTTGTATTTTGGTTAACCATATCTAAAAATAAAACCAATCATTGCTGTAAACGTATTCGTGGACCTAACATTGTTATAACATTGATTATTTGTATGATCATATGGCATATGAGTGCTTCTTTCTCCAAGATTTTGTTCTTTGCCTTTTCCGCAGGCTAGAGTGTCAATTAAATACTGAATATGTATTCTTTTTTTTTTTAATACAAGGAAAAAGAAAACTAGTACAAAACTAGGGCAGAGATTTGCGATACAAGATGCCGTGAGAATCACGGGACATAGAGGCTATGACAAGTGACGACGCCTCCTGAAGAGTGTGAACTCGGGGGCTAGAGTAAGCAGCAAGAGTGGCCAGACTGTCCGCACTCTGATTGCCTTCCCGATGCACGTGTTGTAACTTTAAATACCAAGCTCGACACAACAGCTCCCGGATACCTGTCACCAAAAGAGAATAGTTAGTTGACGATAACTTGGCTGAGGAGAGGATATTTATGACCTCCAAGAAATCTACTATGAGAATAACTCTCCGAAAGCCCAAGTTCCAAGCTAAGATAAGACCCGAGTGGACTCCTCAAAGTTTCGCAGCAAGGGGGACTTCGGTCAATATGATGCAGAAAGCCCCCATACCACTTGCCTCGCTAATTCCTAATCAACCCACCAGTCGTGGCAATATTGACCCCACTCTTGAGTGTTCCATCAGTATTGAGCTTGACAAGGTCTTTCATGGATTTGGCCCATCCCATGAATATGTATTCTTTAATGAACCTTCAAACCACAATTCAACGGACATCCTTAATTTGAGGGTGGAGGGGTAGCCAAGGTAAATTGTCAATTAAAAATATGTTATATCTACCAATATTTCTAAACTTGGATATTGGCCCAAGAGCAGGCGTCAAGCCTAGCTCAGCCTAAGGCCCGACAGATAATGTACTAAAATGATGTCGTTTTTTAATTTATTAAAAAATATATAAAATTAGGCCAAGTTAACTCGGTCTAAACTATCGTCGTGTCTAAATATTTCCATAATAAAAACACACAAAAAGAACTCGTAAGAATAGCATTGAATGAAATAAGTAAATCTATATAAGGGAAATCAAAACTACGCACGTTAGAAAATTTTAATAACTTGTCAAGCTTATATGATAAATATTTTTAATTTTTATCTGATATGTAATTATTATTAGTAATAAAAATATAATTATATTGTTATTAACAACCAGACATATTTTTTTATTTGAAAGAAAATCAAAAATCAAAAATATAAAATGAAAACTGAAAATCACACCAACAAAATATAGAAGATGGATCAGAAATCTATGCATAGCCTCGTGCGGGAGAACCAGTTCAGATTCTCCGTGTTTTTATTTTATTATTTCACTTCACCGCTGTAGTGGGGTAATGTTAAGGTTGATGAATGTCAGGGGCTAGAAATATCCTGAGAGAATAGAAAATGCTTTGTCTAGATAATTCAGTATTATCTCATTCTTCAGGTTCTGGAGTTTGATTGCAGGAAAACAGCATAGTTTTGTGTAGAGTTAAGAATTAACTGAGAGATGAGTAGCAAGTGCACTTTTTGCGGTCAAAGACGAGTTCATAAATCTACAACCAAGAAAAGAGTCATGAAAACAAGGCATCTTATAACAGGAAAAGCAAAGGGATCAAAAGCTAGCCAGCCTGAAACCGAAAGTCTCCTTCTAACTAATGCCAGTAAAACAAAAAAAGCACGTCCTTCTTCACTCTCAGTTTCACAGAGAAAAGAAAAAGAAAAGCAAAAATTAAGTAATTAGCTCCTTCTTCAGTATATAATGCACAGCAATACCATTGCTCTTCACATCGTATTCTCTCTTCTTCTGAACTCCTTATATCTCTCTTCTATTTTCCTCCATTGACTCATTAACCCCTAACATGACGCTGAAACCTTCTTGTGCAACTTTTCTTCTCTGTCTTTTCTTCTTCATAGCTTTTCCAAGTTTAGTATCGTCACAAGCTTGTAAGAGTTCTTGTGGTGAAATTCCCTTGAAGTATCCATTTGGAACTGGCCCTGGTTGTGGCGATCCAAGGTTCCAACAATATGTGAGTTGCAACCAAGAAAAACTCTCCTTCACCACACACACTGGTTGTTACCCTGTAACAAGCATAGACTATAGCCAACAAGTCATGTACATCTCAGATCCTTCTATGTCAACCTGTGCTTGTACTCAAACAAGCAAAGGTTTTGGCCTCGACTGGGATGCACCTTTCTCTTTCCATGATGACACTGTCTTCACGTTACTCGATTGTTCCACCACTTCTTCGCCTATCTTCCAAATCAATGGCTATGATGGTGATAACAGCTCCAAAGTCCTTCGATGTGATACAACAGGTGCACCCATCTGCGGTTTCTTGTATACCTGCAGAGCAATCAGTATACTCAATCTCCCTATCTCTACGTGTTGTGTGTACACACCAGTAGATCTCGGTCCATCGTTTGAAATGGATTTGCAGAAGTTGAAATGCACCGCATATGCTGGGTTCTACAGCTTCAGTGGCCAGGAATCTAACCCTGAGAATTGGAAGTATGGAATAGCACTTAAATATAAGTTCAATGTGTACAACGACTACCCAACTTCATGTGCTAATTGCGAGAGGAGCGGTGGAGCTTGTGGCTATGGTGGAGTTTACAGTTCGTTTGTTTGCAACTGTCCCAATGGCTTCAACACAACATCAGATTGTCTCTTCGGCTCTTCATTTAATCAAATTTCAAGGCTTCTGCCATGGCAGACAGGTATCTTTATCCTCAAATTTTCAGTTCTGAGAAATTAACATAGTTAATAATATCCGAACTTATAATCGTGGCATTGTTGCAGGTAATTGGCCTATGTATGCACTGGGATACTTTATTCTTTGGACCTTGTAGATTGGAAATCCAAACTTCTTTAAAAGGGTGGACTATCATCTTCAGTTAAAAAAGTTTCTTTACCAGAGTGAAATAAAGAACGCAAGTTTCCTGTACTCATCAGAACAGAAGTTGATTGTTTTTAATGTAACTTCAGATGGAAGGAATGTGCAGAAAGAAAATAGCCACCTTTATCTCAATTTCAATTTCTGAGCTTCATAATTGTACTGTTCACTGACTACTTAAAAGCTAAGCAGCTTGAAAATTTCACTACAAGTATTAGGTGAGTCAACATTGTGATCCAGCTAGCACAGTAGGCCTTTATCTCACAGAAAGCTTGCCAGCATTAAAAATTACATCTGGGAATATGGTTCTCACTTTTTATCACTATATCCACCGAAGAAGAATCAATTTCATTGTAAAGGTTCTTTTCCTTGGACCTACTTGTTTAGCAAGCTCCAGGAAGCAAAAAATCGAGCATTATATGCAGCTATAGTGTTATTCTCATCATTAAGATCAGCACTTTAGAACCATTATGCACTAAACAAAGTTGTAAACTAATGGAAGTGGTGGAGGCTAACGGCTGCCATTGCAAGGCCGAAACTTACAAGGAGTTTCATAAGAAAATTTGACACTGTAGTAGATTAAAGTACGGCAGAACTGTGCTTAATCATTCTTCTTCCCTGCATTCGTTTCTAAACTACAGCACTGTTTTGTTAAATTTTAACCTTTAGCTATTTAGACAAAAAGCTTCCACTCTCACCACCAAGCAACCTTCTGGAATTTAATAAAATGCACTTTGAAGTGCTTTTAAGTATTCTCTTTTTATTCTGCTTGTGGTCCACGTATATGTCGACAGATCATTCCTTCAAGCAGCTGAGAACTGAAAGGCAAAAGCTTTTTCTGTAAGGCCAATAAATTCTAATCTCCTCCACAGTGAGTTTTCAGCTTCAAATGATGCTAAGTTTCCTGCTTTTATTCAATATGAAAAATTATTCATGTGAACCAAAAACAAGTTAAAAGACTCCATAAGTCTGTTCTTAAATATTGCAAGTCCATTTTTTGAGTTTGTTTTGCAGAGAAAGGGAGATCACAAGGAAAATTTGTATATTACTTCCTGAAAACAATGTTCCTCGACCATTCCCTTCAACTATGGGAACTGGTTTTCCAGGAAAAGAAAACCCCATTAAATATCTTCACTTCTCTGCAGGAATGTACAACAGCCTCAGCAATTGTTTCTTATGTGAAAACTTTCTTTCTTCCAACTTCCCAACTTTGTAGCTCAATGCAGCTACAGCCTGCGCTTTAACTATCATCTGGTATTGCAGCAATGAGGCTTTCCTTCTTGTAATTTGTCCCACAAGCACATCATCTGCCTCGGCGACTGGTAATGAGCAGTGTAATAATCATCAATGCACCCATGCTGGCAGAACTTGAAGCTGTGTACGTACTCCACAGGTTTCGAACTGTTGAACTTTTCAACCCACATTCCCATACTCACATCTTCCATCTTAAACAACTACAGGATGGGAGATTGATTTTAGATTATGAGTTAAGGCAGTCACAAAATCCCATTAACTTAGATGAAAATGATGTGATGCAGACATCAACATGCAAGCACATACAACCACCTAGGGAGAAAGGAATTTTAACATACCCTCAACTTATGATTTTCAAATTCTGTGACAATGAAACACGCAATGTCAGACGACAGCATGTAACCTGGACCATCTGCATATGGTGGATATTCTTCTTCTGACCACTCCTGTACAAGGGAACCAATGAAAACAAGGAAACAATAGTATATCAGGGACACCCAGGATGGCCCTCCACTGAAGAAAATAACAGAGGATGAAAGCCCTCTTCCCCAGTGTCCTAGTACCCTTTTAAGAACCCAGAACAATTGCAACTCAGCTTATAGCAAAAGGCTGGTAAACAGTAACAATTTCTCTGTACGTGGTTCGTTTACCCTAAAACATACCTCAAAAGTCACTGCCCATTTGCCACTGCGCAGGGGCTTGTGGTAGTAATTCATGTTTCCCATGAATAGGCTTCTGTCTCCATCAAATTTCTTAGCTTCCTTGATTACTTCATCAACTCTAACAAATGTGTCATCATCACACTTCATAACATACTTTGCAGCTATTCTGTGGGTCTGTTAATCGAAAAAGAATTCAAGTTACCTTCAGTGGTCCTATTATAATTCTAGAATTAAAAAATAACAAACTGAACACAAAATTGCAACTTGCAATCCATAACGAATAACGACTCTAGGAAAGACAAGATCAACACTCCGATCACTCACCCCATATTCACAAATTGCAAGAGTCTTTAGCACAACTAGGCTGTAGTGATCCAAGTAAGGAACAATAACAACATCTCCAAAATACTTTGCTTCTTTCTTTAACTCTGCATTTATTTCTTTCTTTCCGTTCTGTCAGAATGTCACAAAACAATTTAGCATTTATATAGATGCATAGAGGATTCAAAAAATTAATCAAAGCCTCCATTCTACAAATTTACCAGAGCTACAAAGAAACGTGCAACCACCAATGAAGATTTTATCGATTTATGCTGCATCCATGTTTTCCTTACAGCCATCCGCTCAGCAAAATGGTTAGCAGCAGATAGAATACCAATGAATAGCTCTACCTGCCCCCGAAGAGGCGGCGCTTGCCACTTAGGAGACATCTCAAGATGCTGCTGTGAAGCGAAGGTTGGAAACGAAGCAGGTAAAGAAGCAGCAAATACAGAGTGCACATTGATATCTTCATTTAAGCACAAGGCAGTGGCATCCTCAAGAACAAATCCCTGATGAACGTCAGAAACTACTTTAAGAACATCTGTAACGACAGATTCGTCAAAAGTGCCAGGATTGTTCAAAAGTTGAGAGAGTAATTCACCGGTCGGTATGGGAATGAAGTGATATGCCTTCCATCCACGTTGATATGGTATCCTTCAAAGCCAGCTCTGAGTGTAAGAACAAATAACTTGCCCTCGACAAACGGGAATGGCCACTGATAGGAAATCCTTTTCCTCCGCCCGATTAGCTTATTCAACCACCAAGAAAGCTTAGAATGTTCCTCGTTATTAGTATCTTTACGAAGCCACTTTTCACATTTCACCTGTCCATCAACTTCCAGAAAAACAGAAAACGAAAGGATAACAACATCAGAAGATTGGAAACTATTTTCCCATGTGCGAGAGAACAAGACACCCTCAAATAAGGAGAAGTAAATTATTTCCAAAACGTAAAAACTAAATACAAAAAGAACTGCCCTCAGCAACATATCAAAATTCCTCGTTACACCATAATACATAAATGATTTATTAATGAGAACTACACCAGAAATGAATCAAAGTCAGACTGCATTCATCACATTGATCACAACCTTGAATTAAATCAATCTTAACAGCATTACCTTTGTCAGTCTCAAACAAAACAGCCCAGATAACTACATGAGAACAGACTCACCAGTTTCCTCTTTAGCTCTTGAGCCCCACCCCTCGCATCTCAATGGACTCCCCCACTGCATTCTATAGCAAGTGTTCTGCTCTATCACAGGTTTACCGCTCCAATCACCCTTCAATCTAGGATTGAAGTGTAAAATCCTTGGTGGGTCCTCACCATCAACGGTCTTAAGCCCCTGCAGCTCCATCACGAACTGTGAAACCATCAACGCACTTTCTCCTTCTTTCAACAATGAAATTTTCGGGTCTTTCTCTGGGTGTGCCCATTTCGGCTCTCCAACCACCGTTATGTGCGATCCTAGAGCCAACCCGCATGGAAGTTCCATGATCCTTTTCCGGGTTGAGAACTCCAACGCGGATAAAGCAATCGAATCGGGACATTTCTCGACCATTTTGTCAATGCTATTCTCACTAACTTCAGTTAGCTTAGAGCTTTGCGTTTCGTCCCAGAGTTTTTTGCCAGCTAACAACGCCTGTTTCGCAGCTTTATGCAGTGGACTGAACTCGTCGATACTGTCGAATATAGTTTCATTAAAGAACACACCTGACGCTTCAATCTCTTCTCGCATTTTCCTCGTCTGAAGGTGGTCGATATATCGTCGGGTTTGGAAGTCAGTTCCGACCAGCCCCCGCTGGCCGTCAAATGACAGGGACCTATAGCCATAGACAGTTCTGAAGACCAGTGGCACTTCAATGCCCATAAAGAGAAGGTAGACAAAAAGCACAGCCATAAGAGTCTGGATCAATGTGACTCGAGTCGGCGGCGTTAATGACTCGAACTTGGCTCGCTTCATTGTCGGGGTGTGTTGAAGTAGTGAAATCGAAATGGTTAATTTGATTGGAGGGACCTTATAATTTAGTGCTTAAATGAAGCTGCAGTTTGAGTTCTAAATTGGAGTTACAAGGTAAAGGCACAGAGAGCCTTGGCAGGAGATGATTTAGGAAGGTTGAAAGGCAAAAGTCATTTCCATTGAAGGAAAGGCAAAGATGGTGCAAATACTTAGACAAGAACGTATCTTTACGAGAGACCCATGTTTTAAATCCCGAGTTGCCAAAAACAGGACGCGTTTTCAAAAAGATTCAAGTTTGGAGTTTCACCTTGGACAGGCTTTTGTCAGAAGTTATTACATACATAAACAGAGAAGAGATTGAAACTACTAAGAATTTGTGACAGTAACGTTGAAACGAAAGGGAAGGTTAATTAATACTTATAAGATATCTAATTAAAAAACGCATGCCACGTGTGGTTACTAGAGGTCAACATATTAATATTTATAAGATATTGATAATTAGATGGCGCGGCACTAAGTCAACGAGTTAGGTTTTTTTTTGGGCCTGATTAGGCCTTAGGTTAAACTCGAATTCGGGGTTGCCTAAATTTGGCTAGACCTAAGATTCGACAGGCATGAACAAAATGACCTCATTTTGCTAAAAAGATGTTGTTTTGAAAATTTTTTAAAAAATAAAATGTCTAGTTGACTCGCCTATGACCCAGTTGGGCTCAGACCTAGGCTCGAAATTGCATAAGCACATATTAGAGATTGTCCGATCATTTGTCATCCCTAATAATTATCCACTTATTCTTGAATTCTTCGTCATTGTGGCTTCTTCATTCAACAACTAAAGGTGATAATTGTGAGACACTACAATGAAGCTGACTTTTAGCTACGTTTTTTTTTGCAACGATTTGAAAATCGTCACTAAAAATCAGCTTTTAGTGACGATTTATGAATTCGTGTAAAAGTCCAGCTTTTGGCAATGGTTTAACGATTTGTTGCTAAAGGCTTATCTTTTACGACGGCATGGACGTTTCGTTGCTACATGTCGAAGATTTGGCAACATTTTGACGATTTGCGTAATCATCACTAAACATTACAATAATGTAGACTTTTGGCTACGTTTTTTTGCTACGATTTTGGAAATCATTGACAAGAGTCAATATTTAATGACGATTTTCTAAAATTGTCGCAAAAAATTAAAATTTTGGCCACAATTTTGTAAATTGTTGTGAAAAGTTAAACTTTTGAACTTTTAGCGATGAATTAAGTTCAACTTTTTGCGATGATTTCTAAAATCTTCACCAAAGGTTTAATTTTTAACGACAATTTTAAGAAATTGTCCCTAAAAATTAAGTTTTCACGAGGATTTCTAAGATTGTCACTAAAGGTTTAATTTTTAGCCACCATTTTCAAAATGGTCGCTAAAAGATTAAGAGCAAAAACTAGGAGGGAACGAAAAAAATGGCGCAAATAGGAAATCATAAAACAAAAAAACTCATCACTCAACCCTAAAAGCAATGCATTATCTCTCACCATCCCATACCTAGCCTTCGAATTATAGCTCTGAGACTTCGGCTACCTCGAAATTCTCGACCAAAGCTTAAACATCATCACCGCCGCCAACGTTAGCTCCACCACCCCTTCCCATAGCACCACTTCAACTACTAGCATAACAGGTGGCTTCTTCGTTTCTTTACTCTCTCATGTCCTTACTTTGCTCTCTATCTTCACTCTCAATCCCTTCTCTAATTTCACTACCGATAACTTCTCCATCCAAACTCCTTCTTGGACTCGCTCTTTTTTTTTGGATTGTGGGTCTTATTCATTACAATTGAGGTCTCACCAGGCTAGGCTTTGTGCTCATGAAATGTCAAGCATTATGCCAGAAATTATGCTTTTCTCTTCCTTCTCTTCTTTGTTTGTACTTTATATTGTACTCTCTCTCTTTCTCTCTACATGTATGTATGTTTATATGAGAGTTTAGTGGTGTATGTTTAGTTTCGGATGAAAATTGAAGAAATGATGAAATATTTTATAGATCGTGGAACGAGGTGCATAATTCAACTTGATGCAAGAGAGAGAGAGAGAGAGATTGGGGAGAAGGTTCTAAATTCCGGTGATCAGGACCTCTTCAACAAAGAATTGCAACTCGACACCAAGGCAGTTTCTTCTTTCACTCCTCCTAATTCTTGAAACTTTTAACTCTGATTTTAGTTTCTTGCATCTCTGAATCCTTTATTTTTCTGTTTTCATTTTACAATCCACAGGTTTTCTACTTTGACATCGATGAAAACAGAAGGGGTTGCTTCTTGAAGGTTTATTATTCATATCCCTTTCTTTTCCCTTCCTTTTTCTTTTCTGGTCATCATTTAAGTTTTGCCCCTAAACTTTGCACTCTTACTTCATTGTCCTAGCAATTATAGGTTACGGCAGGATGAAATGTTCCAAGTTTGTGTTGTTGACTTGAATACTTTAATTTTCTTCTACTTATGTACCTTTCTTAAGGCCTATGATTGATGATAGTTGTACACTATTATTCATTAGATTTCTATGTCAATGAGTATGGGTAATGTTAAAGATGGGGTTTAAGTATACTTTTATGGAGATTAATCGTATGACTAGGTACACAAGTGACCAATATGTACAAATTCTCTTATTCTTACATTTACTCTTTTTTCTTTTTTCCTTTATTTGATATTTAGATGTGATTAGTTTGACTAGAGTTGTTAACCCGGGTGTATGAATCTATTTCAGGTTTAGGAGTTGCAGAAGGAAAAACTTGAATTAGAATCAATTTTGGAAATGTATAGGCGGCAAATTTATAACAATAGGTACATTATCAAAGAAGCATTGTGGAAATCTTTTCAGCAATTGATAATCCTTTAGGGATATGCCTGTGGTATTTATATGTATATACTACTAAGGGAGACTAAGTAGGTCCTTCCCCATTTCTAGTCCAACCAAAGTACAATATGTAGTTCCATAGTTGCAATAAATGAATGATTAATTATATTATTTGTTAATTAAACTTCTTACAAGGTGATTATGTGTGAATCATCTAAAATTTTTTCCATTAATGTCATAAAATTTGCCTCCTTTTCTATCTGCTCAGGGTCCTTTCAATCGTCTCATCCAACTATTTTGTGCAGAGATTTACTGGAGATAAAAGAATTTGGACGTAGGGCTAATGCTTAAGCTGAGGTCCTGAGGAATGCATTGGATGAACACAGTCTAGAGTTAAAAGTTTGAGCTGCTAATGAAGCTAAAGCTACTTGCCAAGATAGGGTGTTTATTGCTAAAGTTGAAATAGCTCAATTGAGGATCGAACTGGAAACTTCTAAATGGCTAGGTTTATTGTTTAAGTGTCTTTTCAAAATCTATGAATAATTGAACTTATAATAAGAATAGTTTGTATTTCTTTGTCAGAATTACAGCAACAATATCAAGATATTTCTTTGTTTCCTTGGATTCTTTGCTTTAAAGTGTTTCAATTCTTGTGTTTGCATGAATGACTTTTTTTCACCTTGATAATCTATGTATCTAGTGTCGGTTCTTACTAATTTAGGCACACTAAAAATACCAATTCGTTTATGAGCTGGTTAATTTTTAATTATCAATACTTGTGATTTATTCTCCTGAATGGCAGTATTATTAGGTAGCTATCATTATCTATTAGCTTAATTCTATTTTAGCTGAGACGCTTATCTATGGCATGTGGCTTTAGCTATAATGCAAGATTTTTTATCAATTATAATGTATAGCCATCCTATAGAAGTTATCTATTGGTTGTTTAGGTCATATTTTGATTAGTAGTAGAACAAAATCATAGGTTTAGTTTTATTTAGTTGTGACTGCATAATGCAAAAAATGAGGGAGTGGATATAAATGGACACTTCTAGTTTTAGATTAGGATTAGTTAGAACTAAAATTCAAACCTCTATTTTCTATATTATCTTCAGCACACTAGTAAATTCACTTGTGTTCTTGCCTTACACAAGTCTCCTTTCTTGTTGTTATAATTTCTAATGCTACTTTTTGTTATATAACTCTTCTGCATGATTTTGCTTTTCTAAATTTTTTTCTACATTTGTACCCAAAATACGATGCTTCTAGTTTAATTGTTTAATGCAACTATATATGGGATGTTCATAGTTGAACAAAAAAAATTGAATTAGTTAGTAATTCCTTATACCACAGTTTATGGATCTTCAAAATAGATAATTTGATATTTCTAAATTCATGTTTTTGTTATTATCTTAGGGATAAATCACATATGTCTATGCTAACTATTTGTCTCTGTTTTTATGATCATGTTTTGTAAAATTTACAAACTATCTTGTTTATGCAAATACATGAGCAAAAACACTTAGCAAGTATATGCTCTAAAAAATTAGTGGAGATCAAATCTTTGGAGGTTCTTGTAACGCCCCACATTAGGGGTTATAATATTGAGCAATTAGCAATGCATGGTATGCTTTGCATATTTATGCATTCACTTATAAGTTAATATGTATTTTTTTGACACATACAAATATTTGTACATGCATTCATTGACAATTCCGGGTATAATTGGTTTCTAAATGTGATTAAAATGAGAATTTTGAGTTTTTATGTGTTGAGAATTTATTTGGAGCTTATTATTATTATTACTACAAAATTTTGGTGAATTTTAGAAAATTTATAAAAAATTTGAGGTGTTTTAGACTAGAAAAAATATTGAAATAAGAGACAAATAGAAATGTGACAATTGTATTAGAAATTAATTAACAAATAGACAAATTATGAAGTGAAAAATGGATAAAATCATATGTGACATATGAACCTATAGCTAATAGACAAATGGTAGCTTATCTAGTGGATAAGTGGAAGACATGCAATGGAGAAATGTGTTAAAGCACTAATGAAACACCTAGGCATTAGGAATGCAGCTCCTTTCTTTGGTTTCACCGAAAATCATCTTCCTTCTTGCTTTGCCATCACCAAAACCCATTATTTGCTCTAAGACAAGTAAGTTTTATGCATGTTTTAGTGATTTAAATGGATGCATATGTAAATGGTGTATATTTTCATGCTTGTGGATTGTTGCATGCGTAAATGGTGTTGATGCATGTGTGGGTGGTGAAAGAAGAAGCAAATTCGGTGATAAGATTACCAAGATGTAGGGTTGTCGTCATTGGAATATGTTATATGCAGTATTTTACGGAACGTACATCTGTATTTAGGGCATAACTTGATATGTGAGTATCCAAATTGGATAGAGTTTGATTTATATTAAACTAGAGACGTAGAAATACATTTTTTATGGAAGAATCAAATTTGAAATATGTTCTTAAGAGTCTGGAAATTTGGCTTGAAGATAAAAATGGTGTTCTGTCGAGGTATGAGAATAGTCTGTGAAATTTTGATTATAAATTGTAGGATACTGAACTAAAATGCATGATATTAGTGTCATTAGACTTTCAAGACATTGAGGAACATTTGATTAGTAGAAGATTTTGCCCAAATACCCCATTGTCGAGGTCAAAATGGTCATTCAAATTAGACCTGAAATCTACTTAAGAAAAATCTAGAAAAAAATTGATAAGTTTATGAGTGATTTTATGAAAAACAAATTGGTTTGAGAATGAGTTGAGATGATATGGAAGTGAATGTAAGGGTAGTTTTGGATGTGTACAGAATGAATAAACTAAGAAAGTAGTAAAGTGATAAGTGCAGAAAATGTGGTAAACAAATGTTGAAGATGATGAATATTGGTGAAAATTTTCTAGTTTTAGTATTTGTACTTAATCTTGCATTTTGAGTTGTTTTAGAGTAAGGTGAGTTGGAATGGGAGTGGAAACGTAGAAAATATAAGTTTAGAAATGTAGTAGAATGAATAAATCAGTAGGAAGAAGAGTGAAAAAGTCTGCAGCTTCGGTGATGAAGGAAGAAGCCTACGTTTTAGAGAGAGAAGAGAAGAGTAGTTGCACTTGAAGGTTTTTCCAAAACCGAACTGTGTTGATTCTTTTAGCCACAACTTTGTTATCCGACCACCAAATTACATGAGACTTCAACCAATAGATTCCTAACACATTTTATACCTCTTCATAAAAATTGGTAGCTTTCTGAATTGTTTTGAAAAGGATTTATTGGATGAAAGTGAGGAAATGTTATAAATTGGAGAATTTTCATTAAACATGCTTCGATATTGTGATTATATCTTGATCTGTAGGTTTTCAAATGAGTTTATTCTTAATTCAGATTAAACTTGAGACATATGTCTATAACTTTCTTGAAGAAGTAAAATTTTAATTATGTCTCTAAGACTTTCAAAATTGGCATGAAATTGAGTTTTAGCTTAGGCTGTAGCACTACCAAAGATAAAAATCATATCATGTGGTTATTGAATAAATTGTATTGATGTAGGCTAAATCAGACTAAGGTGTCTTTACCAAAGTTGTAGCTTATTCTCTTAGCTTTATATTGATACAAAGTTTGTAATTTTTGGATATTGGAATTGACAGTTATGAGGTGTACAACTTGAAGGAATGATTATGCATTAGCCAAAATTTCAAATGTATAGTCTGTGGTATTTAGAGCATAACTCATTAAATAATAGACCAAATTGTATGATCTTAGTTTCATTAGAAACTTAAGACACAGAGGAACAATTGTCTAGAAGAGAGTGTCATAGAAATACATCATTTTCTTAATCTTATTGATTATACAAAGTTGACCCGAATGAGGTGCTTCTAGCAAAAGCTAGAATAGTAATTGAATGTGTGAATTTTGGAACTTTTGAAGTACAATTGACGTTTACATCAGCTTAGTAAGAACATATACCCGAGAATTTGTCATGAACATGCATCATACATATTTAGTATACATAAATGAATTTTTAATCATGCACAATAGTGATTTGTATATATGTTAAATGTTATAGAGGAACACATAAAGCAACCACTTCCAGATATTGCCAGGACTTTGAGGCAATAAGCAATAAGAGAGCTTTTGTGGGTAATCTTAGATAGTCATACCTTACTATGTTCTGCTTGTTGAAATTAATTTATGCTGATTGTGTTCTGAATTTCGGAAAATGATTATCCGAGGCGTTTGATGCATGATTGTATTATTGGAAGTACTACTTGCTTGTGAATATGATTGACTACTTGCTTTGCACATGAAATGTCTAGAATGATTTTGTTTTATGTTATAACTGTTGAGTCCTAGTTGTGGGTAAATAGGCATGCCTAGAAGGGTATGCAATTGCTCCTGTGACACTTCAGTGTCGAGACTTCGGTCTCTCTTATGACACTTCGGTATCGAAACTTTGGTCTCTCCTGTATAAGTCCCGTTACTCGCTTCTGTAAATGACTTAGTAGTCATCTGATTTTATGTTCTAATATATTTTGATTTTGACATAAACAAAATAGTGTTCTGATTCTGAAGGGTTTATACCCTCTTGGGATATTTAGTTTTGTTAACTATAAAATCTGTTCTGAAATGCATTATGTTTGATTTATTGTTTAAACAATCTATTAATGCATGCTTATGATATTACATGATTTAGTATGATGAGTAATCACTTTATATATAAATTAGTTATTATTCATTAAGCTATATACTTAACACGGTGGGTTTGTCCCGTGTAGGTTCAGAACAAGGATTATAAAGACTGGGATGAGTCAACCGCAATGGCCAATGAAGTCTAAGTCTTGTTTTGATAAAAATGTATTTTGAGTATATTTTGGCTTGTTTATAAAATGTATAATTCCGAATTGTTGTAAGTTTTTGTAATAACTATGTTTCAAGCTAGTTTCTCTTTTTGGAACAAATTTGTATTAAGTTAATGTGATATAATGTATGTTTGTTTAAGATTATGGAAATGCATGTATGAAGTGTTCTATATGTTTTGGAATGTTTTGTATTCTGTATGTTCTGTGTGTGTGGCACTTGCAATTCCTCCCAGGGGGTATATGTGGGTGTCACAATTCTGGTCACTTATCTTTCTTATATGATGGCTAAGGTTTGAAGTTGCCCTCATCAATATGGATAAACCTACCTAGTCGTTTCAGTTACGTTGCAAATTTTTTTTGTAATCTCAACATTTATAACTTATAAATTGGTCTCTATATTTATTATTTTGTTTTTAAGAATTGTTAAGGTTGTAATTAAAATTTTATATACAAAGTATATTCTTTTTATTAGTATAATTGAATGATATTTTACTTTTTATATAGAATGTTTCAAATTATCAATTATTTTTGCATAATAATTAACAATAAAACAAAACTAAATATTATATACAATAATATGGATTAAAAATGTCATAAATAATTATAATCAACATGGGATAACATTTTGTTAAAATGTACATTAAAAATTTGACTACATTTTATAAAATGTAGCTAAAAACATGTTAGGAAGGAAGCGGGTATAACATACGCAACTATCAATCAATAAATCTTTCCCTACTTGAATGAATCTATTAGGAGTAATAATGAGCAAAAATTGGAATCAAACCAAATGATCACAAGCTGCCCCAATAATGCACAAATCAAAAACTAATCATAAAATACAACAATTATTTAACGTGGCAAAAACTCCTTCGGTGTGAAGGATAAAAAATCACGGGACCTCTCTTAGTCCAAGAAAATGAAATCCACTATCACAAATACTATCTTACAGAGATCAACAGCCACAAAATCTAAAAATCAAAGGCTCAATCTCATATAGCCACAAATTAAAGTAGAGAACTATACTAAGAGAGCAATCACAACAAAGACTTCTGTTCTAACAAATTCTGGAAAAGTTCAAGTTGTCCAAATCCAATCTTCACAGTTCAAAACAAAGAATAATGAGTAAGGAACATGCTCACCAAAATTCACCCCAATCAGACAAAGAATGGTAGACCAAAATCAGAATATGGTGAAGCTCGTCACTTCTGGAAACACCTTGAGACCAGTCCAATTTTGGATCCAAAAACTCAACCTACAGACCTTAAAACCAAATCTCCACGATTCAAAATGGAGAACAATATGTCTTGAAACTGTATATCAAAAATGAGACCAATCCAACAGTGAACAACTTCCCAATTGTCGGAAATGTAAAACGGGTAGGATGAAAAAATCTCTCCTTTTGTGAAGGTTAAAGGAAGAACAAAATCTCTCTCTTCTCTCACTCTTTTGCATCTGCTAAAATTTTTTGGTTTTAATGACAATACAAAAATTAACTCTAATGGGTTAAAAAGAAAATGGGCTTTAACAAATTTATGGGTTTTACCACATAGGAGGGAACCCAAACCCAACAATTCTCCCCCTTCCCGACTATGTGGAGGAGGTTGCCAAACTGACACTTAATCGACAAACTTCAAACTTCATCCTTGGTAGAGGTTTTGTGCACATATCAACACCATTATCATCAATATGAATCTTTTCAAGCTCAACAGACTTAGAATCCAAAACATCACGGATCCAATGATACCTCACATCAATATGTTTG
>JANVCQ010000001.1:3204168-3216550 GCA_025531925.1 Erythroxylum plowmanianum
ATTCAATTTCTACTCCAATCTTTCCCCAAAATTCCAATGACTCAAATCAATAATTCCTAAAATCATGTATCTAATTTCCCAGTGCCATTGGACAGTCATTTCTACTACCGAAAAACCAATTAGTCTGCTACTGGACATTTTTCCTAGTCCGAAAAAATACCCTGAAATTTTCAGAAAAATTTCTCCAAAAATTTAAAACAAACAAAAACCCACACCAATTAGATTTTCAAGCACAAAAAGCATATGTTTCACAATAATCACATTAATAGACACATATACCGAGAAATGTCATGAATGTATGAACAGTCATGTGCATATACAAAAATTTCTATTCATGTGTAGGTGTAAGCCATATTATGCATGAACATGACGAGACAAGTTTACACACTCATAACCCGTCCCAAATGACTACTTTACCCTTCCCATCGGTGATGGGATGTTACATGCGATCTCTAGTGGACCTCCTGAGTGGAAATTCTTGTTCCTCACCAAGTACCTCATATTGATCATCAGCTGCATCATTTACAGGAATATCAACCTCATCTGTATCTTGAGTATTATCCTGAAGATCAACCTGATTTTCAACATCAACTGTATCAGGTGTAGGAGCTAAAGGAACCGGATCTAAATCAACCAAACCTTGAATCTGAGGCTTTAATTTTTCCACTTTGCTAATATCTTCAATAGTATGATCTTTTGCAAAGACTACATCACGACTTCTGACAAGCTTCTTCTCAACAGGGTCATACCACCGATAGCCAAACTCATCTTAACCATAGTCAATGAAGATACACTGTCTTGTTAATCTAACTTAGATCTTTCATCTTTAGGAACATGAACAAAACATTTGCAACTAAATATCCGCAAATGGTCATAGAAAGGCTTTCTACCATACCAGAACTATCAGGAACATCATTCTGCAAAGCAATAGTAGGAGTTAGATTGATAACATGTGTAACTGCATACAATATCTCACCCCAAAAAGAATTAGGTAGTTTGGCATCTAAAAGTACACTTCCAACTCTCTCCATCAAAGTTCTATTCATCCTTTCTGCCAAGCCATTCAGCTATGGAGTCTTAGGAGGTGTCTTTTGGTGTCTAACACCATGCTCTCTACAATATGAATCAAAAGGCCCACAGTATTCTCCTCCATTATCAGTGCGAACACATTTTAGCTTCTTGCCTGTTTCTCTCTCAGCATAAGCATGAAATTCTTTAGATGCACTAAGTACTTGATCTTTCGTCTTCAAAACCTGAACCCAAAGCTTCCTTGAGTGGTCATCAATAAAAGTCACAAAATATTGTGTACCACCAAATGAATTTTCCTTCAAAGGACCACACACATGTGAGTGTACCAACTCAAGCAACTCCTCCTTCTAGGAAGGAGGATGATGTTTAAAGGACACCCTTTTCTGTTTTCCAACCAAGCAATGAACACAAGTGTCTAACTCTCCACCTTTCAAACCAGAAAGCAAATTCTTCTTAGCTAGAATATTCGATCCCTTCTCACTGATGTGACCTAACCTCTTGTGCCATAAATATGAAGAGCCATCACTCTCAACTACATTCATAATCAAGGACCCTTTATAAACCGTGCCTTGCTCAAACAAAATTTTGCCATATCCATCCTGATACAAATTTTTATAAGAGATCAAATTCAACCTTCCATCTAGTGCATGTTTAACATTCTTAAGCACCAACTTCATTCCAAAGTCGATCTCCATAGTCACAGTGCCAATGCCCACTACTTTGGATACAGTTTCATTACCCTTCCGTAAAATTACAGAATCACCAGGAGTATAGGATGTGAAAAGTTCTCTCCTTGAAGCAACATGGTATGCAGCACCACTATCAAGTACCCAAAGAATATCATTGCTAGCAACATTAATCATATCTCCATCATGAACAACTGCTAAATCAACTGAAGTAGCAATAGCAACCCGATCATTGTTATCATCATTTCCCTTCTTTTCTTGCTTGCATTTGTCACCTTTTTCTCTCTCTTCCACTTAAAATAGTATTTCTTGATGTGCCCCAGTTTACTACAATAATTGCATTCAAGGTTCTTATACCTCGACTTTGATTTACTCCTGCTTTTGCCTCTATTACTATGATCTTAACTTTTGCTTTTACTTCTCCCCTACTTTCAGTAACCAAAATATCTGACTGTGATGTAGAAGTCCCTTGAGTTCTCCTTCTCACTTCTTCATTTAAAACACCACTCTTCACATACTGCATGGTTACAATACCATCAGGAGCATAATTTGTTAAAGATACTTTAAAGTTCTCCCAAGAATTAGGGAGTGTATTCAACAACCAAAGTCCCACAATGCCCTCATCAAATTTCACACCTATGTTTAACAACCAATCAAAGATACCTTGAAATTCATTCACATGGTCAAGAATTGAGCTCCCTTCTTTGTACTGCAAGCGTATGGCTTGTTTAAGCAAGAATAACTTGTTGTTTCCAGTTTTAGAAGCATACAAAGATTCAAGCTTTTCCCACAAAGTCTTGGCATGTGTATCATTGACAATACAATTCAATACATTATCCTCAACCCATTGTCTAATAAAGCCACATACTTGTTGATGCTCAAACTCCCATTCTTCATTAGACTTAGACTCAGGCTTATTAGTAACAAATACAGGTAAATGCAACTTCTTTAAAAATAGAAGATCTTTCATCTTTCCTTTCCAAGTGTGATAGTTTGTGACATCCAAACAAATCATTTCACTCATATTTACCTCCATCATTCAAACAAGCAAAAATAGTCCCAATTAACAAATTTAACCAGGCTCCGATACCACTGTGTTGGGAAGGAAGTGGGTATAACACATGCAACTATCAATCAATAAATCTTTCCCTACGTCAATGAATCTATTAGGAGTAATAATAAGCAAAAATTAGTAGCAAACCAAATGATCACAAGCTGCCCCAATAATGTACAAATCAAAAACCAATCACAAAATACAACAATTATTTAACGTGGCAAAAACTCCTTCGGTGTGAAGGATAAAAAATCACGGGACCTCTCTTGGTCTAAGAAAAAGAAATCCACTATCACAAATACTGTCTTACAGAGATCAACAGCCACAAAATCTAGAAATAAAAGGCTCAATCTCATATAACCACAAATTAAAATAGAGAACTACACTAAGAGAGCAATCACAACAAAAGCTTCTGTTCTAACAAATTCTGGAAAAGTTCCAGCCATCCAAATCCAATCTTCACAGTTCAAAACAAAGAACAATGAGTAAGGAACATGCTCACCAAAATGTTGCCCGATTAGACAAAGAATGGTAGACCAAAATCAGAATATGGTGAAGCTCATCAGTTCTGGAAACACCTTGAGATCAGTCCAATTTTGGATCCAAAAACTTAACTTCCAGACCTCAAAACCAAATCTCCACTGTTTAGAATGGAGAACAATATGTCTTGAAACTGTGTACCAAAACTAAGACCGATCCAACGGTGAACGACTTCCCAATTACCAAAAATGTAAAATGAGTCGGATGAAAAAATATCTCCTTTTATGAAGGTTGAAGGAAGAACAAAATCTCTCTCTTCTCTTAATCTTTTGCAGCTGCTAAAATTTTTTGGCTTTAATGACAATACAAAAATTAAACCCTAATGGGTTAAAAAGAAAATGGGCTTTAACAAATTTATGAGTTTTACCACATAAGAGGGAACCCAAACCCAACAAAACATTTGGCTACGTTTTCAAAAACGTAGGTAAAACTTTTTGGTTACTTTTTAAAAAATGTAGCTAAAAACCTTTGGCTATATTTCTGGAAACGTAACTAAAAATAGTTAACTACGTTTTTGGAAACATAGCTAAAAACTTTTGGCTACGTTTTAGAAAATGTAGCTAATAATTTTTCTCTACGAAAACCAAGCGTAGTTAAAATTTATTACCAACGATTTCTTAAAACGTCGCTAATATTTTTTAACTATGAAAATAAAGTGTAGAAAAAAAAACTATTAGTGACGATTAGCAAAAAATGTCACCTGTAGTTTTCAGTTTCAAGGATTTGGCAATGTTTTTGAAAACAAATATAAATCATTGCTAGTGACTAATAGCGACAATTTTGGGACTTTTAGCAACAATTTTTTACTAGCCAAATGTGGTTTTTGTTGTAGTGAGATGTCCCCAAGTGTTTGCTTTCAGTCTCGACATTATAAAAGGTGGCTTTTATGACTTCCAAAAAGAAAAGCAAAGATAATTGACGACTGGCGTATGAGTTTGAAGTCTACAATTACGACAAGACACGTGAAGATTGCTAAATTTTAAAAAGATAAGGGAAAAAGTTGCGAGAGTAGAAGTTGCGTTGGATGACTCATTAGAAACATACGAAAGTCCTAAATAAAATCTTCTGTTTCAGTTACGGTTCAACCTTATTCTCTTAAATCTCATCCATATATTTATATGGATCCTATATAAATATATGTGGATCCTATATAAATATATGAATGAGATTTAATAAAATATAGTAGGAACACCATAACCAAAATAGAGGATTTGTTCCTGGGAAGTCCACCATGAATGGTTGATGTAGAATTCAACTCATTAAAATTATTTATGTAATAAAAAACATAATTTATATATTTTATAAATATAAAAATTATTCAAAAATATAAAAATTATGTTTATTTATTATATAAATAAATAACAAAGTACAAAATGTTTCATATTTATTTTTTGTTACGTATTATAAGATGTGTCGCTTGATAATTCGTATTATGGACATTGTCACTTGCAGCCTATTAAAAGAATAAGAGAAAGGAACATGACATATCAACACAATCCAAGACTAATATTGTTGAGAAAAGGGAAAAAAAAGTGAGAATAGTAGGAGAGAAAGTAGAGGTCATAACAAGTTAAGAGGGTAGTCCAAATCACGCCCAATAGTCAAATGTTACTATTGTGGCAAGCTTGTTAATATTGAAATCTCAAAGGAGTTTAGAAGAATGATTCAAGCCAAACCAGATCAACCTAAAGAAGAAGGAGGAGAAGAGTATAACCATTATGGTATAAAAAGATCATAATGATGTCTTCTTTATTAAAGAAGACTACTATTTTAACATCGCCTATAATGATAGTTCATAAATTGTTGAATCGGTTGCCTCCTTCCATGTCACCCCATATGGAGAGATCTTCATAACAAACCAAAATGACAACTTTAATATAATTAAGATGGAAAGTCAAATAACCAATAAGATTATGGGGATCAATAACATGATCTTGATGTCTAACATAGGGAATAAACTTATATTAAAAGATGTAAGACATATCTGTGATATGTGCCTACATCTTATTTCTATCGAAAGGCTTAATTACACTAGTTACATAAACCAATATAAAGAGAAAAAATCAAGTAACAAAATGATCATTTTAAGAGGAAGAAAGGAAGGTTCACTATAAGTTACACAAGCAAATTTATGCAAGGGAAAAACTATTATTGCCCATGATAACTTATACTTAGAGTTATGACATAAGAGGTCAGGATATATAAGCGAGAAAGCGTTTATAAATCTTCATCTATAAAGAACTTTTTCCCAATATGGAAGGTAAAATACTTGAACCATGCACTCATTATTTGGCTAGTAAATAATATAGAGCTTCATTTTACAAAACTAGTCAACCACAATGGAGAAAACATTTTCTTAATTTGATGCATTCTAATATCTATTTAATGACTAAAAAATTAATTGGCAATGCATTATATTTTGTTACTTTTATTAATAACCATTCAAGAAAGGTATGGGTGTTTTGGTTTAAAACAAAAGGCACTTAAAGTAGTAAAGGAGTTTCATGCCATAGTAGAATGAGTGATTAATGATAGAAAATAGAAATATGTTAGAGTTGATAAAGATGGAGCGTATTATGGCCCATTTAAAACATATTGCAAGTCATTTAGGATCAAGTTCAAGAAGACACCACTAAAGACACCATAATTAAACAATGTAGCCTAGAGAATGAATTGGACTATCGAGTGTTAGCAAATGCTTCAAAATTGTTATTTAGTTGTCAGTGGGTTTCGTAAATTCTTAGTCAAATGGCATTTTCATTTTATGTTAAGTAAATAGTGATGTATATGGGCCGTTTACCCACTTCCTAGTTAGTTGTTTAGGCATTTCCTAGTTAGTCGCTTGTTTTTAGCTTTGTTGGTTTACTTTAGGTTTATTTAAGTAGCTAAACTGTTGTGTTATTTATATGAGACAGACAACAATTTTGTGAATTATCCTCAATTATTCTTCTACTTCATTTTTCCTTTCTTATTTCCAACATGGTATCAAAGCTCCAGTTATTTTTGGGCTTGTAAGGATTTAGTAGCAACATGACATCAAACAATTTCTCTATTTCAATTCCTATTTTTAATGGAGAAAATTACCACTCTTGGGCTATCAAAATGAAGCTTATTTGCAAGTTGTTAGTTTTTGGGAGGTCACTGAAAGTGAGTTTGAGCCTACACGTCTTCTGCAAAATCCAACCCAAAACCAAATCAAGAAGAATGATGAAGAAAGGGCAATAAAACCAAAAGCTCTATCTTGCCTCCATTCGGCCGTGATGGAAGGAATTTTCATGAGTATAATGACAAGTGAATCTCCTAAAGAACAATGGGAGAAACTAAAAGAAGAATTTGAGGGCAACACTCTAATTAAGATTATGCAAATTTAAAATCTTAAAAGGGAATTTGAGATGTCAAAAATGAAGAATTCTGAAAGTGTCAAGGAATATGAAAGTAAACTTATGTCCATTGTCAATCAAATCAAGTTACTTGGTGAAGAATTTCATACTCAAATGGTTGTAGACAAGCTTATTATGACGCTACCTAAAAAGTACGAGTCAAAAATTTCATCTCTTGAAGTCTAAAGATCTATCAAATATAACTTTTGCAGAGTTACTAAACGCTCTTCAAGTTATGGACCAAAGAAGAATAATGAGCGATTGAGAAAATGGTGATAGATAAGGTCGAAGAAGTATACTTGGTCAAGAGTTCCTCTTCAAAAAGTAAAAGTAAAATTCTGCAATGTACAAATTGTAAGAAGTTTGGCCATGAAAAGAAGGATTGTTGGCACAAAGGAAAACCACAGTGCTTCAAGTGCAAGAGATTTGGGCATTTACAAAAAAAGCTACGTATTTCAAAATGAAGAAGAAACAAACATGGTACAAGTAGCATAAGAAGAAACTCTTTTTTAGAGTTATTGGTAAGAAGTGCACCATAGAAAGATGTGTTCTAATACCTATAAGTTAATGATAATGTGCATCAACAAATTTGAAGACGGTGCTAATAAGTGCATTACATTAGGAGAGAAGTGCTTTATCCATTAAATTTTGAAACAAGGGAGAGTGTTAGCAAATGCCTCAAAATTATTAGTTAGTTGTTAATGGGTTTCATGGGTTTCGTAAATTCTTAATCAAATGGCATGTTTATTTTATGTTAAGTAGATAGTGATTTACATGGGTCGTTTACCCACTTCCTAATTAGTTGTTTAGTCATTTCCTAGTTAGTTGCTTGTTTTTAGCTCAGTTGGTTTACTTTGGGTCTATTTAAGTAGCTAAGTTGTATTATTTATATATGACAGACAACAATTTCATGCAGTATCCTTAATTATTCTTCTACTTCATTTTTTCTTTCTTTTTAACAATATCGAGGAAAGGGTCCTATGTTTTCCCTTTTATGTCAAACTCCCTAAGTCATTTTGGTGAGAAGCTGTAAGGACAATCATCAACATTATCAACCACTCTCCTTTATATACTTTGGATGGAGATATTCTAGAGGAAGTATGAACAGGAAAGAAAGTCTTAGATGACCATTTTAAGGTGTTTGATTATCATGCATTCATCCACATCCCTAAGGAAGAACGCTCCAAATTTGATTTAAAGATAAAATTGTGCATATATCTTAGCTCACTTCAAGATGACTTTGATTATTGACTATGGGACCTTATGAACAAGAAAATTGTGAGAAGTCAAGATGTTGTATTATTTGAAGATCAATCCATCAAGGATTCCAAGCAGCCACATAAATTTGAGTATAGGATTAACACCTACTCTAATCGGAATTCGTCTCCTATGGTAAATAATAATCCAACTGACAAACTAGTGAGACTAATCATGATGAAATCAGTGATGAAACCACCAAGGGGGAGCTTTAGAGTTACAATGTGACCATGCTTAATGTTCATAAAGAAAATAAATAAAAGATATGCAAGAATAAATGCAATGCTTATATGAGAAGCATATTTTATAATCTAATAGAGCTACTTAAGGGTGGACAAGCCTTGAAGAACAAATGGGTGTAAAGTTAAAAACTAAGAAATATAACCCACAACTAAAGTAAAAGGCTAGAATCATCTTCAATGGTTACAATAGAAAAAAGGAGTTGATTTTAAAGAAATCTTTTCACTTATGGTTAATATTTTATCTATCCATATAGTTCTTGCTTTAGCTACCAACCTAAACTTAGAAATCGAAGAAGTCGATATCAAAACAATGTTTTTGCATATAAACCTAGAAGAAGAGAGATATATAGAGCAACATGATGTTTACGATTCTTAAAAAAGGAACATTAGGTATGTTGACTGAAAAGAAGCCTCTATAGTTTGAGATGAACACTAAGGCAACGACATAAGAAGTTTGACTTTTTTATGGTTCAATATCCCTTTTAGAAAACTTACATTGATCATTATGTATTTATGGAGAGGTACAGTGATTTCATCATACTTCTATTGTATGTTGATGATATATTTATTATTAGACATGATAAGAAGATAATTAATGTACTTAAAAAGTTGTTGAGTAAATTATTCACCATGAAAGATTTTGGACCAATGAAGTATATTCTTGGAATAATGATAACTCAAGATCATTTCAGAAAGTTATTTTGGCTATCTCATGAATGATTTATTAAGAAAGTTCTTGACAGATTTAGCATGTACAAAATAAAGTCAGATAGTGTTCCAATTGTTGAACATTTTAAGTTAAGATGCAAAGTCTAACAAGTGAGAAAGAAAAGTAAGAAATGAAAAAGGTCCCATATTCATTTGCAATTAAGAGCCTTTTGTACACTATAGTGTGCACCATGCTTGACATTTCTTACGTTGTCAGTATTATAAGCTGATTCTTGTCCAATCCTAAGAAAGAAAAGTGGGTAGTTGTGAAATGGATACCTTGATATCTTCAGTGTACAATCAAAAGGTGCTTATGTTTTAGTAAAGGGAAACCCGTATTAAAAGGGTATATAGATGCAAACATGACTGGAGATATCGATTCCAAAATGTCAACTTCAAGATATCCAAATACTTTTGTAGGAGAGTTGTGTTATGACATTCAAAGCTCCAAAAGTATGTGTCACTTTCTACCCTAGAAGTTGAATATATAGCAACCAGAAAAACATGTAAAGAGATGCTATAGATGAAAAATGTTCTATATCAATTAGGTCATAAACAAGACAAATATGTTTATTGCATTTCCACAATCAAAATGCTATTCACTTAGTCAAAAATTCAACTTTTTACTCTCGATCAAAATATATTAATTTTCGTTACCATTGAATACGAGTTATGTTACAAAAATATCTACAACTTGATAAAGTTCATACAAATAATAAATTGGTCCAATATGATGACTAAAGTAATTTTTTTAAAAAATTCAAAGATTGTTGTCTAGGAGCCGAAATGATAGTGCCTCCCCGTTTAAGTCAGGAAGGGAGGTTTATTGGATCCCCATATAATTATGGGTCGACAAATAATTATTTATCTTGGAATTCCTTCGTCGAAAATTCCAAAGGATGGTTATGTAAAGAAATTGGAGATTTTATTTGAAATTTCAAAAAGATATATAGAAAAAAAATTTCAAGCATAAGAAACATGTAATGTTTGTTAAATAACCTTGAAAGACTTCACTGACCCTCTATAAATAAAAAAGAAGAGATGTGTTTCATCAATTTATACACAACATAAGCAAGAGCCACTTTAGAGAGTGAAGAACTTAAAAAAAAGCTCCAATTTCTCAAGTTTGAATAAGCGAGTGACATATTACAAATTAATGAAGTATTTAAGCATCGTAATACGTCCTAAATAGGATGAGGAGTTGAGTTAGTTTATAATTTAAGTTAGAGTAAAAATATTGTTATAGTCCTATTACATTATAGCAGAACCTCGAGTTCTATGGCCCTATTTGGCAATCAACATATTGCATTAGCTGTTAACTGATTCTTTCAGCGGTTAGCTAATAGTAGTTAATATAGCTGATTTGACTAGTGGATAACATCAACTGTCTATTTAAAGATATTTAGTGATATTAGTTGTTTGATATTAGCTATCTATGTGTAAAATGACTTATGAGGACTTAACTTACAAAATGATTTATAAGAACATGAGTATTATATCTTAGTATTTCTTTGAATATTTTCATAAGAATTTAGATAGAGCAAAAGAAGTCAACACCATCATTTAAAACAAAGGTTTATAATAATCTAAAAACGACGTTTAACTGTCGTTAAACTAGAATCAATATTATCACAAATAGTTGTCATCTCCCGAGTTCTCAGTTCTTTAACACCTTCTTGTGTAGAGTTAACTTCACATCTTCAAATATCTCTGGAGGTATAAACTCAGGATCTTGATCTATGATGATAAAATTTAGGTCTCTAATTGTGCTTCTTCTAATATAATTATACAATGCAAAAGTTGCAAAAATTATTCTATTTTAATTCATCAATTAATACTTTGACATTTTCTCCAATATCTTCCATCAAGCTTTAAGAATACTGAAAGTCCTCTCAATATAACTTCTCAATGGTGAATATACTTGATTAAAAAAATTTTAGGTGGTAGCTACTAATAAAGTTAAATTTGTATGTTCGATTAAAAGAATGAAATTTATCATAATAAGAGAAACTTATTTTTATCTTTATCTCTATTTCTATCTCTATAGTAATTTGTAATAACTTTTAGACAAAACTATCTTTTTATCCCTTAATTTTTTAGCTACTATTTGAAAACACTCCTCATAGTAATGCTTTCAAAAATAGTAGATTAAGTTCAACCCACCAACCAGATTAGCTAATTATCAAACATAATTATTGGTTGTTTGATGTGATCATATAGCTAAAGACACTTTAATTTGTCAAAAAAATAGCCAATCAACTGTTTGCCAAACAAGGCCTATGTTTTTTTGCTTAAAATTATGATATTCTCCTTCTAATCTCTTACTTTCATATTACTCTTAAGTGTACATTTTAATCTTTAAAAAAAAAGGAAAAAGTATAATTTTCACAAAGAAGGATATACGATCCTCTATATATGTAGAGCACTGTTCCTACAAAGATAGAATCAGTTTCATTGTAAAGGTTCTTTTTCTTTTACCTACTAAACTGGCAAGCTCCTGAAAGAGATAAAGCAAGTTGCATGCAGCTAATAGTGTTTTATTGTCGTCATTAGTATTAGCAGACTAGCAGTTCAGAGCCCATTAGTTTACTTCAACATATTCACTAACTAAGCAACATGAACCAGGGCATAGGTATCTGCGGAACTTGCCAAACAAAGTTCACATTGAATTCATTAAACTTCTTAATCACTTTGCTGATTCGTTCTATTACAGAGGACTTATTTCTCAAAACCTTGACCCTTAAACACAGGTTGATATAACAATCGAAATCACCTTGGTGTCGCTGGATTTTGTGAAAAGCACTTTAAGAGCTCTAAATGTCCGGTATTTATTATGATTAGGGTCCATGAATATGTGCAGAAGCCATTACTTCCAGCCGAGAGACTGTTTCACAATGATTTTTCAGTTTCAACGTAATAAGATTTTGTGGTTTCTCTTCACCATTGATGATTACTCATCTTGTCCTTATCTGCATAGTTCTTTCAAGATTTTAAAGTGCTGTAAAGGAATCAATCCCCGAATATTAATATAAAGGTATTGCAGAGAAAGTGGACAGAAAGGATGACCTGCAGTTTAGTTCAAACACAAAAACATTGATTTTTACTACATTTTTTCTCTTCGAACTGTTCAGTACCTCTTCTAACAATGTCCCATGAGTAGTTCCCTGCAAGATGGAAACTGGTTTTTCCCAAAAAAGATAAGGGGGAAACTAGTAATTGCTGGGAGAAAATAAACTCTAGGAGGATTGGAAACCCCACTGTATCTTTAGTTCTGTACAGAGATGTACAACAACATCAAAATTTGATTCCTATGTGAAACTTCTTGTTGAAAGTGTATTTGTATTCACTATATTTATGTACATAGGAACAAGGAATAGCTAGGTTTATATACAAACTTCCTATGACTATGTAGGAAATAATCTAGCTATTAACTATAGGAAATCTCTCAATTATAGGAGAGATTATAGGAGCAATAATAAACATATC
>JANVCQ010000001.1:3226348-3237933 GCA_025531925.1 Erythroxylum plowmanianum
ATACGTAACTTATATATTGCAACCAAATAATTTTTGGTTGCAAAATGTATATAATTAGCAACCATTTTACTATGGTTTCTGAGAATTTGGTTGTTGAAACCAAATTTCTTGTTGTGGTACTCTTTCCCTCTCTCTTTTCTATTTTTATTTCTTGTACAAGCACATACTTATCTATAGCATTATCGGTTCCATGCAAATTACTATTTCATGAACTAGGCTCGGCTCATATAGTTATTAATGATTTGAAAATGCCTATACTCTCAAACACCTACTAAAGGTTTATTAATGTGACTTTTTTTAAGGAATCTATTAATGTGACATTGTTCTTGTAAAGCCCATTCAATAAATATAAACTTACCAATAGCCCAACACATATTTTACTAAATACCTAATAAAATTTCGACAGATGGAAAGATGGAGGCAACCAATGAAGCCACCATCTTCTTCATCTTTTCTCTTCATTTCCAGCTGGTGAGTATGTCAAAAATGCACCACTTTGTTCTGCATGTAACTGTTTCCTTGTAAGTTTCCTCATTTTGTTTGTTTTACAACAAATTTAGAGAAAGTTGTGGTGGTTAACACCATCAAAGTCCTCACATTTAGATAAAATTCCAACAACCATTTAATGTCTTTTGTATGATTTTGATCATCCTACACTAGTTTGTAGTTAGAATACATGTTATGGTTATTTAGGATAAAATTTGGAAGTTGTTTGAAGGGAGAAAAGGGGAGAAAATGAGGTTGGAAAAGGATGAAAGAAGAAAAGAGAGAAGAAGAGGGGAGGGTGAAGATGATGACATTATTTTGAAAATTTAAGTTACATGTAGGAGCAGAATGGGAAGTATAGAAAGTTAAGGATGAATCTGGAATTTAAATTGCATGTAAGGGCAGAATGGGAAGTGCAGAAAGTAAAGGGTAAATATGAAATTTTGTTGTCAGAAGGGCATTTTTGGTATTAATTGAAATGGAGGAGGGTAAAATAGACTTTTAATTAGTTAAGGGTATTTTAGTAATTATGGAGGTTAGATTAGTAAGGATATTAGTTTTATACTTAAGAATAAATTGGAAGAGAGATTAATGTTAGATTATTAGTATAATTGGGTAAGAAATTTTTGGTAAATTAGTCAAATAAAATATTGTAAACTCTAGGTCCAAAAGTCCTATTAAGGAGAAATTAAGATTATCAATTACTTGAGTCCGAAATTGAGGTAATGATAATCTTAGACTTTACTTTTAAAATTAAGTATCACTTTTTATTAATAAATTTTATTTTGAATTAGTCATTAACTTAATTAATGATTAATAAGTACATATATGAATTATATTTATTTTAATTATCAAATAATTAATGTAGTATAAGGTGTTTTATTGTTATGTTTTGTGACATTTTACTAGATGTATTGCTTGTTAAACTGATGAGAAATGTGTTAATTAAGTAGAGATTGGTGGATAATAAATTGTGAATAATTGGTGAAAATTGAGAATCTTGCTTAGATGGGCTACATTTGATGATCTTAGATGGATAGGATGAGTTGATATGAGTGAGTGGTGACTAGATATCTATCCGTAGAGTAGATACCGGGACATCCTGAGTCCCAGGGATGTCCTGTCCTGATGACTAGGTATTGGAATGATATCGGGATATCCTGAGTCCCGGGAATATCTTGTGTTGATGGCTAAGTACTAGAGTAGTATCGGGGTGAAGATTGAGAAATCGAGGTACCTTGTGCCAATATTTATACATTTAATTACGTTTCTACTTATGAGAGATTATGATGAGATAAGCCAGCAGATTATTGGATGTACGCCTACTAGGTTAAGCTGGGCTCAGGAAATTAAGTTAAATTTGGAATAAAACATAAATGGCAGTTGAAATTAATATTTATGTTAATCATAATTTGGTAAAATTTTTGAGATGTTTGTTAACTGTTTGGATTAAACTGAGGATTGTTGTGTATATATGTATTATATGTATGATTTAATCGGTTGACTAAGTGATAATTAATTATTGAGTTATTTAGTTTTAAAGGTAAGGTCGATTATCCTCACTGAGTTGGCAGCTCACATCTTGCCATTATTTTTTGTTAAGAGATTCAATGATCGCCGATAACCTTGATTGACAAAGTGGAGAATAGGTGGGGTCAGCAGTTTAATTGTGTAAAGTTTTTGACTATATATATTTTTTGAATGTCACAGCTCCGGTAGTTATGTTATGTAGAATACTTTTATATCTGTCAAACAATTATCTCTTTTAGAACTAATGAGGAATTTGATAATTAATGATATGTTTTGAGAACTATTTGGTTAATTATGGTTAAAGAATTTTGGGAGTGTTACAATTCTATTCGTTTTCGTAATGCTTCTCTCTTACTACATATATTCTTGATTCTCGAAGTTGTGCACACAAAATTGAAACATAGGCTCTCATTTTCTTGCAATTTTAGTCGTAACGTACCTAAAACTTTTAGGCGATTGTTGGTTTCTTTTTACCTTGCACGATTACAGTTTATGTTAATATCATTGTCTATTTAATGTAATATAACTTCAATTTAACTTATTCGTTGGTGAATGTTCTTGTCTGATTATGATATTTTAGGTTATGTTTCAGCTGCAAATGAGGTTATTAATTGGAGCAACTATAGGATTAGTTATGGCCAGGGAAGCTTAAGTCAGTACAGTGGATGAAGCTACTTTTCTGGTATGCCTTCTTAAGTTTCTCAATGTTGGCATTAAAATACATTCTCTTATTCATTATAATAGTGTTTCAGTTGTTAAAATACCAGCTACAAACAAGAAATTAAGTGACAATGACCTCTTCCTTCCAACATAATCTTGGAGACTTGTATCATTGCATTAATGTCATGTTGCTGATAATTCTGGTGATTGTATTTTGAATCTCATCTCTCCACAATAAAAAAAAACTTTTGGAAAACTGCCCTTTCCTTTGTTAACTTGAGGATACAAAATTGTATCAGCATATGGCTACTTCTGTTTTCATTAGACTTATCCTTTTCTTGGATAAGTTTTAAATAATCAAGTCTGCCTTATGTATCAATAGGAGTTAAGTCCAACTTAAATTTAACCTTTGATAAATTATGTCCACAAATGCGGACTCATTCTGCATAAACTATTTATTGTAGTGGTTGGCAATGCCACAAAGCTTGTGAATTCATTTTTTGCCCTTCTAGTTATTAAGGTTGCTCACAAACTTGCCGTCTCTGCTGCTGCTCGAGGCTAAAAGGTCTGATCCATCAAATTTAAAGCTGGAAGTTTAGGGAAGGAAATTCTCCAATCATGTAGGTCTTGCTGCTAGCTTTGATAAAAACGCCGAGGTTGTTGAAGGCTTACTTTGGCTAGGTTTTGGTTTTGTAGAGGTAGGTTTTGTCACCTCTATTCCACAATGAGGGTAATCCAAAGCCACGTATCTTCATATTGCACCAGGAAGGGTGAGAAAATGGTCTTCTATTATTGTAACATAAGTGCTTGTAGTTGCGAAAGTGATTAACTTTTCCTAGTTTGGACTTTAGATTGATGTTTTGAAATTAAGTTGTTACTTGTTTATGGTGGCCAATGCAATCATCAATCACTGTGGTTTTAATAGTGAAGGCATAGTAGTTGTTGCAAAGAGATTGGGTGCTTAACCTGGGAAAAGAAAGTTGGAGTTCATCTTCCTCTAATGATGATATTAAACATGGAGTAAAAGCTGGTCCTGGCATCCTTGGGGTAAACCTTGGAAAAGAATAAGAAAAGTGAAGATGTTGTTGGTGATTATATACAAGAGGGCCATACACTATCCAGTGTCGAATGGTTTTCTTTTACTTTTATCTTGATCAAATCACTTGTTTCCATTACTCTGTGTTTACTATGTTCTATAAAAACCTATTTATTCAATAAATAAGACCCATAAAAATTGGATGTTTGTGTTCGCTTGGAAATAAAGGAAACAAGTATTTTGGAACAGAAGATCTGCTATGTTTTTGCCTTCATTTTTAAAACGGGGCATGGTATTACAATATGATATTCCTGTTAGCTGGGGGAATGTTTGTATACTCAATCAACCTCAAATTAACTTCATGATTCCTATGCATTTGTTCATTGACAATTAATTTGGTATCAATATATAGAAGTTATCATAACTGGGAAATTAGTATGGCTATTACAGCTCCTTGAGCTCATATATTTGTGAACAATTCTTATGCTCAGGTCCTAACTAATTAATTATCTAAAGATCATATGAACTAACTACTTTTAAGCATTTTATCATTAATGATGAGTTGGCATAGTCACCCAAGGTACTGAGTTTAACAAGAAATAATACTTGAATTTAAACTAATTACCATTTAAAATGTATTGTCACATATATTAAAATTTCTTTATTTTGACATTAAACCATTATAGTTTTATATGTGATTATATTAAATGTATAAATTATTTTATAGATGTATCATCCTTATTATGGTATAAATTCACATGAACATACCCAAAAACTGGAAAGGTGAGGTAAGAAACCCTAGAACAAACGCAAAAGATTGGAAAGGGAGATAATTTATGTTTGCTTTGAAAATTGATACCCTATAACAAACCCACGCTTCAGACCTCGTGCGGATAGCAATCGCTTCATGCCGGTGACTCTACTCTGCCGCCCAAAAGACTCCAACTTGGCTCGCTTCATGGTCGATGGCTTGAAGCAGTGAAGTAAGAGACTACTGTTCCACACAATGTGGAAGTCGTTGCATCCTAAGTTGGGGCTAATGTAAATGTTTTACGGTAGAAAATAAAGAAAATATTATTTTATACCAGATTTCATAGACTGGAATTGGAATTTGGGTTCAGAATGGCAACAGGAAAGATTTTTAAGGGTTATGTCTTGATAATAGAATATGACAATTGGAAATGAAAAATTGTAAATACAAAATGAAGAAAGAATAAAGTTTTGAGACTAAAATTCAAAGTTTTGGTCGGATACTCAACAAAAAATTAAAAAAGAAGCAACAACTTTCAGAAAGAATATGCAAATATTTAGACAAAGAAGAATCTTTGTGTAATGCCCATCTTTTTACATATTGCAAGACAACATACGAGTGATTTTTTCTTTCAACAAAAAGATTCAAGTTTTGTAAGCTTTTATGTTTGACAGGTCTACTTGTCAGAGATGAATGTTATCTATAAGAGGAAGGGAGTTACGAGAGGAACATGTAATGAATGAATGAGACTAGCCACATGATATGTCGCATGCACACATAGACGTAGCCCATGCAAGCCATGCACAGGTGGGTAGGAGGTAAGTAGACGTGAAAAACACATCATCTTAGGCTATGCACGTTGTCATGCATATTCCCACCTCTTTGGAAGATACCTGGAGCTATTGTGGTTAGTGGAGAAGCAGTATCAGTGGGTAACGTTGGAAGAGGTCCATTCAATAATCCCACTTGTTATAGAAGTAGTTTAGAAAGTAATTTGCTATATCCATAATATTAGGCTGGGAGTCAATCAAAATAGTTCAATTGGTTTAGGTTTCTTTATTTCTAAATTAATTAGTTTCTTACTGTAACTAAAAGGCTATATATTGATAGCTATACTTTTAATAAAAATCATCATAAAACATTATCAGAAAGTATATCTCTCTCTGAATTCTTTCTCTCTGAATTCTTTCCTTAATCTCTCTATCTTTATGTTTTTCTTTCCTAAATTTTGTCTTAAATCCCAAATTAAACCCCTCAATTGGTATCAGAGCCGGTTTCATAAAACAAAATGAAGACCCTCCAAAAGGAAACTAATGATATATGGAGCGAAGTTGCAGATCTCCTTTCTAAACAAGAAGTTGTCCTGAGTCAAGGTAGCAACAATTATGATCAACTGAGAACACTTGTAGATGACAACTACGATCAATTGAGCGTGATGGTTCAAAACCTCACCAATGGGTTTCAAACATTTCGAGTTACTATGACTCCAACACGGTCTAACACTAGGGAGAAACCCGTTCTCTGGATCAGGGAGCTCACAAGCCAGTTTAGATGACTCCAAGACCCACAGAGCAGACTTACCAAGACACTGACCCAAGCTGTTCTTTCCCAGATTTGAAGGTGAGAATAATCAAGCGTGGCTATTTCGGTCCGAACAATATTTTCGATATCATGGCGTTTCGGAGGAGGAGAAATTGCCAATCGCCTTATTCTACTTGGATGGATTAGCATTACAGTGATATGAATGGTACAGTAAGTTCATAGTGACTTTGTCTTAGACTGAGTTCAACCATGCACTTTTATAGAGATTTGGTCCTATGGATTATGAGGACCCTGGAGAAGCATTAAAACGGTTAAGACAACAAAGTTCGATGGAAACATATAAAGAAGAATTTGAAAAATTATCCAACAAGGTGGATGGATTACCTAAGAGTTTCTTGGTCAGTAGCTTTATTGGAGGGTTGAAAGATGAGCTCCGGATTGATGTAAGAATGAACAAACCACGAACTCTTACTGATGCAATCTGATTAGCAAGGCTCATAGAAGGGAGGAACCAATAATCACGTAGACAAAATTTTCCTCCAAAGAATGTGACAAATACAAATTCTAAACCCACCAATTTAGGAGGCCTAGGGGTTTTGGGTCCTGTACCAAACCAAAAAATGGAATATCAAATTTTCGGAGATTGTTTGCTCAAGAGGCTCAGGAACGATGTAAGAAAGGGCTTTGTTTTTACTGTGACAATAAAATTCTCCTAATCACCAGTGTGTCTGACCACTATTATTTATGATTAGAGGAATTGAAGAAAGTGTAGGTGAATATGAGGAGTTGGAAGAGACTGAGGAAGGAAAGGAGATGCCAGAAATATCCTACCACGCAATCACTGAAATACAACATCATTAGACAATGCGTGTGATCAGCAAAATAGGAGATACTGAAGTCATGGTGCTTATAGACGGAGGTAGTTCTCATAATTTTATTGAAAAGAAAATAGCAAATAAATTTGGGCTCACCATGGAAACGGGGAAGAGATTCAAAATCAAAATCAACAATAATACTTAGATTGAGTGCTTGGGAATGTGTCACGGCATTAGGCTCATCGTGGATGTGTGATTCACGTCAATTTCTTTGTGCTACTTGAGTCTGCCTACCCTATGGTTTTGGGAGTGCAGTGGTTTTCAACCCTAGGGCCTATTGAATCCGATTATGCTTATTTAATTATGGCTTTCAACTAGCGTTGGACCCGCTACACTTTTAAAGGAATTAAACAGCAAGGGATAGAAGCATTATCTAATAAGGAAACAAATAAAATCCTCATAAGTAATTCCCTAGGAGAAAGATTCTTCATTCAATTGTTTACTATAGAAAAATCATCCACTGAATCAGAAGTGGGTCCACAAGAGATCAATGAAATCCTATCACGATATTTTGGCATTTTCAAAACTCCCACATAACTACCACCAGTGCGATCTCAAGATCATAGAATCCCACTAATTCCTAACACCTCAGCGATCAATGTGCGGCCATACCAGTACCCGTATTATAAAAAATATGAAATTGAGAAACAAGTGCAAGAACTACTCTCTACCGATCCTATAAGACGCAGAACCAGCCCATTCTCTTCGCCGGTACTTTTGGTGTGAAAAGCTAGTAGGGAGTGGAGATTTTGTATCGATTACAGGGCCCTGAATTCAATCACTATAAAGGATAAGTTTCCCATTTCGATGATCAACGAACTCATAGACAAGCTTTTCGAAGCCCGATATTACTCAAAGTTTGATCTTAAAGCTGGCTAGCATCAAATACGCATTTATGGACCCGATATTCCAAAAACTGCATTCAGGACATATGACGGGCACTATGAATTCTTAGTGATGCCATTTGATCGTACTAATGCACCGTTAACCTTTCAAAGTTAGATGAATGACATCTTTCATCCATATCTTCGCAAATTCATCCTTGTGTTTTTTGACAATATTTTGGTTTATTCCAAGACATGAGAGGAGCATCTGCAACATCTCCAAATTGTGCTAGACCTCCTGACACCAAATCAACTTTATGCGTATAAAAAGAAATGCGTATTCGGTGTGCAACGTGTGAAATACTTGGAGCACATTCTTTTGGGTAATGGAATCGAACCAGATGGTGCCAAAATTCAAACAGATTATGAATGGCAAAAGCCCAAAATTGTAAGAGAGGTAAGAGGGTTTCTAGACTTAGCAGGGTATTACAGAAAATTTATCCAGCACTACAGAGTGATTGCAGCACCATTAAACCGATTGCTTGGCAAGAAGGAATTTAAATGGACAATGGAGAATGCTAACGTATTCTCACCTGAGCTCTTGTTCTACGATTACCTGACTTCCATCAAATTTTTGTGGCAAAATGTGATGCCAGTGGGATCGGGATCAGGGTGGTCCTAATGCAGGAAGGGAGACCAATAGCCTTCTTTAGCGAGGCCTTTAAAGGTACGGCTCTCAAATACTCAACTTACAAAAAGGAGACACTGGCTATAGTTAAATCAGTTCATAAATGGCGTCCATATCTCGTTGGTCGAACTTTCATCGAGAGAACCAATAAGAGGAGTTTAAACTATTTGTTGGAACAACATATCATAACTCCGACCCAAGTCTGTTAGTTGCCTAAACTCCTAGGGTATGATTACCAGATATAATACAAGCAAGGATCCACCAACAAGGCAACTGATTCTCTATCCCATAAAGCTGAGATACACTTCATTGCGATCTCTTAACCAAAATCAGACTGGTGGATGCAGTTGCAAAATGAATGTGCTACATATTACTACTATGCACAATTTAAAACAAATCCATAGGCTCAATCCTGGGATGGAGTGTGGTTCCTAAAAAAAAAGGTAATCCTTAGCCCTCAATTTGCTTTGATTCCTACTATTATTTCTGAGATGCATAACACTGCTTCGAGGGAGGGGGGATTTTGGCTTCCAGAAAACCCTAAGTCGGGTGAAACTGGGTTTCTATTAGGTTGGAATGCGTCGGATGGTGAGGGACTATATCCAACAATGCAAAATATGCTAGAGGATTAAGATAGAGAAATTGATGTCGGCTGGACTTATAACACCCCATTCCTAACTAACATATGCACGTGCATCCATCAGATGCACGTGCATATGCTTGACAGAAATGACATGTTAACTATCTCACCTTCACTGTACATAACATGGCATCATACACTAAATCATCAATCACACATTTTTGAAACTTAAAATGTTATCACATTAATCAAAATCCATAATTTACATTGTTTCATACAACATAATACCACCCAAGGTTTACAACATTATCCTATGAGCTTAAACAACTCAATACACACCAAATTCAATAAACATGAAAAATAGCTAAGTCCTCAATCTCAACTGATCGACTTCTGAGCCAAATCTAATTGTAACAGTTGCACAAAATATGCTTCTACGGAGTCTTAGAAGCTAGGTCGTCTCACTCTCGAACCTTAAAAGCAACGGTGCAATTTTGATGAGTTTATCAAACTCAGTAGAGTAACCATCCTCGATGGTTCGCTTATGTCATAAAACGAGCTCAATTATAGCATGTATTCATACAGCTCAACTCTACTTAACAAGTATCAAATACTATCACAGATAAATCATTTCTCAGATACACAGTTCAATCATATAACAAAATTTATACAATTTTGCAAATCGTTCAATGAATTCAAATTATATGTGGATGCGACATGTATAAGACTCATATTCATCTTTATTTTGTTGTGACTGTGTGCTTTTACAGTATCCCGAATTATCAAGCTCAGTCAATCAGTCAGTGACTCATTGATCACAACGAGCCATAGGCTCGAACCACATATACGGGAGCTTAATGCTCATATCAGTAACAGTATCAGTAGTCACATCAATCACAACTCCTTTATATTACATGCATTGGAATGAAGTGCATGCCACAATTCAATCATCAATTCAATCACTTTCATTTGCATGTAATATAACAGTATATCAGTCGTAGTATTAATTACAGTAACAGTCACAGTAGCAGTGGTCATCAGATTAGGTCTGGCATTCAACCTTTCAGTTGAGAATCTTAAAATCATTTAGACAGATGCATTCACATTCAAGTAGCACTTCTAATATCATTCTCATGCATCAAAACACCTTGGACAAATATTATCCAGAATCCAGTACACAATCAACACAACTCAGTACAATTTAATAAGATCGCAATACAGTTCAATAATATACTAAACAATATGGTGAGACCATCTTAGGTTACTCATAATATGCTCCAAACAGCTATTGCCTTGATGTTCCGGCAATGTCTGGATGCTGTCGTTCAGTGTATTCCTCTATACATACAATACATACACATATCATAATATTGCACAATTTTGTATTCATTAATGCACATTCATGTATACTAACCATGTACAATGCATGTTCATGACAATTTCGGGTTTCTTATCATTTATTTTGTTACATAAATCATTCGGATATCCACATTCCATTGACCAACTAAAATGTGTTTAAAAGTACACTTTTGAGTCCATTTTGCACAATTAATTTCATCAGAAAATCGAAGGAATTTGGTAACACTTCCTTCTAACAAATTATTCTCCTATGTCTTAAGTCTCTATTGATATTAAGATCACTCAATTTGGTTCATTATTCTATGAGTTATGCTCAAAATACCACAAATTGTGTACATTTAAAATTTTGGCTAATGCATGATTATGCATTCAAGTTATACAACCCATATCTCTCAATTTCCACATCCAAAAATTACAAACTTTATACCAATTTAAAGATAAGAGAATAAGCTACAACGTTGGTGAAGAAATCTTAGTCTAATTCGGCCTACATACATCAATATAGTTTATTCAATAACTACATGATATGATTTCTATCCTTAGTAGTGCTACTGCCTAAGCCAAGACTTACTTTCAAGCTCAATTTCAAGACCCTTAAAGGTATAATTAAAATTCAATTGCTTCTTAACTTTTATAGCCAAATGTTTGTAGTTCAATTTAAAATAAGAATAATTTCATTTGGAAATATATAGATCAAAATATAACCAAATTACTGAAGCATGTTTAGAACATTCCAGTTATCAAATTCCAGCACACCTCAGCATTTTCATCCTAATACCCCCTTTCGGGATAACTTTGCATGATCTTTATGATAAGAAAAATGGTGTATTTCAGTAACACTTTCTTCTAAACAATTGTTAAACTATGTTTCCAGTTTGTAATAACACCAAAATTGTACAATTTTATTTAGTATACTGAAAGTTATGTCCAAAAGAGTTCAAATTGTTTTTAAACTGTAGCAAAATTCCTAACTCTAATTCCAGCCAGATTTTGAAATGTTTAGAGATAGAATTAACATTCGGATTCTTTAGTAAAGTTGTAGACATATATCTCTAGTTTAATCTGAATTAAGAATAAACTCATTTAGAAATATACAAATCAAGTTATAATCAAAATACCAAGATATGTTCAGTGAAAAATTTCTAGTTTATAATATTCCAACACATTTCCACATCATCATCTTATACAATCTTTCCTAATTCACTCATCATAAATTCTCTATCATAACATGTTATGAACACTAATCATTTACTT
>JANVCQ010000001.1:3238033-3250409 GCA_025531925.1 Erythroxylum plowmanianum
AATTTCCAAAAGGAAATTGTATGGATTGATTATGATTTGTATAAGATTGATTAAAGAGAAAAGGAATGAATAAGAGGAAAAAAAATTTATACCGGTTTCGGATAGGTTAGTCTAGGTTTCCAACGCGATTGTATTCTTTGTTTTTGTTTCTCACGGATATCAGAATTTGATTTCAGTTCAATTACTCCGTTTGTATGTTTTGTGCTCGATTGATTACTTTTGTTATCTGTTTTGTTATTCGCTTTCCGCTGCGAGCCTTCGCCTCGTTCTTTTCGTTCTGCTCTTCGTTTTCCGGTTGGGATCGGGTCCCAACAATACCGAATAGGATTTGGACGGACTTATCTATGGACTTCGTTAAAGGACTACCTCTTTCTAGGTGTTGTCAGACAATAATGGTCGTAGTAGATCGTTTGTCAAAGTATGCCCATTTTATGGCCTTGTGACCACCTGTCAATGCCCTACAGGTTGCTAAAGCTTCTATGGAGAATATTATGCATTTGTATGGAATGTCGACAAGCATTGTAAGCGATCGTGATAAGGTTTTCATTGGTAATTTCTGGACAGCTTTGTTTGAGTTGCTAAGAACACAGTTGAATATGAGCACTAGCTATCACCCATAGACGGATGGACAGACATATGTTGTTAATTGGACCTTGGAGCAATATTTGAGATGCTTCAATAGTGATTGACCCAAGCAATGGAAAGATTGGTTGGCCTGGGCCAAATTTAGCTACAACACTATTCATCATTCTTCCACTCAAATAACTCCATTTGAAGCAGTTTATGGAACACAACCCACCACCATCTCTATTAAGGTATGTCCCTAGTACTTCGAAAGTAGCCGACGTGGATGCACAGCTACAGAAACGAGATTCCATCTTGAAAGACCTCAGACTTCACCTCTTGAACTTCACGTCCTTCAAGCTCGAGATAGAATGAAAAGCATGACTGACCGTCATAGCCAAGATATAGAATTTACAGTAGGGGACCGAGTCTTTCTTAAACTTTAACCTTACTGCCAGACTTCGGTGACTTTCCGGGTTTCGCTAAAATTGTCTCCACGTTTCTTTGGTCCTTTCAAAATTATTGGACAGGTTGGAGCCGTTGCATATCAATTATAGTTTCCAGAGGGGTCTAGAATCCACAATGTCTCCCATATAAGTCAACTGAAACCTTGTGTTGGTGATATTCCTGTTACTTCCCCTTCCTTGCCTCCTTCTAGTGAGGAGCATCATGAATTGCCACAACCTAAAAAGGTCTTGAGCTGACAGGTGAAGCAAAAAGGCCACTACAGACTTAAAGAAGAAATACTCGTCAAGTGGAGGGGAGCATCGCCGGAGGACGCAACATGGAAGATGCCCGACGGTTGTTGAGGGTGTGTCTTGACTTTGTCCTTGAGGACAAGGACCAAGCGAAGGGGGGAGGAGTTGATATGTCCCATGCACACATGGATGTAGCCCATACAAGCCATGCACACGTGGACATAGCCCATGTAAGCTATGCACTCGTGGTTAGGAAGTATGCAGATGTGGAAAACACATCATCTCAGGCCATGTACGTTGCCATGCATATTCCCACCTCTTTGGAAGATGCCTGGAGCTACTGTGGTTAGTGGGGAAGCGGCATCAGATGGGTAACTTTGGAATAAGTCCATTCAATAATCCCACTTGTTGTGGAAGTAGTTTAGGAAGTAATTTGCTGTTTTCGTAATATTAGGCTAGAACTCAGCCAAAGTAGTTCAATTGGTTTACGTTTCTTTATTTTCAAGTTAATTAGTTTCTTAATTTCTCTGTAACTAAAAGGCTATATATTGATAGCTGTATTTTTAATAAAGATCATTATAAACATTATCAGAAAGTATATCTCTCTCTGAATTCTTTCATTAATCTCTCTATCTTTTTGTTTTTCTTTCCTAAATTTTGTCTTAAATCCCAAATTAAACCCATCACCACAATCCGAAACACATCTGTCCTGTGCTGTTACTCTGTAAACTAACATCTATCTATTCAAGACTCACAAAAATTGAATCTATGAATGCTCATCAAATCAAATAGGATAGGCATATAATATCGAAAACAGGTAATTTAAACCCCAACAATCCTGTTAGTTATTTAATTACGTTGGGTGGTTTTGTGTTTCTTTCTTGCTGTTATGAAAAAACTTGAAAGTGATGATCTTCGTCTGCTGGGTATGAAAAAGAGTATGTCTTTATGGTCATTATTGAGCAGTTAAGGGGGTGTTTGTTTATATTTTTATTTTTAGTTTTTAGTTTTTGTTTTTAAATTTATTAAAAAATCCTGTTTGTTTGAGTTATTAGTTTCTGTTTTTGGTTGGTTTCTTCCAGTTTTCAAAAATTATGAAAACCATTAAAAGTGGTTTTTGTTTCTTATTTTTGTTTTTGTTTCATAATCTGATTTACTACCATTAAATATGTATTATTTAATTATGTATTTTTAATAAAAATTATGAATAATTTAATTCAATATTATATTTATATGTTTAATAAATTTAAATTTATTATCAATAAGATTATGAATAATTTAACTTTATTTACTTTTTATAATTAAATTATATATAATTAAATTTAAAATATATAAATATGCAAATAAAATTTGATTTAATAATCAAATAAATATTTATTTATAAATAAAATTTTAATTTTTAAATTATTTATTTTTATTAAAATAACATAATTTTATTAATAATTTGTTAATATATATTATAAAAGAGATTAAATAAATTTATTTAATAAAAAATAATTTATCTTTAAGTTTTATATAAAATATAATTATTTTCAGTGATAAAAATATAACTATATTAGCATTAACAACTAAATAGATTTTCATTTTTATTTGAAAAAAAATAGAAATAAAAGACTGAAAATAAAAATTAAAAACTGCAACAAAAAAACATAAGTAAAAGAAAAAGCAGGTATATAATATATGTAACTTATGCGATGAGTAAGCAAACAGAGGCTAGGACGACGGCGTATCAAGGGAATAAGCACAAAAGTTTGGGTCAGGTGAAACGACAACGTAGCAATAGTTGTTAGTAAAAGGACCAGGTAAAACGACAACGTAGCAGTAGTTGTTAGTAAAGGGGGAAACGCCCCCCACCCGTACGGCATATCGATGCAATAGTGAAAAGGCTTTTACTTAAAAAGCTTAGAGGATGGATTTTTCAGTAAATTCTCAGGGTCTGTTCGTCTCTCGTCTCTCTCTCTCTCTCTCTCTCTCCTCTTTCCTTCTTCTACGTAATTTTGCCTGAATCGCAATTCTGAACTTATTTGACACGATAATTGTTGTCTGCTTCGATATTGTTATAGCAATTTTTGTTAAAGTTGGCTGGACTACCAGCTGTGAGCTTGTTTAGGGTAGGTTTTATGCTCGTTGTTTGCCTCTGCGATCTGGTCCATTCCTTCTAGGTTAGGGTTCCCGTTCATCTCGATTTTCTCCTTGATTTTGTAGTTTTGTTTTTTCTTTCGCACGTTTTGTTTACCTATTTGTTTGTTTCTTTGTTGTATTTTATACGCGGTTATTTATTGTTCTATTTTTATACACAGGAGCTGTTGCGATTTGAGCTTCAAGATTGGTCGTTTGAGAAAGCGACTATCTTAACAAATAGGTTCGACTTGATTCATTTTTTTGTTTCCCTAACTGTTCGTTTGTTCTTCAAGTTCTTGCTTTCGGGTTGTCTGTAACTTGGAGGTTTTTGGTTACGGTTCGATGATGTTAATTGCTGTCATGATTAACAGCATGATTAGTAATGCATGTTTTTCGATGTCTGATTTTTGAGTTTGGGTTTCTGAGGTTAAGAGACAAGTTTGAGTCAAGAATTTCTTGAATTGATTTTGTTGATTTAGCACATGGGTTTGGTTATTTAACTTGTATAGGGTTGGCGACTTTTAATATTGTCTTTTTTGCAATCTGATCCAATTCAGCGATGGATACGAGATTCCCATACTCTCCAGCAGAGGTAGCTAAAGTCAAGTTGGTTCAGTTTGGCATTCTCAGTCCCGATGAAATCGTAACTCTCTCTCTTTCCTTCTTTTCCGGTTACAATTTGAATTTGATTGAAGGAAACAAAGCAGCCCCTTTTCTTTCTAATTAATATGTTTCCAGTTTTCTTGAAAATGGAGTTATTGTTTTTACGGGCGGGTTGTGTTATATTGGTTGGCAGAGGCAAATGTCAGTGGTACAAATTGAGCACAGCGAGACCACGGAGAGGGGAAAGCCTAAGCCTGGAGGATTAAGCGATCCTCGGCTGGGCACTATTGACAGGAAGATGAAGTGCGAGACTTGTACTGCCATCATGGCTGAGTGTCCAGGTCACTTTGGCCATCTCGAGCTCGCAAAGCCCATGTTTCACATTGGATTTATGAAGACTGTTCTTAATATTATGCGTTGTGTTTGCTTCAATTGTTCCAAGATTTTGGCTAACGAGGTACCCACAGAGTTCACAAACAAGCACCATTTAAACTTATTATTATTATTATTAGTATTTTGTATAAAACTCTCTCAACTGTTTTCTATAAATTTGCTGCAGGAAGATCACAAGTTTAAGCAGGCCTTGAAAATAAAGAATCCCAAAAATAGACTTAAAAAGATTCTTGATGCTTGTAAGAATAAAACTAAATGTGAAGGAGGTGACGAAATTGACGTTCAAGGTCAAGATAATGATGAGCCTGTGAAGAAGAGTCGCGGTGGCTGCGGTGCTCAACAACCAAAGATTAGTATTGAAGGTATGAAGATGATTGCTGAGTATAAAGCTCAAAGAAAGAAAAATGATGATCAGGAACAACTACCTGAACCTGTGGAGAGAAAGCAGACCCTTACTGCAGAAAGGGTAAAATGTTGTTTTGTCTTTAGAGCCTAAGATAAAATGTTGTTTTTCTTTAATTTTGTGTATGTAGCTGATGTCATAATTTGTACTGCAGGTTCTTGGTGTTCTCAAGAGGATAAGTGATGAGGACTGTCAGTTATTGGGCTTGAGCCCTAAGTATGCACGTCCAGATTGGATGATTCTTCAAGTTCTTCCAATTCCCCCACCTCCTGTGAGGCCTTCTGTTATGATGGATACATCCTCCAGGAGTGAGGCAAGTCTATTACAGTGTTACTTTTCTAACACTGGACTGTAATTGATAACAAAGACATGCTGTGTGTACATTCTCGTTTCTTTCCAGACTGATATCTAACAATTCAGGTGTCTTCAATTTGAAATTTCCACAAGCATTCATGTTTCTTGTCTTTTTCCCAATGTAGGATGACTTAACCCATCAGCTGGCAATGATTATTAGACACAATGAGAATTTGAGAAGACAGGAGAGGGGTGGGGCGCCTGCACATATTATATCCGAGTTTGCACAGTTGTTACAGTTTCATGTGGCTACATATTTTGACAATGAATTGCCTGGACAGCCAAGGGTATGGAGTTGCTTATCCATGCATTGATGAGTTCCAATTGTATACGTGGTTCATTTTGTTTTGCTTTGTAAGAAATAATGTTTTTAGGAGGTGGTGTACTCTTCATATTACAGGCAACTCAAAGGTCAGGAAGACCTATCAAGTCCATATGTAGTAGGCTCAAGGCAAAGGAAGGGCGGATTAGGGGAAACTTGATGGGTAAAAGAGTGGACTTTTCTGCCCGTACAGTTATTACACCTGATCCCACTATCAACATTGATGAGCTAGGGGTACCATGGAGTATCGCTTTGAACCTCACCTATCCTGAAACAGTGACTCCCTACAACATAGAAAGGTTCATATCTCATTGTAGCTTTTATTTCTTCCGATCTTGTAATATTCCATTTTTTAATGTGGATATTTTCTCAAACAGGTTGAAGGAACTTGTTGAGTATGGGCCACATCCTCCTCCTGGAAAAACTGGTGCAAAATATATCATAAGGGACGATGGACAAAGACTTGATCTTCGTTACTTGAAGAAAAGTAGCGATCACCATTTGGAGCTTGGCTATAAGGTATTTTCTTGCATTAGCCAATTGGATTTCATTCATTACATCCTATTAACAGTCCATTTATTCCTACCATTAAATCATTTTATGATGATTACAGGTGGAACGACATCTAAATGATGGTGACTTTGTTCTTTTTAATCGTCAACCTAGTCTCCATAAGATGTCAATTATGGGGCACAAAATCAAGATTATGCCATACTCAACTTTCCGCTTGAATTTATCTGTTACTTCACCATATAATGCTGATTTTGATGGTGATGAAATGAATATGCACGTTCCTCAGTCATTTGAAACTAGGGCAGAAGTACTAGAATTAATGATGGTGCCAAAATGTATTGTGTCACCTCAATCAAATCGGCCGGTGATGGGTATTGTCCAGGATACTCTTTTAGGATGCCGTAAAATCACCAAGAGAGACACCTTCATAGAAAAGGTGAAACAGAAATGATATTTAAATCCCTTCTTCATCATTCAATTGTATGATTCTGTTCTTTCTTGTCTTGGACCTAAACTCTATCCCTATTTGCAGGATGTTTTCATGAACATCTTGATGTGGTGGGAGGATTTTGATGGAAAAATTCCTGCTCCTGCAATCCTGAAACCAAGGCCACTTTGGACTGGAAAACAAGTTTTTAACCTCATAATACCAAAGCAGATTAATCTGATCAGAACTTCTGCCTGGCATTCTGATTCTGAAAGAGGAATTGTTACTCCGGGGGATACACTGGTCCGGATAGAAAAAGGGGAGTTACTTTCTGGAACCCTTTGCAAAAAGACGCTTGGAACATCTACTGGAAGTCTTATACATGTGATATGGTAGCGATTTGGTTGATGACTTTTACCGTACAAATATTTCACAGCAGATAACTTTTGATTTTATGTGGTGGTTAAAAGGCGGAGACCTGACTTTGTTGGACCAGCTTGTATGGTGCAACTTATTTTGTAATTTATTTTATGCAGGGAAGAAGTTGGTCCAGATGCAGCACGCAAATTTTTGGGACATACGCAATGGCTGGTGAATTATTGGCTGTTACAGAATGCTTTTAGCATTGGTATTGGGGATACAATAGCTGATGCAGCCACAATGGAGAAAATCAACGAAACTATTTCAGCAGCAAAAAATGAGGTGAAAAAACTCATTATGCAAGCCCAGAGTAAAGATCTGGAGGCTGAACCTGGACGAACTATGATGGATTCTTTTGAAAACAAAGTGAATCAGGTGAGCTGCTGAAAGTGGTTAGTGTTTTGTCAACTTTTTTTGTTTTTTTGTTTTTGTTTACTAATTATGATGGTAACAACTGCCATCTTTAGGTGTTGAATAAAGCTCGTGATGATGCGGGTAACAGTGCCCAAAAGAGTTTATCTGAGAGTAATAATCTGAAGGCTATGGTTACTGCGGGGTCAAAAGGCAGTTTCATTAACATATCTCAGATGACGGCTTGTGTGGGGCAACAAAATGTTGAGGGTAAACGTATACCATTTGGCTTTATAGATCGGACGTTACCTCACTTCACAAAAGATGATTATGGGCCAGAAAGTCGAGGCTTTGTGGAGAATTCCTACCTTCGTGGATTGACTCCCCAAGAATTCTTTTTCCATGCTATGGGTGGTAGAGAAGGACTAATAGATACTGCAGTTAAGACTTCTGAGACTGGCTATATACAGAGGAGATTGGTGAAGGCCATGGAGGATATCATGGTTAAATATGATGGTACTGTGAGGAATTCTCTGGGGGATGTTATTCAGTTTCTCTATGGGGAAGACGGGATGGATGCTGTGTGGATAGAATCACAGAAGCTGGATACCTTGAAGATGAAGAAATCAGAATTTGATAGGGTATTCAGATATGAATTGGATGATGAAAATTGGAACCCTAACTATATGTTACCAGAACATATTGAGGATTTGAAAAATATCAGGGAGCTGAGAGATGTGTTTGAAGCTGAAGTTCAAAAACTTGAAGCAGATAGATATCAACTTGGAACGGAGATTGCAACAACTGGTGACAGTCTTTGGCCAATGCCTGTTAATCTTGGAAGGCTTATCTGGAATGCCCAGAAGACGTTCAAGGTTGATACCAGAAGGCCTTCAGATATTCACCCAATGGAAGCAGTAGAAGCTGTTGATAAACTCCAGGAGAGATTGAAGGTTGTTCCTGGAGAGGATCCATTAAGTGTTGAAGCACAAAAGAATGCCACTCTCTTCTTTGGAATTTTGCTTCGTAGTACCCTTGCCAGTAAAAGGGTATTGCAGGAATACAGGCTCACACGTGAAGCATTTGATTGGGTCATTGGTGAGATAGAGTCACGGTTCTTGCAGTCGTTGGTAGCACCTGGTGAAATGATTGGTTGTGTTGCTGCACAGTCTATTGGAGAGCCTGCTACTCAAATGACTCTCAATACTTTCCATTATGCTGGTGTTAGTGCTAAAAATGTTACTCTTGGTGTTCCAAGGTTGAGGGAAATTATTAATGTGGCTAAAAAAATTAAAACGCCATCTCTTTCTGTCTACTTGACTCCTGAATGTAATAAGACAAAGGAGAAAGCTAAGAACGTTCAATGTGCTTTGGAATATACCACCTTGCGAAGTGTGACCCAAGCAACGGAAGTGTGGTATGATCCAGATCCCACAAGTACAATAATTGAGGAGGATATTGATTTTGTGAAGTCGTATTACGAAATGCCTGATGAGGAGGTTGCACCGGAGAAAATCTCTCCTTGGCTGCTTCGCATAGAGCTGAATCGGGAAATGATGGTTGATAAGAAGCTAAGTATGGCTGACATTGCGGAGAAGATCAACCTTGAATTTGATGATGACTTGACTTGTATATTTAATGATGACAATGCAGAAAAGTTAATTCTCCGGATTCGTATCATGAATGATGAAGCTCCAAAAGGGGAATTAACTGATGAGTCTGCTGAGGATGATGTCTTCCTGAAGAAGATTGAGAGTAACATGCTGACTGAAATGGCTCTTCGAGGTATTCCAGATATCAACAAAGTCTTCATCAAGCATGGTAAAGTTAGCAGGTTTGATGAGAATGAAGGATTTAAGACAGTAGAGGAATGGATGTTAGACACTGAGGGTGTCAATCTCCTGGCTGTCATGTGTAATGAAAATGTTGATGCCAGAAGAACAACCAGTAATCACTTGATTGAAGTCATTGAAGTTCTTGGGATAGAGGCAGTTCGCCGTGCCCTCCTCGATGAATTGCGAGTTGTTATATCCTTTGATGGATCGTATGTCAATTACAGGCATCTGGCCATACTATGTGATACCATGACTTATCGTGGTCATTTGATGGCAATCACCCGTCATGGTATCAATCGCAATGATACTGGGCCATTGATGAGATGCTCATTTGAAGAAACTGTGGACATCCTCCTTGATGCTGCTGTCTATGCTGAGTCAGATTACCTTAGAGGGGTCACTGAAAATATAATGCTGGGTCAGCTTGCCCCAATTGGCACAGGGGACTGTGCATTGTATCTCAATGATGAGATGTTGAAGAATGCTATTGAACTCCAGCTCCCAAGTTATATAGATGGCCTGGAATTCGGCATGACCCCTGCTCGATCTCCAGTGTCTGGAACTCCATATCATGAGGGCATGATGTCTCCAAATTATTTGCTAAGCCCAAGTCTTCGCCTCTCCCCCATTACAGATGCTCAATTTTCACCTTATGTTAGCGGAATGCCTTTCTCCCCTGCTTCATCTCCTGGATATAGCCCATCTTCTCCGGGGTACAGTCCATCGTCTCCTGGTTATAGCCCTACTTCTCCGGGATACAGTCCAACTTCACCAACCTACAGCCCAAGTTCGCCTGGTTATAGCCCAACTAGTCCGGCATACTCTCCTACAAGTCCTTCATATTCTCCCACATCCCCGAGCTACAGTCCTACATCCCCGAGCTATAGCCCTACATCACCCAGTTATAGCCCAACTTCTCCAAGTTACAGCCCCACATCCCCCAGTTACAGTCCAACTTCACCTAGTTATAGCCCCACTTCACCTGCATACAGCCCCACCTCTCCTGCATACAGCCCCACCTCACCTGCTTATAGTCCAACATCACCCTCTTATAGCCCAACATCTCCTTCCTATAGTCCAACCTCTCCGTCCTACAGTCCCACATCTCCTTCGTACAGCCCAACTTCTCCAGCCTATAGCCCTACATCACCTGGTTATAGTCCAACATCACCAAGCTATAGTCCAACTTCGCCGAGCTATAGCCCGACTTCACCTAGTTACAATCCACAGTCGGCAAAATACAGTCCTTCGCAGGCTTACTCACCCAGCAGTCCAAGATTGTCACCTGCCAGTCCATATAGTCCCACTTCTCCAAATTATAGGTAAGACTATGCAATTGAATATGTTAATACTACCTTTTATGTGACTATTAAAACAATTTCGTTGTTTGGTACTCTGGTAGTTATTGTGAATGTCTTGTCTCATTACTTAATGCTTGAATGTATTATCTTATTGTGCAGCCCAACATCCCCATCCTATTCACCTACGTCCCCATCATATTCTCCTTCAAGCCCAAGTTACAGCCCGAGCAGGTAAGTTTTGATTGATCTGTATTTATTTCCTGCCATTTTGCAGTCGCAACTTGTTGCTTATGATGGTTGCTTGCCTCTATTTTTCTAAAGCACTTAATCTTTGTTTTGTTTTGCTAGCCCCTATAATTCTGGAGTGAGCCCAGATTATAGCCCTAGCTCCCCACAGTACAGGTATGCCAAGATCCTGTTTTAAGAACATATATTCAGTTGTATGTAATTTGAATGTGGTTATTTGCTCCCCTTTTACTAATTAAGTCCCATTGTGTATTTTGTTGGTTCATGTAGTCCAAGTGCGGGGTATTCACCCAGTGCACCTGGGTACTCACCCTCATCTACGAGCCAGTACACACCTCAAACTAATGATAGGAAAGGCAAGGATGATAGGGACAAGAAGTATGATAGGAACAAACGTTGAGTCCTGATATTGTTGAAAGACTTGATATATTTATTACGGGGGTAAAGCTGTTTACTTATGTATGTACACAGGCGGAATTAGTCATCCTAGTGTAGCTGCCAAAATTTGGTGTGGAAGCTAAAAACTTGGACCATGTTTTTGTGTTGTTACATTGAAAAGCCATGCTCTAGGAAGCTATTGCGTGTGTGAATTGATGCATTTGGGATGGGCAGGGAGTGCGAAAAGGAAATATATGGCTTGGAGAAAGTTCAGAATGGCTGTTAGGTGAAGAGGAAATGAGATAAATTGGACGTAGAAGCTATTGTAGATCCAGTTCCCTGAATCTCGATTGTCCTAAGTGTAAGTGAACAATGCTGTATGTGTTTCTGTTCTTAATGACTGGAACGGACACCAATCACGTGGTCCCTATTATTGGAGAATGGTTCCTAATATTCTTTTCCAAGTTTCGGGTATTAGTAAACTTTCAGACTGTAATATTGTTTTTACTTTATGTAGTTGAAAACTGTTTTATCTTGATAGGCTATTACCACATGACAGTTGCGATATAGAGGTTGGTCTCTTGAGATTTTGTACATTTACTTGGAATTATTTATTTAACGTTTACAGCTTGCAATTGAATAAAAGAAAATGAAAATACATCCCACCAACAAAATGTAGCCAACGAACATGGTGGCACCTTGAAGCAGAAGACCAAGTCTCATGTCTTATGATGCCCATATATTCTGCTTGTACAGTTTCGCTTGGAGTTGGATTGGAAGGGCCTTTTGAATGTCCTCAAATCTATTGTCATCTTGCACACTACATCCACGACAGATAGGGTTTAGGAAATTAATCCTTGCAATTCTAACAACCATATTTATCATTGAATGTATCCATTGATAGGGTTTAAGCGGTTAGTCCCAACAATTTTAGTATCCATGTTTTGTATTTATGTGGAAAGTGCTTTTTTGTCTTAAGAAAATAAGTTTACTATACCAGAGACGATTTTTAATAATTAAAAAACCAACCACAACACGAATATGTGATATTTAGCTAACATTACAAGAATCATCAAATTCTTGTTGACACCAATGATTCTTAGTAGGGTACATAGCGTGTATACTCACAAAAGCATAACAGACCAACTCAGTGTATTTGCGGGGAGGTAATGGAAGTAGAACTTATTAACGCTGCGTATGATTGCTGTCTCCGATATTTGGAGACGAAACGGAACAAAAATTGGAGACAGTGAGGTGTTTGGTTGTGGTGGACAGAACAAAAATTTCTGTCTCCGTCTCGAGAACAAAATGTGTTTGGTTACAGTGGACAGAACGAAAAAATGGTGACAATGACAAAAATGCCCCTGGTTCTTAATATGATTAGAAATATGTAATTAATTGATAATTTTATTACGAACTATTTGTGTTAGTTGAAAAGTTAACAAAT
>JANVCQ010000001.1:3266371-3285855 GCA_025531925.1 Erythroxylum plowmanianum
CAGGTTATTAGGAACGACATTCTATTCTTTTAAAGATTATAAAATGAGGCCCCAGGTTTAGTTTTTTAATCATTTTGCAGAGGGGACCCCTGTCTTTTGCTTGAACACCATGTGGAGGATCTTGGTTCTTTATTGACTTCTTTAACCATGACCAAGAACATCATCATTCAGAGCTATTTATGCTTTTCAGCAATGCAAACTGTAAAGGAGAAAAGACCGCAGAAGTAAAGGAAGAAAAGTTCTCGTAGACCCAACTTCAGTTTTACTCCCAAGTTCTAGACAGTTTGAACTCATTGTCTACTCGTGTTTCCTCGCTAACTGACTTGTGTTTCTTTCTCGCGGAACAATCTGTGAACAATTTTTATCAGTCACAGCCAAAATGCTGAGGTTAGTTTTCCTAACCACCATCTTATTAGCAGTAGGAGAAAGCAAACATGTCGGTCAAGTATGCAATGTAAATGACTTGAAGGGTCTAATGGATTTCAAGGCAGGAATTAAGGTTGATACCTCAAACAGATTGGCAAAGTGGTTTGGTTATAATTGCTGCACCTGGGAAGGAATTAAGTGTGATAACACTACTGGTAGGGTGACTGAAATCCGTCTAGCTGGATTAGTTTCCTCGAATGATTTCATATTCCAATCGCAGATGATAGGCTTGTTGTCTCCTTCTATAGCACTTCTCAGTTCCCTTGAAGTTATTGATCTTGGTGGCCTAATAGGTCTTGCAGGAAATATTCCACAATCTATTGGTCTGAGCGTGCCAAATCTCAGAAAGTTATATCTTTATGGAAACAGGATCACTGGCCCATTACCTGATAGTCTTGGTAAGTTGTCAAAACTTGAAGAACTTCACTTGCACGAGAATATGTTGTCTGGTTCTCTCCCTGCCAGCCTTGGAAATCTCAGATTTCTTAACCAACTACTTCTATACTCCAATAAGTTTATTGGTGCGATACCGAATTCGTTCACAAACTTGAGTGATCTAGTACAGTTGGATCTACATGGCAACATGCTAACTGGTCCTATACCAAACAAGATTGGTGAAATGCAGGTATTAGAAAAGCTGGATCTTTCAGACAACCTCTTAACAGGTCATATTCCCTTGTCTGTATCAAACTTGACTGCCATGTCAGAGCTGTATTTGGATACAAATTATCTGGAGGGAGTGATCCCTTTTCCTTTGATTTCTGGCCAATTGTCTTCTCTTGGTTTCCTTAGGTTGAATGATAACAATCTGACAGGAAACATACCGCTTAATTTTGGTGATTTGCTTTCCCTCCAAAGGATTTCCCTGGCAAATAACAAGCTTCATGGGGTAATTGCTTCTAGTCTGGGCAATCTATCAGGTTTAACAGAGTTGTATCTGCGCAACAATTATTTGTCAGGCCAAATACCAAATTCAATAGGCAAACTCTCTAGTTTGATTATCTTGAGTGTATCGCATAATTGGATTCAAGGACCACTGTCTCCTGACTTGTCTTCCCTCCAAAATCTTCAAACTTTAGATGTTTCGTTTAACCATTTCAACTTCATTTCCTTCCCAAAGTGGCTTGCAACTCTTCCGTCTTTGTCCAAGTTATATGCAGCTGGTTGTGGAATCCAAGGAGATTTTCCTGAATTTTTGAGAACGACTCCAAGTCCAATTCAAGAACTAGACTTGTCAGTTAACAACATCACAGGCAGCTTGCCAAGATGGCTTGGAAGCCTCACTCTGCTTTACTACTTAAATCTTTCAAGAAATTCTCTTGTTTCATCGATCCCTGCTTCGGTAGTCAGCTTGCAGCATCTGGGTGTGCTGGATCTCCACTCCAACAAGCTAACAGGTTCTGTAAATGAAGTTTTCAAGATTGGAAGTGCCTTCCTTGATGGTTCCTTGGCATACATTGACCTTTCTGATAATGAGTTCTCAAGTAGTGTACAACTTGGTGAAGGGGCACAAACTGAACAGCGGTATATCAATTTGTCATGCAATCATCTTGAAGGAAGCGTTCCAACAACCATTGGAAGATTAGGATCATTAACAACATTGGACTTGAGCAACAACAAATTTGGTTTCAGCTTGCCTGAGGCATTGGCAAATATTAGTTCATTAGAAACGTTGAATCTGCAGAAAAACCATTTCACTGGACGAATACCGAGAGGATTTCTGAAGCTGAGAAGGTTGAAGGAACTGGATTTATCAGATAACCTTCTTGCAGGCGAAATCCCTGAGGGCAAACCTTTATGCGATTTTCCTAGGAGCTCTTATGATGGAAACAAAGATTTATGTGGAAAGCCCCTCGATCCATGTAAGGATTAAGTTCAGCTTCAAATGCTTGGCAAGTGAAGCTTGGGAGAGGAGAGTGCTCCACAAAACAAAACACCGTGTATGGTAACGATGAGTCTAAGAATCCCATGCATTGATACTGGTCGGGAAACAATCATTACTTATCGAGTGAGTTGCTGTGTCTTCCTCTCTACAATTGGCTCAGTTTGGAAATTTGGACAGATTAAGCAAATGGCTTTAGAACAGTCCTTAATAAAGGTATGAAAAGGAAATCAGCAAGTTTTACAATCAGAAATATAACCATGATAATGCAATCGATTAGTATATTGCTTTTGCAAAAAAAAAAAAACTCTCTATGTTGCTATTTATGCACATTGGATGACGCAGTAATTCTTTCCATGATCACATTTTATTGATGAAATGTTAAATTTTTAACACTAATTAATCCAGATGATTTTTTATTTAATCTTAATAGATTGTTGAAGATATTATAGAGAACAGTTTAGAATATAAATTATCAATCTTTTTAATTAGTGAAAAATTTTTAAATTTGTAACGACCATTCGATTTTCTTTCGTTATTTGAATATAGGCATTATGTATAAATAGGAATTCTCTATTACATAGAAAACATATAATACATAATGTAAATATTAGAATTTTTAATATGGATAAAGTGTAGAGCCATTAATAAGAATTAGGCTTGGGTCCAACTATTGTTAAAATGACTAGAACTAGCCATTTGGTTAATTGGCCTTTACCATTTATTAACCCTTTAACTTTTTCATTTTTAATCAATGTGGGATTATCTAACACTCCTCATCAAGTACAACTGGGACTAGATATCCAGTTGTCATTTGAAATAAACACAGCAGTAATCGGACCGAGCTGTTAGGACTGGACATCCAGACGGACAACCGAGAAATTAAGAATCCGATCCAGACCTGCTCTAATACTATATTGGTATTTTTAATATAGATAGAATGTGGAGCTCATTAACAAGAATTAGACTTGAGTCCAATATTTGTCAAAATGACTAGAACTAATCATTTGGTCAGTTGGCCTTTAACATTTATTAACCCTATAATATTTTCATTTTTAATTAATATGGGATTCTCTAATAATAAATTTTCTTGATTTTTTTTCAACTTAGTATAAAAGCCTCTTTGAGTATTTTATATTCACTATCATTAATGGAGTACTATTCATTTTTGTTTGCTACCTTTCATCATTGTCGTTAGACACTTTTATTTATTTCTTCTATTAAAGTCTCAAAACAACTTCAATCATTCATTTGATCGTACTATTCAGTTTTACATTAAGAGATCGATAAGATAACATTAAGAGATCAAAGTGTTACTATTGAGTTTCTCCACAACGCCATATCCTACAAATGGGAGCTTTGTCCATTAGGTTGGTTCATCCTTATCCTACTCTCTCATGTAACACTTTGATAACCATATTCAACCACATCCTACTTAAATGTTCATTCCCTCGTATCATCAATCCAACAACTCTTGTATTCACCTCCCTTTTGTCTTCCCTTACCTCTAAATGAACCAGATAGGGCATTTATGTCCTCTAATTTCCTTTGCACTCTTGCCTTTAACCAGTTACCACATTTTGTAACAACTTTTTGAAAATATATTCACAGATCTGATCAACTTTCCCTCCCCAGTACTGATTATTATGCAGACCACTGAAGCTCCAGCATTTTGTGAAGAATTACTAGTTGACTTTTGCTTGCTACCTCTCGAAACCTTGATCTTGACCTACCTTCAAACCAGTTGAGAAGAGCTTTTCTTCCTCCTTTGAAGTTAAGAAAAGCTGGAAGAAGGCGATTGTTGTGGATGAAGACTTAACACTCCATTACTCCCTTCCCAAAGAAGAAAATGGTAGAGTCATTGTCTCTCCTCGATTGGAAGTTCTCCAAGGAGAAGCAAGAACATGGGAAGCTTCACTGGTGGGCTTCTTCTTAAAAAGGAGACCTTCATTTCTAGTGCTGAAAAAATGGGCAAACAATGTTTAGAAGAACAAAGGCTTGGTGAAAGTCTTACTAATCGATAAAAATTTAGCTCTCTTTACCTTTTCCTCTAAAGCTTATGCACTTAAATTCCTGGAAGAAGGCCCCTATAATGTGATGAATCTGCCACTGTTTCTTCAGATCTGGCAATATAGGTTTCATGCTATAAAAAAAAAAAAAACACAAGTCAGTTCCTTCATAGGTTAACTTATGCAATGTTTTTTTGGAATATTAGACTACCAAAGGATTGAGTATGATAGCAAGCTACTTGGGACAATCTTTATATATAGATGAAAAAACAATAAAAAGAAAGAGACTAGGTCATGCTCATCTGTATAGTAATATGTATATATCCAAGGATTTACCAAATCAAAAACCTGAGACTGGTCCTAAATGGGATAGTATATGAAGACAGTGTAGTAGTGGATTACCACTTGAAGCCTTCATTGAAATTATGGGGTAAGATATGGAAGTCAACTGGAAAAATATTTAGTAAAAGGGATTATATGGAATCGATAGGACTTGAGTAAGAGGATAAAGAAGAAAGTGAAAAGATAAACCAAAGCCATGAGCTGACTATAGATGTTTCAACTCAATCTACTTCAAAAGAGCCACATCAACAAGGAGAAATCATAAACAAGCAATACTAGTGAAGATCCAATATAGGATAAGATGGTCCCTCAACATGGAGAACAGTTAGATACTAACTAAATGGAAAGGGAGGCAAGTTCCTCCCCTTCAACCTCGAGTCACTGGGGGAAAGGAACTCACTGAATAATTCACCAATTTCAAAAGGAGAAAAGAAAAAAGGAACAAAGGTCAAGGCTATAAAGGCATTTCATTATGACCATTATAATATAGAATGTTAGGTGTCTTAACTGCCCCAAAAAACTTTTAGCTCCAAGGGATTTTTTTAGTTAATGAAAACCATTATATTTTTGCACTACTGGAAAAAAATCAGATCTGATAATCTAAAGTTTCTAAATAAACTAGGATATGCTAGGATTTTCATCTCAAACCACTAAGCTCATATATGTGGCAGAATTGTAGTTAGATTTGATCCAAAGATTGTTGACGTTGAGGTATTGTAAATAAAGATGCAGGTTATCCGCATGAGGTGGCATTTTATTAAGAAGAATATGTCCATCCTTGCCTTTATGGTCTATGGATTTAACTATGCTTTTCAGAGGAAGGATCTTTGGGGGAGTTTCTTGAGTTTCCAAAGAATAGTGGTAGGGCTTTGCTTAATTAAAGAAAACTTTAATTCCATCCTCTATATGATAGAATTTAAAAGGCACTTTTCACTGAGAAATTACTCTTTAGATTTTAAAGATTGTGTTGATCTATTAGGAGTCTTTGACCTTAAGGCATATGGGCACATCTTCTTTTAGAGTAATAAACAAAGTAATGGATAGTCCTTTAAAAAGAAGCTAAATCAAACTATGGTCAATTGCGCATGGTTACAATAGTTTCCAAAAAGCAAGGCCTCCTTCTTAGATCATATCTTCTTTAACCATACCCCAATTAAAGTGTGGGATAAAGATGAAAAGATGCTGCCCCTTTAGGTTTAACAATTATTTGGCTAAAGTTAAGGGGATACCCTAAGGAAAGGTGTGGAGGCAAATGTCAAGGGAACATTCCAATACAAATGTGTGTAGAAGCTTAAGATAATCAAGAAAGGATTGAAGTCTCTCAAGAAGCAGATAAGAGAGAGTACCTCTCAAGCTATTACCATAGTCAAAGATAAGTCATCTCATATTCAAATTATCTTGTCTTATAATCCTAAAGATTCTCTCTTAATTTTTACTTGATGGCTTTGACTAACCATGTTGGTTTAACATAGCAGAGGGCCAGGATTAGGTGGTTTAAAGAGATAAAAGTACTAAATGTTTCTTCAACTCCTTAATTTTTAGGAGCAATTCAAACTCAATAAATGCAATCACCACATAGGATGGGAGAATGATATGCATAAAAAAGAATTTTTTTGAAAGAGACTCAGAGGTATTTCGAGGAATTCTACTGCTCTTAGAAAAAAATAGTACATATTCAACTCCTAGAATCAATTACTGAAAACAAATTATCGGATGTGGAGGTGGAATCACTAATCAAGAATATTAAGAATTCTGAAATAGAAAAGGTGGTTTTTCAAAAGAATCCTAAAAGGCATTAGGGTCAGATGGATTCAATGGTCTTTTTTCATAGAAGGCTTAGCCTGAGATAGGACCAATGGTGAAAGAAGCTGTCAAGGAATTCTTTTCTTCTTAAATTTTTTTAAAGAAAATTAATAAAACCTATCTATCCACGATCCTTAAACTAAATAACCTAGCTTCCTTGTAGGATTAAAGATCAATAACTTGCCCCAATTTCCTCCCCAAAGTGATTACAAAATTATTGCTAACAAACTGATATTGGTCATGGGATCCTTGATTAGTGCTAACCAAAGTTCTTCTATGCAAGGTAAGTAAATAGAGGATAACATCTCCATAGTGCAAGAACTCTTTAGTAGTTATTTAAGGAGGAATTTTACAAGGAATTTTTCCTTCAAGGAATTTTTCCTTCAGATAGCCTTCAAAAAGGCATTTGATAATGTGGAATAGAATTCATATTGAAACTCCTTGAAGTGATGGGTTTTCCTAATAGCTTCCCTAAAGTCTGTATTACTTCTCCAACTTTTGCTATTTTGGTTAATAGAACCCCAACAAATATTTTCCATGGTAAAACAGGTTTACATAGAGGAATACCATATCACCTTATCTCTTTATATTATATATGGAAGTTCTAACTTCTCTATTGAATTACAATATTGGCAAGGAAACACACTTTAAACATCACAATAGGTGCAAGAAAAATCTCCTTAATGAATTTGTGCTTTGTAGATGATTTATTTTTATTCTCTAAAGCTAATTATGACTCAGTTGATCTTATGATGTCTACTTTGAATTAATTCAATTCCATCTCTGGATTGACTATTAACTATGCTAAAAGCCATTTTGTTATATCCAAAAGTACAAATCAAATGAAAGAGAGAATTACATTTATAGTTGGAATGAGAAGGAAACAAACCTTTTTATGTTGTTTAGGCTTACCAATCACAACCAGAAGAACCTAGTTCAATGAATGTTATCCTTTATTTGAAAAAATTTAGAAGAGATTGACCTCATAGACCAATAGAGGCCTATGTTTTGGAGGTAGATTATAATTAATCAATTAAGTCCTCAACCTCATGCATATCTATTGGCCTTATAATATGTTATTAACAAGAGGAGTCATTAAATCAATAGAAAAACTCATAAGGAATTTCTTATAAGGAGGTTGTGGTTCTAATAGGGACATGCCAAAGTAAAATTGAGTGATGTTTGCAAACCTGAGGTGAAGGGAGGTCTAATAGATATTCCTATAAAATCTACTAACAAAGCTCTCATGATGAAGAAGTTCTGGTCCATACTACAGGTAAGGAAACTTTATAGGTCAAATGGTTCCATAGTTATATTCTAAAAAGGATGAGTATATAGGCTATTAATCCTAAAACTTTCTATACCTAGTTTCTAACACAACTACCAAAGCTAAGGGTAAGTATTGGAACTTGAAATTTTTTGTCAAGTTGACATCAAGGCTAGTCTTTGGTATGAAAATTGGTTTAGGAGGGGCTCCCCAATTAGAAATCATATAGTCATTTAACTCTAGAGCCACTTCCCTTTAATTGCTAAGGTAACTCTATCATCAGGGAAGGTTAGTGGATTGAATTCCTAAAGGAGCTTCAATTCCTAAAACCTAACTATCAGTAAATTTTAATGTCCCCTGATAGATACATTTGGAGAATCCATCCTCGAGGATATTTTAGTCCTAAGATTTATAGAGAGTGTTTAATACAGAGAAATGAAAAAGTAGATTGGCATAGAATAGTCTGACATAAAGAGCTTATGTCTAACTCTTTATTCATTTTATGGCTAACAGTATTAAACAAACTAAACATAGTGGATAAGCTTTCCCACCTTAGTCTTAATAAGTAATATGTTATGTGTAAATCAAGAAGTGAAAATAGAGTCCATTTATTCTTTGAGTGTCAATTTTCTAGGAATATTTGGAACTAGATTAGACACAAATGCCTTTGGGGTTTAAACACTCACCAACTTACATGGAATATGTAATGGTTTATCAGATTGAAGTCAATTTTAGAGCCTAATACTATTGTCTATCTTATTCAAGTTACATAAAGGGAATATGGACTGAAAGAAACCTCAGAAGGTTCCATGACACAAGTAAAAGTCAGTAGTAAGTTTTTGATTGTATGTCAATTAAAGTTGAAGAGAAAATCATTTCCACAAAATTCATTAAGGAATGTTCACCTTAATAAGCTAGATTGTGGAGAATATAGCTAATGTATGTTAATTGTATACGATATCCCTAACCTTATGCAAAAAAAGGCAACTCCATCAACTACCTCATACAAGGAAATTTAAGCATAAAAATTGAGGGCTTACCTTTAGGAGATTGATGGAGATAAGATGAAGGACTTATTATGGTTACATGTGAACCAATTGGTAACTGGCAAGAAGTGCAATTAGTAGCCTAGTGAAGGAGATAGAATTTGTCTCAACCCTAAAAACAATCACTTCCAAGAAACAATGTGAATATAGAGCCAGAAGAAAAACCCCTTTTCTAGAGATTGAGAAAAGATGGAGCCAAAAACTGAGTCTTCAAATAGCTTCCTTTGATAAATGTGTATCAAGTTCTAATTCGGTGACCTGCTCTGATACCAATTGAAAATCCAAAGGATATAGTAGTTTTGCAATCTCTCCAATTTGACCGCAGTCGTTTATAACACAATAAAAAATCAGAAAAATTAAACACACAAATATAAATCAACATCAAAATTTATTAACGCAGTTCGACACATCTTATCTATGTCTGCAGAGCCCTCACCCAGTTTAATTACTTTCGTCTATGATATAACAACAGTTTTACTCAAGGCATTGCAAAGTCGACTCACCCAACCCTTGACACTATCTCTCGCCTTTACTACTTGTGAAAGTAAATCACACTCAATAGTATGACCGTCTCGTACTAACCTCAACAGAGAATTTTTCTCAACAACTTTTAACAATAAAGATAATAAACAGATAACTGAAATGATTAAAAGAATAATGAACATAAAGGAATAGACTTGAGATAAGAAAAACAACTTCCCTAATTAATTCAGCTCCTTCTATGACAGATCGGAAAGTTGTTCACCAAGAAACATAAGTGTTTCTTTGCTGAAACATTGTAACATCAGAGCTACAAAATTCACGATAGTTGCTAAAATTTTTTGCACACAAATATAATTATCGATAGCCACTAAAAATGTACCTAATCAACACTTAATCCACTCAACAAATATCACTCTATCGATCAAGAATAGCAGCTACAACTTCTAGAATTTTCGTACACTACAATTCACAATCAACAGCCACAAAACTAACATCCATGAACAATAAGACAGCCACCAAAGATTCACGTACACATCGGTAAGGCCCAGCTGCAAAATTCAACACTTTCAACTTTCTCCATAGCCCACTGTTATCGTTAAAGAGAGATAGAGAATACCCAGAAAAAGTCACATACAAAGAACAACTTTGTAGCACTCAATGGTTATTCAAAATAAAGGAATACACAGCTGTAGAAAATATGCATAAACCCATAAAATTAGCCCACTCAACTCAACAAACGTCCAGCCAAATCATGCAAGCATTAATAGACAATTGCCACAGCTTACTAGACTCCTAATCAACAACGAAGAAATTTGGAAAAGGTAGCTGTAAGGATTTTTCTCACACTCACGAATTACCCAAAATAGACATATAAAACAAAGGAAGAATGCAGCTGCCAACTCATGCACAATGAATGATTTTGTTTATTCTTAATCCATATACAAAATCACACCATAACAGAAAACACAATAGTACTATATGGATTAAGAATAAACGTGAACTCAGCTACAAAAGGTGATTCAAGATAGCTCACAAAACCCTGCTCCTAGGTCACTCAAACCCTATCGTTTTTTCCTTCAAAAATGATACTGTACAAACCCACAACTTACATAAAAACACATCAATATAACTGCTGCTATTGTCAACCAAATCTCTAATAATTATCCTTCCTTAAATATCCATTATCAAATCCCATATTAATTAGGATTTGAAACTTATCAAACTTGTCTTGGAAGAATCTCACAAAAACTCAACTATGTCCAATTATCAAATAATATCCAAAATTAAATAATTAAGATATTGGCATATGTCTTAACAGGTTCAGTTAGCAACAAAGTAAGGTCTAAGACAAAATCAAAATATAAGAATTTAAGCTGTAATTATTGTCATAAAAGGAGTACATTAAGCCCGATTACTTCAAGTTGACGAATAAACATTCAAAAGATGGATCTTCAAGTTGAAGAATAAACATTCAGAAGATGGGTAGTGTCACAGCAAATGAGTCTGATACAAATAATCTTTTAGTAATTGTTAATGCCAATTTCAATCTCCAGATCCAAAGATGAATGGATCATAGGATATGGTCGTTCCTATATTGTGTAAGTAGAACTATGATAATGAGAAACAATGCAGTTTGCAAAGTTGTGGGTATATGATCAATTCAAAATTAAGATGCATGACAACATTGTAAGAAAATTGACTAATGTTCATCGTGTTACTAACATAAAGAAGAATATCCTCTCTTTAAACACCTTTGGTAGTAATGGGCATAGGTATTCAACTAAAGTTGGAGTTCTAAAGGTCATCAAGGTTGCTTGAGTAGTGATGAAAGCTAATAAATTCAGGAATCTATACTTATTGAAAGGACTTATAGTTGTGAGTGTTGCAGCTACAAGTTCGTGATTTTATGATAATGATGTCATTAAATTGTGCATATGAAGTTGGAATGTAAGTGGAAAAGATGTGACCATGTTGAGTAAAAGAGGTTTATTATGTAAACAAAGCATTGAAAAGGTGGAATATTGTGAACATTGTGTCTTCAAGAAGCAAAAACGAGTCATTTTTATCACAACTACTAGTAAAACCAGTGGTACCCTAGATTATATCCATTCAGACCTTTGTGCCCTTGTGTTCCTTCAAATGGTGGCATCAAATATATATTGATTTTTATTAATGAATTTTCAGGAAAAAAAATTTGGGTTTATTCTTTGAAACATAAAAATCAAGTTTTTACTATTTTTAATTAGTGAAAATTTTTAATTAAAAGAAAATAAGGTGGTACATTAAGGGGCTCAAAATAGACAACGTCTTAGATTTTTATAACAAAGAGTTCAATAAGTTTTAGGTTATAGCTCGACATCTGACAATTAGAAAGACGCCTAAACAAAAAAAAAGTTACAAGAGTGCTTGAACATTGCTCCTATTGATAGAACACAACATTAGCTCTCTATTAGGGGTTTGCAAAGGACTTATGGGTAAAGGCTACATCCACAACTTACTATTTAGTAAATAGATCTCTATCAGTTATGATTGGTTCTAAGACTCCAAAATGCATACATGTTAGTAATAGTAAGTTAAGAGCAATATGCTAAGAAATGCTTTTTCTTGGATATCCATTAAGGGTGAAGGGATACAAGTTATGGTTCATAGACAACTTAGCAAAAGTTATAACTAGTAAAGATGTGACTTTTGCTGAGCAGACAACGCTTAACCTAAAGTTAGAGTCTTTTATCCCTTTTAAAATAGAATTAATAAAGGATAATTTAGAGAAGCCAAAATTAGAAGTAAATTACTGCTCCATTCAGACAAACGTTGCTTCAAAAACATCTCAGTGAGATTGACCATTCAATTTAGGTAGAGTTGAGCAAACTTTATAAGGAGTCCCTTACAGTATAACCAAAGGCAAGAGTCAAAGAAAAATAAAGCCACCACTAAGATATACAAACTATGCAGAGTTAGTCTCTTACATTTTATCAATAGCAGATAAGGTTAATAACAATGGTTAACTGTTCATATTTTCATGTTATCTCCGGTGCCCATTCAAAAAAAAATGGATAATGATAATATAAGAAGAGATGGAATCCTTGTATGAAAAAAAATGGTACTCAAGAATTAGTTAAAACTACCACAAGTGGAAAAGATTGTTATAAATTGATCTTCAAAAAGAAGAAGTCATCTCTAAGAGACAAAAGAGTCAAATATAAAGATCACCTAGTTATAAAGGGATACAGTCAAGTATTAGGTGTAAATTTTAATGAAGTGTTCTCACATATGGTAAAACATTGTTCATTCGGGTTTTGCTCACAAGAATAGCTATGTTTGACTTTGGGTTAGCATAATTGGATGTCAAAAATATTTTTGGCATGGCCATTTGGAGGAACAGATTTATATGTAGCAACCTAGGGATTTATTGCTGAAGACAAGAAATTGGTGAAATGACACATATTTCGTATGCAAGTACGTGAACAGAAGATCTGTTCTCTGACAAATGAAGAGATTGGTGATATGATACATATTTCATATGCAAGTACGAGAACAGAAGATCAGTTCTCTGATGGCAAGAACCCATCTAAACATTTCACATGAGTTAGTGTTGTTAGCAGATAAATGACTAACCTTAGTAAAATGGATTAATAGGCGGTGAAATGAATTCTGAGATATTTATGAAGTTTAATTGATACTTTTTTGGAATTTGGAAGAAGAAATGAAAACTTAGGTTAGTTTTGTTGACTTAAAAGGAGATCAGTTACTGATTTTGTATTTTGCTTAGGTAATTTTTCAAGGCAATATTGTAGTGAAAAAGAATGATACTTAAGCTAATCCAACATACATGTTAATAAAGTCTATTCAAGCAACTAAGTTCAAGCATTGCTTGAAATTACTATCTATTAATAGCATTTTACACCCTTAATTGAGCTATAAAGAGAAAGTATCGTGAAGTAACTTTAATAACATTTCAAGTCAAAGTGTAGATATTTGACGTGACTTTACATTGCCACTACTTGGAAGCCAAGCTTAATGCTAAGCCACTAAATGCCTGATTGGATGAACTTTTGGGAGGTCAATAAGTACTTTTCTTTACCATAACAGCCTTATTTAAGAAAAAATGAGTATTTAACTGTAAAATAAAAAAGTATTTTTTAAATAGATATGACTTTTTTGGCAGCCAAAATATAATTTTTTAAAAAGCTCAAATTTAGAACTTTTCAAAAAAGCCTCTCAAATGGATGTTTCGAATAGATTTTTCACATCAATTAATGAGTCTATTTTTTAATTCCTTTTGTCCTTATATTTTACATATAATTTCCACAATACCCACAAACTCATCTTCCCGTTTATTATATATTTAACTATTTATTCAACTTGAATATTTATTTTGATATTCATATAATATTATTTGACTTTTTTATATGTTTTAATATTTATTTTTGATATTAGTGTACTTATGTTATAATTAATATAAAAGATTTGGTTAAATATATTTTCATTTATATTTTATATAGTTTAAAATTATATAATAATTAATATATTGTACTTTGCATATTGTTTAATATAATTTAAATAATATTTATATGCATAAATAATTTTTATTACAAAATAAAATATAGTTAAAATTGAATTATTTTTATTTTTATTTTTATGTTGTCAAACAGTTTATTGTTCTTTTTAAAAAGCTCTTTTTTAAATGACAGTCAAACAATCAACTGATTTCTTAGAAAAATTCTTTTTAAAAAAGATCTACAAAAAAAAACTCTACTGATATAAACTCAACCAAACATAAGCTAACATTTCTAGTCATGAAAAATTAAAATCATTAATTTCTCTTTTCTTACCATCCAAAAGAATTGAGAAACTTATTTCCAATTGATTATAAAAATCAAGCACGTTAAATAATACACAATATTATTTGTATTTTGTGAAACTCACTCATGAATGTCTCGAGTTGTAATCTTGAGTATATTTATATTTTGAGTTTAAGTAATATCTTTTTATAATTATTGTTTTTTCTCTTTAATAAAATTTTGCTCTTTCACCTGTACGTACAGAATTAAAATCGAATCATATATTTTATTTTTTTCTACTCATCTTATTATTCTTAATCTACTTATTTATTATTATTGCACAAATATTTTGCCATCCAGAAATAATTGGATCAATTATTAAATCAAATCCCATATTAGAATGGCAAAACGACAGTAATCAGATTCTGCCGCCGTCTTGAAAAGTTTCTTTTAGGGAAAACCAGCTCTTTAAATTCACTAAGTGAGCTGTACTCACCACAGCCCATCGAAATCTACTTCTAGTACAGCGGAAAGAAAACAAAAATTATGGAACTCAAATTGTAAGATGGTCACGCATTTGCTTGTATGATCTCCAGTGAAATGAAAGAGTAAAGAGCAGGCTTACAAACATAGTTATCTGAGCCTGTCAGTGGCTTGCTAAATCACCGTCCTCTCCCTGGGACAAGAAAACGAGTCATCAGAATTTACTTGCATGAACTCCCAGCCTCCCAACGCTAAAGGAGAAAATATGATACTTTAAGCAACAACCTAACCTGGATTTCCAGGGTTTCAGTTTTTGGTAGATGAACACTCAGAATCTAGGTAAATTTTCGTGGTAATATTAAGCTGCAAAAGGGACAGCTAGTGTTATTTCATGGAAATCCCAACCAAGCATTGTTACAAAATGAAGTACCTCTGTAAATTAGTTACCAAATTGTTTTTTACCTTTCTACTGTTAACTGCAATGCTTGGACGATTTGATGCAGATTGAAATTCAGAGGAAATTGACTGCAGATGAGAGAGCACAAACCAGTAATTGATCATAATGTAAAAAGCTAGCATGCTGGTCTCCTAGCAGTTACCAGATCAACAACTTATTACTTGTCTTTCCATATTTAATATACTAACTTCTGACACGGCAATTAATGTGATAATTTCTTTTACGGGGATGACAACAGAGTTTTGCTCTTCGCAAAGTAAAGCTGCTTAAAATGGTAACTACCGCTCGCTATAGGCAGACTGAACTCTTAGCAAGGGCAGAAAAGGCGTTTGTCCAGTGTTCAAGCTCATGGGGAGCCTTTGCAAGCTATTTTATAACATAAGAGCCTTCCACTTAAGCCGAGAAGCAGGCAAGGAAAAGTTGTCATTCTTTAAAGACTTAAAGGAATTTATTCATGGAGCAAACATCAATCTCAATTTAGTAAAAAAGATAGGGATCGTTAGCACACATTCGAAGACTTCTTTTGGGAAAGTGAAACAATGATGGAAGTGGACATTTCAAATTAAATTAAATTTTGCTTTTTCTTCCTCTGCTGCAAATATATAATAACATTGATATAACTTTATAATGTATAGTAGAAGTATATTGTTCTGTTGAGACTGCCTACTTATCCCAGTTCCATAAAGTACTTGTATTTTTTAGTCTAATTATGTTATAATTATTTCATATGATGTTGCCCAAAAAGTAGTTGTTTTGATGTGAAAAAGGAAACAAAAAACAAGTTGGATAATTAATAAAATCTCAAAAAGGAGCTATCGATAAATTTATTAAAAGAGTAGGCTCCTCTAATGAGAATACTGAGAAATTAGGTTAAAGTAATTTTGAACAATCTAATGAAAATTTAAATGATGAGATTCATATTTATAAAGATATTAATAATTAGAGTGAGCATCTTCATAAACCAAGTATATCCAATTTAAACAATTTAAAGACAAACAAGTAGGAACTTCCTTGAATATTTATGATCCTAAAAATTAGGATAATCTTGACAATAAAACAAGGTATATTTTAGTTTAAAAAGAGCTTGTAAGGAAATTGAATCTTGTATTTCTATTAGACAATACATCTTGGTGTTTTTCATATTGTTATTATTTTAGAAAATTGAACAATGAAGAGATTAGTAATAGAAAATGATTGATTTAGTCTAAACATGTAGATGAAATGTATTATTTTTGTTGTAAGTTGTTCAAATCTAATAGTAAACAAAGTTCATTAGCAAATGATGGATTTAGTGATTGGAAGCATCTTAGTATAAAACTCAAAGAACATGAAAATATTGAACATATGACTAACATGAAGACTTAGAATGAAATAATAGTAAAATTAAGCAAAAATCAAACAAATTAATAAAGATTTACAATAAGAAATTGCAAAAGAGAAAGAATGTTAGAGACAAGTTTTGTTCAGAATAATTTATGTTGTGAAATTTGTTGCTAAATATAATTTAGCTTTTCAAGAATTCAATGAGAAATTTTACCAAGATAATAATGGTAAGTTTTAGAGATTGATTAAGATGGTTGTTGAATTTGATATGATAATATAAGATAATGTTAGACGCATTTAAAATCCTAAAATTCATCATTATTATTTTAGTAACAAAATTTAAAATGAGTTGATTTCTTTTTTGACTCATAGTATTAAAAGAACTATCATAAAGATCATTAAAAAGATGAAATATTTCTCTATAATTCTTAATTGCACCTCAGATGGGAGCCATTAAGAACAAATAAGTTTGTAATACAAGAGAGGAATATGTTAAGTAACAAAATAAAAATAGAAGAGTACTTTTTAAAATTCTTAAAATAAGATGACACATATAAATTGGGACTTTTCAATTAATTATTAAATACATTTAAGTCTCTTAATCTTAATGTCCACAATGTGAAGTGTCAAAATTATGACAATGATTCTAATATAAAAGGAAAATACTAAAGGGTTCAAAAGCAATTGTTTGAAATAAATCCAAAAGCATTACATATATCACGTGTTTGTCAATCTTAATCATATTCTTAGTAAGATTGTGCATTCTTGTGTTAAAGTTGTTTCAAGTTCTCCTAAAATATAGAATGTTTTATTTAATAATTTTATAAGCTTAACTATAAAATCATTGTTCAATACTTGATGGAAGAGTTAAATTAAAAGTGTTAAAAGTTATTAAATTTCAAGTTCCTCAAATAAGATCTACTTTAGTAGAATTATTTAGATCTTGTGATGATTTAAGATTAAAGAGTAAAGCAAAAAGTTTGATTAGTACATTTAAAAGTTGAGTTTTTACTTGATATGATTATTTGGTACAATATTTTATTTATTATTAACATGGTGATAAAAAGTTGCGATCTAAATCTAAGCGCTTCAATGCTACCATAGATTTTCTTTTTTAAAATTAAAAATATTACAAATGAATTTATCAAATAAGTTAATATCAATAACTAAAATTTTTAAATTTATTAAATTTGTTAATTGTTATTCAAATATTTCAATTGCTTATCAAATCCTATTAACTATACCTATAATTATAGCATCAACTGAGAAAAGTTTTTTAAAATTAAAATTATTAAAAACTTACTTGAGACTATCAATATTACAAAAAAGAGTTAATGATATGGCCATTTTATGTATCAAAAAGAATATGTCGGATAATATTAATCTTAATACTATTATTGATGATTTTGCATTTAAAATATATGACAATTATTTTTCATAATCATCTATGTACTTATTAATGCAATTCTGCAGCTACTTAGTGTTTTGCAATCTAACGTTACAATCTTATTTGAAAAGCTTAAAATCTAATAGCTTTTACATTTTTTATTCAACCCTTCTAAGAATTAGACAATAATTTCACAGTTAAGCTTGAAATATTAATAAATAAAACCTTCCACCTTTTAAGAGAACTTGAAAATAATACATATACATGTTGTATGATTCCAAAAGATGAAACAACTTTAACACAAGAATGTACTATATCCTTAAAAGTAAGATTAAGATTATGACAAACATATGGCATATATAATGCTCTTAAGATTTATTTCAAACAAGTGCTTTTGAAACCCATAAAGCTTTCTCTTCATATTAAAATCATTATCATAACCTTAACCCCTCATATCGTGAACATTAGGATTAAGACACTTAAATGTATTCAATGCTTCATTGAAAAGTTTCAATCCAAACATGTCATCTACCGTAAAGAACTCTTAAAAATACTCCTCTATTTTTAGTTTGTTACTTGATATATTAACACATCCTACTACAAACTCATTTTTTCTTGATGGCTCACATATAGGATACATTCAAAAAATATAGAGAAGTATGGCCTCTTTAGTTATGATAGAACTATAGGCCAAAAAGAAATCAAGTCATTTTGAATTTTGTTACCAAGATAATGATGATGAATTTCGTGATTTTGAATATATCTAACATGATCTTGCATTACCACATCAAATTCAACAATCAATCCCAAAAAATTACCATTACTATCTTAGTATAGTTTCTCATTAGATCCTTAAAAAGTTAAATTATTTTTAGCAATACATTTCACAACATAACTATTTTTATCAAAACTTTTTTCTAAAGTTCTTTCTCCTTTGTAATTCTTGTTGCAAATATTTATTAATTTGTTTAATTTTTGCTCAATCTTACTCTTAATTCATTCTAAGTCTTCATGTTAATTATATGTTCAACATTATTCTTGTGCTCTTTGAGTCTCGAACTAAGGTACTTCCAATCTTTAAATCCATCATTTGCTAATATATTTTGTTTACTATTAAATTTGAAGAACTTACAACAAAAACAATATATTTTATCCACATGTTTAGACTAAATCAACTATTATCTATCACCAATCTCTCTATTACTCAATTTTTATAATAAAAAGAATAGGAAAAATATTGAGAAGTATTGTCTAAAAGAAACACAAGATTTAATTTCCTTAAAGCCTTTTTTCAACTAAAATATCCCTGCTTTATTATCAATATTATTCCAATTTCTAGGATCTTAAATATTCAACAAAGAGATTAGTTTCTTATTTGTCTTTAATTTTCTAAATTGGATTCATTTAATACATGACCATGCTTCCTCAAATTACTAACATCCTCATAAATATAAATCTCATTACTTAAATTTTTATTAGGATTTTCAAAATTACATTCAATTAATTCCTCATAATTCTCAGTAAAGTAGCTTATTCTTTTAACAAATTTATCAATAGCTCCCTTTTGAGATTCTATTAACTATTCTACTTGTTTTCTTTTTTTTCCCCCTTTTTTTCACTTCCAAAGAAATGCTTTTAAAGCAATATCATATAAAACAATTATAACACAAAAGGATTAGGAAAAGAATAAAAGAACATGTATGGAAATATAAGTAGGCAAGCGCATCATAATAGCAATAGCTCAACCATAGAACACAAAAATATATTAATGATATTATATATCTAGAATACAGGG
>JANVCQ010000001.1:3307500-3333805 GCA_025531925.1 Erythroxylum plowmanianum
AGTAAAGGATGATAGACGTGTAAACTTTTGATTTTGATGGAATGAAATGAGAAAAAAGTTGGTTTCAAAATATTGTGGTTTTCTATTAATGCTTTATAGATGACTAATGTTATGATGCCATGTGAAGTGAATGTAGTGACTGAACGTAGCTCACCCTTATCGTAGGATATATACCGGAATGACCTGCGGGCGTCCCGGTGTGTACCCTACGGTAAGGGGGTGCTACATTTGGCAAGCTGACTTTTTCAAGTCTTGAAATACCATATTTGCCATGATATTCTCCTCCATAGTCAAATCTGATTATCTTGATAAATTTTCTCAATTGGTTCTCAACTTTTAGTCTTTAAGCAAGAACACATAACTATAATGGGAATAATAATCAACAAATGTCATATTACATTTAAAATTACACAATGCATATATAAGGTCTACCAATATCTTTATGTATCAGACTCAACAAGTCAAAAGCATGAGTTGACCTCAGTATCCTTATTAGTCAACTTTCCCTTGCAACAATCAGCACATGTTCTCAAATAATCATAATCTAGAATTGAGAAATATTTTCCTTGATCAATCTCTCAATTTTAGCTCTGGAAATGTGACTTAAACTTTTATGTCACACCATGTATGACTTTTCATTCATCAGGGTTCTTCATTTCATAACTTGTTTGGCAAGATACGAAAAAGCATATATCTAATTGGAAGTAAGACACACTTTGTACAAATTATTTGATAAGAAAGTTATACCATTATGTTTTGGATTAAACAACAATTGTACAACAAAAGCATTAAATACAAAACATTAACCCTCTTTATCCAAAATTGATCAAAAGATCACATATAAAATGTTTCGTGTAAAACCTAAACGAACCTTACTATAAGGTTCAGTACATTCATTCCCTATAGATATTACTTCTACTTCTTCGCTGCTGTGAACCATCAGTTTCTCCTTCCCTTTTTTTGGCTTTATTCTGGATATAAACCCCTGCATCGTGGAAGCACCTTGATGAGATGCTCCATTATATAGCCACAAAATACTTAATGCGATTATCGCAAATTAGATTCATAAATTAATAAGCCAAAGAGTTACCTGATGGTCATAGTCTTTCCTTCTAGGCCTCATAATGTTGGTTTCTTTATGTCATGCGGACCTTTACTAGCACTGGATTGACCAGCGTCAGCATGTTGAGAAGATTTTGACTTTCTACCTTTGATCTTAGCAGGTTTCATCTTTGCTTTCCTTTTAGTTGCTTCAAGGGTTGTAGGAGGGGAAATGGTCATCCACTGCTTCAGTAAATACTCTTTCAAATCCTCCTCAGGAACGCAATGGGCAATCAAAGCATTGAAGTCCCATTCCTCATCCTTTGGATAATATGTCATTACTAGATTACTAAACTCTGGAGGGAGTGTATTCAGAGTACATCAGGAAGAGGAATGTTTAGCATCTTCAGTCTATTGTGAAGATGGATCATTCTCGAGATGTACTCCACCACTCCCTTTTCTCCCATATACCTCATGGAGAATAATTCTTTCATCAAGGTATTTGTCTCAACATTAGGTGAGACTGTGTACCTCTAGGAGACATCACCAAGAAACTTCTTCGTTATGTCTGTGTCCAGAAGTCCACTAAGCAGATGGTCAGTTATGAATCTATTAATGGTCACGCGACATAATTTGTTAGATGGATCCCAAGCTTCATATGCTGCTTTATGAACTCTCGAGCTCATGGATGTAGGGAGAGGACCTATCCGTCCGTATGACCATATCTACCTCAACTATCTCCATAACATTCAATACATCTTCTGACAACTTCTTCATATTGAAACCAATCAGGGTTTCAACGTGACATTAATTTTGTTGACTGAAAAGATGACTTTAAAATGATAATGTTTAAATCAGCACAAATGTAGGATAACAATGATAATCAAAGTCATTAAACAATATCTTTACTGAAAATCCGGTCACACATATTATGAAACACCTGTGGGTTCAATACATAATATATGCAACTATAGCTCCACATAAAAGCGATCAGAGTATAAACCATCAACTCTCATGATACTACCATTTGTGGATGAATAGATCATTCAAGCAGAATTTGCTCTATTCAATGCCTTTATGCACATCTCAAAATCTCATGTAAGGCCAACACCTGTGGGCAAAATAAACAAACATGAGACCAGAGACATCCCCTAACTTGTAGGATAACAACGATACTTAAATCCATTAAACAATATCTTTACCGAAAATTCGGTCATACATATTATGAAATAACTGTGGGTTGAATATATAATATATGCAACTAGACCTCCACATAAAAGTGATCATAGTACAAACCATCAACTCTCATGATACTACCACTTGTGGGTAAATAGAACATTCAACCAATGACTTTACTCTATTCAATGCCTTTATGCACATCTCAAAATCTCATGTAAGGACAACACCTGTGGGCAGAATAACCAAACATGAGACCAGAGACATCCCCTAATGTGTAAGCAGAACAATTCAAAATATTGAGTCGAAAAGTCACTGTGGTGACTACATCCTCATCAGCACTCAAAAAGTCTACAAACATAAGGGATACATTTTTATGTTATCCTCTCATTCTTTATGAGCATATGATATATGACAATGTAACATCAACAAATATAAAAATTCGAATGCATAGTCTCATTGGCATACACTCGTGCTGAAGACATTCTCTGAAAACTTCATTTGAGACTTTTGTAAAAGAAAAATCTCAGTAGAGTGACTGCCGTGCATCACCAAACACTGAACTGATTACCCGATACATAAGAACCTCATGTATCTCCCTTATGGCAAGTTCATTGCATGAAAATTCACTAAAAAAATGGTGTCAAAATGTCTTAATTTCTTTTTTGAGTGACTATTATGCAATCCTGAAAACTGAGCATGAGACCCGAGACACAAAAACTTGAAGTATCTCCTTCATGTGATGTTCGAAGCATGAAAATTTACTTGAAATTGGATTAAGAATATCTTAATTCCTTTTCTGGAGTTAAACTTTAATTTATTACTAATGTAATAGATCCAAAAAAATGAAAAAAACTTACTTTATGAATTTTTTGGACCTGAAAACTGGCCCAAAACACACCGGGGGACCCTTTCAGGAAATCTGAAAATTTTGTGTTTTTCTAAAATGACTGTAGAAATTCGGTAAGTTGACGTCAGCACTGCGTCAGCACATTGTAGAGCGGACATCTTCTATGATGTCAATTGCGAGTACACGCGCTGTCCAGCGACTCGCCTCAACAGTGAATGAACGGGTGCCCACGAGTGCTTATCTGATGGCACGTGGGTAGCACGCACGACACGTTGCGTGGTGCGGTCCACCCACGTGTCGACTCGTGTGTCGCACATCCCAGACGTACCATCCCTCAGGGTGGTACACGCGCCCGACGATCTCCATCATTCCCATCAAAAAATGGCAATTTTTGATGAGTTTCGGGCTAATTTTTTAGGCTCCTGGGCTCGTTTTCACTTCGTTTCTCAAGGCTAAATATATGTATACTACTTTCATGCAATAAAAAGTAAGAAAAATCGAGAAACAAAAGTTAAATCTTCGAAAATCTTATGGAAAGAAAACAAAAAATCTTCGATTTTAACCACTTGATCACGTTACCGCTTTGATATCACGTGTAATACGTAATGGTACCTTAATTACATATCCTGAATCGAACGTGAAAGGATAAGAAACGAAGAAATGTAGAAAATACTTGATTTCGGTCTATGTAATTTTAAATGAGCTTTCCAAAGCTGAAACGAGAGAGAATCCACCATCATCTTCATAAGAATTGCTCTCTGGGGCGTAGGTAAGGTGTTTCTACAATTTTCTCAAAACGTAAGCTCTCTTAACGGATCAGAGAATCCTTATGTTTACGATTAATATATCAGCAACTATAGGAAATCTTAACCTTTATATATAGCTTTCATCTCGGATTTTCTCATCACAAGGCAGATATGGGTCCATTCCACAGTGATTGGAATTCATTTTCTACGTGAACTTCGACCTATTGATTTAGATCATTTATTGGGTCATTTTATTATATTTATCTGGATCAAATTACGTAACTTAATCGATAAGTTATTACAAAATAAAAAATGCAATTAATTGTTGTCCAATTTTATAAGAAAGGAAAAAATTGTCCAACAATAATTATACCTACATTCACTACAATAATTGTCCTAATGTGCAATTGTAATGTTATTTAGAACTTTACGTGATGCAATGCAAAATCCTTGGGACAGGTAGCTTGACTCTCCTTTATCACAGAAATCGAGTCAGCACCGTAAAGCAAGCAATGCGAGTTCATGTCACACGCTAAAGCTAAAGCCAAGAACCATCCCTAATGTCAAAGATGAAGAGAGCTTGTATTAGAAGCAAACCCCAGCTTCGATGGGACTTCAAGAACAGTGGAAACAATGCCATTTAGGGTAATCACGCACATGAGATGCTGTTCTATCGGCAATTCAGTGATGTTATGACCAAAAATTGCCACCCCAAGTCGTGCATTTTCCACATGTAATTTCCAAAAGAAATCAATAGATGAGGATCGATTAGACCGCAAATTAAGAATTCCCCCACATGCTCAAACAAGAGCACGACTGTGTATGGAAATCACACTACTTGCATTTGCTGGGTTGGCAACTTGGCGTCCTATAAATGGCAATTGGATTGAAATTTCAGTTCTTCTAACACGTGCTGGAAATCAAAGGTCTTCGTCGAAAAGCTGTGATTCTGTCAGCAACCAAGTGGAGCAAGTGGGGAGGTACTCTTTCTAGTGATAGATTATGCCTAGCCAAGTTTGATTTCCAAATGGAAAGGTTTGGCAGCCCATTTTGTTTCAGTACTCCCGTGTTCTGCTTCAGTCGTCATTCCATACCAAGAAACTGTGATAAAATAAAGGCATCTTTAACTAGCTAATAAAATGTAAACTTGCAAGCTTTTTCCCCGTAAATGGTTATTTAAAGACTAGAACTTATATTTAAGACGGATTTATTTCATTAATTTCTTTTTTGAGTAAATTTTCATTTATTTAATTATATTGATCTAGTTTGATTTTATTAATATTTTTTATTTTTCATTATAGGCTAATTTATAATTATTATTTTTAAAATAAGAAATAATTCATCAATCACATGTTTTGAATGATATATTTGATGAAATTACAAATTTTAAAATTAAGTGATGAATTTAATTCAACTAAAAATAAATTTAATGTAGAATGAATTTGAAAAATCTTTAAAATTTTAAAAATTTAAATGAAATAACCTTTGTCAAAACCTGAATGTGTAGTACATTACTCTTAATCAAAGAAAGCTTATAATATTAAATCCATTAACCTACAAAGTACAATCCCTTGGAGTTGTAGGAAGAAAACGTCATAATCCAACTCTGTAGAAGCTTTTGGAAAATCCAAGTCTAAGATGCCAAGAATGAGATATCTGTTTCGTTAGAGTGTTATATAAATATATAAATTAAAATTTAATAAAATAGGATAGTAAATACGGAAACAAAATATCATATGCGTTTGTTTTTCTGTTCTGTCATTGACACGAATAGAATTAATGAACTGGTTTACATCCAGCGATGTAAGATGTCCACATTTGGCGGATAGCTTGCATGTGGCCTTTCAAGCACGTGAGAAATTAACACTTGTAGATTGCGTTCTGCCAAGTGGGATCAGTAACATATGTTCTTGTAAATTGCGGGATGATTCTCATTCTGCAACTGTTTTTTTAATGCACGTGGAACTACCCATATTCGTCTTTGCTTGCTCGACGCAATTTGCCAATCTCTCTTGTGTCTTTTTCTTTTTCTTTTTTTTAACTAGAATGTGCAGACTAGTGAATTGGTAGAACAAAGTACCTAGGGGTAGGGTGGAGCTAAAAGAAAAATTTAGTGTTAAGATATGTACTGAGATATTTTATTGATTAATTTTAGGTATTATTTGTAATTGAATAAAGTTGGACATTTTTAAAATTTTACTATGCTAAGTTATCTATTTTATGTAGAACTCTTATGTGAAGATTAAAATTTTAATGAGGATATGATTTAATTGCAATTAAATCACCACATCTTTGACTAATATAAGATGTAATTATTTGGTAATTTTTGAACTCTTATGATAGCCTATTTTGAGATAAGGGCTATGCATAAATCTTGAAGATTTGATTTGATTATCTACAGTTATAGTGTAACTGGGATTTACATGTGTTGTGAACCAAAGTGTTGTCGTTTTTTATGTAAAAAATGATAGGAAACTTGTGACTTGGCAGTTGTGTTTTTTGGGCAATCTTGAATCATTTTTGTAGCTGATTTTGTGGGATATGATTCTGATTTGGTGCTTTCGTCACGGTTTCACGACCTTATTGCTGGGTTCATCGTGAATCATGTGTGTGTTTTGCAGCTGCACATTCTTTTGTTTTGAATAACCATTAAGGGTTGTATTGTATTGTTGATTACATTAATTTTGGCAGCTGCGCATTCTCCATCTTTGCATGACGACAGAGGGTTGTGTGATTGTTGATTTTGTATGATTTTGGTAGCTGCATTTTCTTCTGTTTTTGAATGACCATTGAGACAGGGCAGTTGGTTTTTCTGGGGGTTTATGTGAATCTTTGGTAGCTGTTAGTTGTTTTTTATGAAGTGTTAATTTGTGGTTGCTAGTTGTGATTTGTAAGGTGTGAAAATTTTACAAGTTTTCGTGATTGTTGCAGCTATCACTTATGACCAGTGGTGTGATTGTTGTTTGGCTGATTGAGTATTAATTGTGGGTGTTTTTGGTGGTTGTTAACAGTAGTGGTGGTGTGCATAAAATTCCAACAGATGTTGTGGATTTTGCAACTCCGATGTTTGTAACGTTTCGAAGAAGAAACATTTATGTTTGTTGGTAATTTTTCTGTTGCTGTGTGTGAGATATTCTGGTGATAATATCGAAAGACTACAACATCGTTCTTAGTGGACAACTTCCCATTCATTTCTTTGATGAGGTGACATATTTAGAGGAGTTGCTTTTTATCTCAAGTGTTGTCTTCGTCTATGTTCGTTATTGTTTTTATTACTTGAGTTATTTTATTTTCATCCTTTATTATTAAATATTGTTAAGAAAAAAATCTTTTATTGAGGTTAGTACGAGACGGTCGTACTACTAGATGTGATTTACTTTCACGGGTAGTAAGGACAAGGGATAGTATCAAAGATTGAGTGAGTTGGCTTTGTGATGCCTTGAGTAAAACTATTATTGTATCACAAGTGAAAGTAATTAAGCTATATAAAGGCTCCACAAACGTAGACAAGGTCTACCAAATTGCGTTAATGAATTTTGAGTGTTGATTTGTTATTTCGTATTTAATTTTTTTATTTTCGTATTTGTCAAAAAATGTATAACTGCTGCGACTGATTCATAATTCGTGCGAAACTATATCTTTCGGGATTTTCATTTAGTGAAGGCTAAAATCATATTATGTATAAAATAGTGCGGGTAACTTATCACATAATTTATGTTTCTTCAATAAATAGAAAATATCACTTACTATTGAAATATAAACTAAATTATGAATTTGAAATTATAAATAACAAATGAAAGAAGAGAAAAATTAAAAGAGATATAAAAATCTCAATATAAGATAATAAAAACAAAAAATGAATAATGGATGAAGCCAACATAGCATTACCATGACTTAATATGAAAAAATATGTTGACTATTTTTATTGTAATCTTAAAAAAGAGTTAATTGTAAAAAAAAGGCTTTTCAACTTTACTCAATTTTATAATACTAACTTGAATTTTAAAAAATAATACTAAAATATTTAAATTTTAAATTTTTAAACAAAATAATCTAATATTAAGTTTTCTATTAACAAAAATAAAGTAATATGTCACATACGATGGAAGATTATTTTGGGCGATTTGGATGATTCCAATTGAGTAATGTAACATATTGCTTCTTTGAACAATGACTTGTCACACTATCTATGTTCGCTTGTATTGCAAAAATTGTCTTTAAGACGCCAAATTTTGTGATTGGAAAGTTTTCATAGAGAAAAGAGATAAAAGCTTCTCTCTCTCCATCTTCTTTAGGTTAATTAACTTTTCAATAATTTAATATTTTTATTAAATAACAAATATCATATGTGGCATCATTATCTCACATAATAGCCCCGTGACAAAAATTAAAATTTGATATAGCATGTCTCATTATCAATGTTAACGAAAATTTTATATTAGATTGTTTTTCGTAAACAATTGAAAGTTTGAACATTTTAGTGCAACTTTTTAAATTCATATTAGTATTGCAAAATTAAGTAAATTTGGAGATTTTTTGTAGTTAACCTTTTAAAAATTGTATAATGGTATGATTTTATTATGGTTAAAGAATTAAATTCTTTGGATAAATTATATTGTAAACATTCTAATTTTATATTATTGGTTATAAATAAAAAATTTAATTAAATGTACACAATTATTAATGTGGAACATTACATAGGTTGAGACTATTCCATATTAGCATAAGAATATATTTCAATAAATAGATTACAATGTATTCGAAAACAAATAAATAAAAGGATATTAATTATAGTCTTAAATATTCTATTGATTAAAGGCTAAACGTAAAAGAATAAGAGATGAGTTAAAAATACTTGAGGAGAAGAAAGAGGAAATTGAATAGCACATAAACATGTACAATGTATTCTCCAAGGTGGATTTGCTCTGTGTGCATGGTAAGTTTGGTTGTTTTTTAAATCAACATTCAGGGTTTTTATAGGATACGATGGAATCTATCGCAATTTTCACCATTTGAGACATTAAAACGCACAAATATATGTTAAAAATGATTACATATTTATACTTAAAACTATCCAATTCTATAGTTATTTTTTTCAAATCTTAGATTAGAGTTAGTGTTTTTTCTATTATTGAATGATAATAGGTTTCTTCCATGCTATATCAGGTGGTATTAAAACTTTGAAAATCCAAAGCTTATTCTTTTAATAGTGACCAATAATACCATAAACAAAGTTTGCAGATTACCCAAATTTTAAAGAGCTATTGAAGAACAAAAAGAGTTAAATTGCAGTATCAAATGACAATAGGTAGAGATAAGGGATCAGTTGTTGCACGCGTTGTTGTAAGGAGGTAATAATAGGAGAATTGGGATCAAGTTTATAAGCAAGAAGACCCTATAACCCATCCTTAAATTCAAAATCTTGCTTCACAAAATTATAAAAATGATGAGTAAAAAAGTTATTAATTAAAGATGTGGTAAAGGAGGACATGAGTGCAAAGTAAAGGTAGATATCCCATCTTTTATTAATGATTTAGATATAGAGGCATTTTTGGATTGGTTGGCAGAGATAGAATGCTTCTTTGATTATATTGAAATTCCTAAGGAAAGAAAAGTCAAGTTAGTGGCTTATAGTTAAAAAGGGGCATTAATATGGTGAGATTAGTTGAAAGAGACTAGGAGAAGAGAGGGTAGAAATCTTATTCGTCCTATAATGTGACGAGCGGTATTTACAAGGCCCTGGAATGAATTCACCAACGTATGGTTGACTGGCGATTACTATTGATTCGGACTTCATGTAGGCAAGTTGTAGCCTGCAATCCGAACTGAAGATCCTCACCTTCCTACGTCTTATCACCGACAATTTGCTTAAGGTTCCAAACTCAACAGTGGCAACTAAATATGAGGGTTGCGCTCGGATGAGGATGAAACAATTATTGAGGGAGATATTTCTACCACTAGATTATGAATAATATATATTTGATGCTTTCCATCAATGCCATCAAAGAAATAAGAGTATCCATGAATATATCATAGAGTTTTTTAAGGTTGGAAGCTTGCAATTAATTGTCTAAAACCCAACCTCAATAAGTTGTAAGGTACATAAGAGGATTGAAGCCAAGTATAAAAGATGAGATTGAGATCTAGATGGTGCTAACAATTTAAGATCCTAGGAATTTGGCTATAAAGGCAAAGTCTATGCTTAACAAGAAGTTAAGGGAGTTTAAATGGTATGGAAATGAAAATACTTTCATTGAGAAAGGAAAAGAGGTAGTGAATGCAGCCTCTACACATAGTGGTAATGGAAAAGGCAACACCAATAGTAAAAATTCAATCAAGGTAGCTCCAATAACCTCTAAATCCACAAATCCTTATACAACCCCTCATAAGTGTTATAGATGTGATGAACCGGGCAATAAATCTAATGAATGCCTAAAGAGGAAAATAATAAATATGGTAGAGCAATATTATGAAGAGGAGAAACTATGTACAATCGAAGGAGATGATTTCGAGAAGCAAGAGGAACAAGAAGATGATGCTTTTGTGGGAGTGATTAAAAATTTGATGATATCTCACAAGAAGCAAGATGATTTACAAAGATTTAAAAATTTTCATATAAAGTATATAGCTCAAGAAAACTTATGTGAGTTGATTATTAATAGAGGTAACCAAAACTATAATATTGATGCAATACATTTAGGTTAAAAAGTTATTTTTGGGTAAACCATGGTAATATTATGTTGATGCAATACATTTACGTAAATTTTTTTTACCAATTTATGAAAAATGGGATGAAACATATCTTAGTACTTATAGGTAGGAAAAGGAGTGTGAAACCTAATATAAAGAGTTAAAAAAATCTTAATTTCAAGTAGAAAATAATAACATAAAATTTATGAGTGAGATAAACAAAATGAGGGAGATGCATTTATTAATTGTAAAAAGGAAATAGGTGAGAAAAAAAGATGAAATTCTCTTGGAAATCCAACCTATTTTATAAGAGTTTGGGAATGTACTTCTTGATAATTTATCTAATAAATTGCCCCTTATGCATGATATTCATCACCACATTGACCTTGTTTTTAGAACTAATTTACCCAACCTACCATACAACCATATAAGTCCAAAACAAAATGAGAAATTGGAGAAGAAAGTATAAGAATTAATTAAGAAGGGATATGTTACGGAGAGCATAAGTCCATGTGATGTTGCTACTTTACCTATGCCAAAGAAATATGGTAATTGGATGATGTTTGTTGATATTAGGGCAATCAACAAAATTACTATTAGGTACAAGTATTCTACCAAATTTAAATGGTATGTTGGATCATGATCAGAAATACCAAGTCTTGCTTCATCATTTTTTTGACTGGATTTTCCAATTTCTCTTTGATAGCACTGAGTGGAGCAATTATTTTCTCCAAAAGTGATCTTAGAAGCAATTATCACTAAGTAAGGATAAGGCATAAGATGAATAGAAAGTTGCATTCAAGATAAAAGATGGATTATATGAATGCTTAGTTTTATCATTCGAATTGACCAATGCATTAAGTAACTTCATGTGCCTAATGAACCAAGTGCTACAACCTTTCATAGGTAAATTTATTGTGGTTTATTTTTATGACATCTTTATCTATAACTAAATTATTGATGAGCATGTTGACATATTAGAAAGGTGGTTGAGAAGAGGAGTTGATGACAATAACCTAATGGTGATTGGCTAGTGGCGAGTGGCGAGTGTTGAGTTAGTAAGCTGGCAATGAGGAGACATCCAGCTCAACAAATAGGAAACCTAGAGGCGAGGAGAAAAAAATAGGTAGAGGGGAGATGATGGAAAGAAGACTGGAGAGGTTCAATGAGGAGATGATTAAAAAAAGAATTAGGATGAAAAGACAACAAATTAATGGAGATAAGAGATTGTCAGTTGAGGACAATTGAGAGAAGAACTGTAGGTAATTATAATGGGAAAAATTTTGTCACAAGTCACCAAATAGTGGGCCAAAGAAGAATTATGGCAAAAGTTAAGTGAAAATATGGGCTAATTAATGGTGAAATCAAAGCCATCTTTCATGTATTGGCTGGCGGTAACATTGTCTCTTGATAAGACTGAGTAAAGAGAGAGCCAAATAATTATGGAAATATTACCAAATAACCCTGTTCATCTATCTTCAACTTTGTCTATGTCTAGTTTACCTTTTAGATTTAAGCGTGATTTGTTTAATTGTATAGAAAATCTAGTTGAAATTACCCATGTTCCTGTAAAAAATCGTATTTGTGAGTCTTTTTTTACCTTTGTTGAGTCCTTACAGTATCTATTCTCGTGATTGTTCTTGGACAATAAGTATACGTACTGGTTTGTTTACATCTAAACCAAAAGTTAAAGAAATAATTCAGAGTTCCAGATTGGAATAGTGTGGTCTTAGATCTACTACAGTAGAACAATATGTAAAGCTTGAGATACCAAAGGAGTTGATCTCTCTCTGAAGAGAACACAACCATACACATTTATATGTCAAAGCTATACGCCTTGTTCTCACACTTCATGGAAGAAAGGGAATACTTGCTACAGTTAAGATATCTCTTTTAGACACCGCCTACACAATGTACTAAAATGCCTTGATTGGTACTCTGCTGACTACTTACAACAATGGAAGTGTCATTATGACAATAGCACCTGATTTCAACATCAGGTTAGGTGATCCCACTTTTTTTGAACGACTGCAAGTTCAGATTCAGATCATTGGAGCAAATCAAAATCCTGCAGCCATCATAAGTACCTTACATCATTAGATGATATATCATCTACAAAATCATACTTTGGACCTCAACTTTCCAAATTCTACTTCGAATGCTCTTTATATAGTTACTGATCGTTCCAATGATAAGACTTGTATCAGCCAAATCTCGAAGCAATTACCAGCTGTAGAGCTTGAAAAGTTGATAACTATTGAATGGATCACTGATTACCAAAAGATGTTCTATGCGCCTCATCGACACTCTTTTCATACAATCACTCCTCTAATTCTAAAGACATTAAAAGATGGAACAGTGAAGTCTATCTATGCAAAGTCCAACAAAGATCCATCTGGACCTTCTACATTTGGAGTTATCTTTTTGATCCAGCCTGTATTTTCTTATACAAAAGGTAAATCTCGCCCTCCTATCCATTATTTTAAATATAATGGAGATATGTCTATGTAAGCTATCATTGTGGACATTTTGTATGGGATGTTGACCAACTATGTGGAACCTGACTGTGAAGTCTGTCCCAACCCTGAGTCAGACATGATGATGATGATGAGCGGTATACCAGACAACGAAGGAGAAAGAAAAAGTCTAAACCTCGTTGTATGCCTTCTCAACAGTATCATCCACACAAGGATGATTCAGATCTGGATAATTCCAACAAATCTAATGGTCTATCCATAAAAAAATTGAAACCTAGATCTCTTTATGAGATGTTGAAATCTTCTACCTATCAGCCTAAGCCAGCAATTCCTATCATTATTCCTACTCCTATAGCTTGTATGATGGTTAAGTCATACGAAGAAGAGTTTCCTTCTTTACACAAGAGTAAATATGAAACAATTAATGTTATCTCTAGCCCTTATATTCGAGCCACAGGAATCACTTCACAAAGAATACTTGTTTCAAATCCTTTTGATGAACTTTTTAACTGGCAGACATCAAATGCAGTAGTATAAAACAAAATACTTAGAATAATTGATTTTAAGCTAGATGGAATCAGTCAACAGACTCATACTACTCAACATAAAGTTGACGACGTCTCTAAGCAGATCCAACAATTATACCACTAAGACAAATTTCAGATCCATCAACTTGACGCTGATCTTCGACATTACTTTGCTACTCAGTATTTTGGACTTGACTTCGACGTCAAAACTAGAGAACTCAGGAAGATATAAGGAATTGTGAAACAAATGGAAGCTGATATGTAATCTACATAGTCTAAGACTATATATGGCTCATCCTCTTCAGTATTTCCAAATATATAGCCAATATATACTCCTCCTCTGTATCAAACATATCTAGAAGAAGCTGATTATTCAAAGGTTTTCAAGTTCAACTATCCTTTGATCAGACAGCTTATACATCCTCGGGCAGGTCAAGCAAAACCTAAAAGCCAAAGTCAAAACCAAAGCCTGAAAAAGTTCCTGAGTCATCACCTTCATATATTAAACCTGCATTAGTTAACCAGTGGAGAAAACCATTACAGACTCATACACCTCCCAGTTCTCTACCAAAGTCTCAACCTTCCACCTCTACTGGGAAGAATAAAACGCCTCTGATAGAGTTCATAGCAACTCTTGCACCTACACCTGCTGCAGAAGATTCCTCTGCTCAATCAGATAATTCAGAAGCTTGTTCTAAAGCTTCTATTCGAACATCTGAAATCTCTGCAACAATTCTTGAGTCATCATCTGAACAAATTTTTGCACCGACTTCTGATTCTTCAGCACAACTAGCTAATCTATTAGACTTAGCACAAGTTCTGATGACTATGGCTGAACCTACTAAAGTTGAATCAGATATAAGTGAAGCAAAATCTATAGGAACTGAACCTTTCAGACCTTCACCAGCAACACAAGCAACACCAGCTTAACCAGTTGCATAGACCAAGCCTACTTTAGGACCTTGGTTTACTTTTGACAAACTTCCTTCAAAGAAATGGAGAGATCACTTGCATGAATTTTGTGCATGGATAGATCTTCAAATGACTCAACCGAATAATCCTTTACACGATATTTTGTCTGAGTTTACTTCTCATTTCACTGGGACTTTGTGAGAATGGTGGCAAAGTATGGCGACTATAGAAGACTTCAGTATATCCAAGTCACTACAGCCGGAGCTCTTCTTGGAATCATTCATAAAGAATTCATTGGTAATTTTCAGCTTATAGATAAGCAGATCCGTCAGGAGTATTTTGCAATAAAATGTTGTTCACTTGACAAGCGTGATCTACAGAAGCATTTTAAATGTATGAGGGAAAGGTATTATCTTTTAAATGGATGGAATGATGTTAATATCTGATATACTTTTATATCATCCCTTCCAGATTAATTGCAACAGGAGCTACAACGGACCATTGTTTCTTTACAAAGGGATATTGCTAATATATCTCTAGGAGAAATATACCAACTTGTTTTAGCTTCTCTTGATAAGTTGTGTGATCAGTATGCCTCATTCAAGAATATTGTTAAAGGTCATCCACCTTTCAAACAGGCTTGTAAGAAGCCTTATCTTCAAATTAAGTGCAAAGATAAAAAGATCTGTGATTGTAGCAACAAAAAGAAATCTCATCACAATCATGTCTATCATCAACGAAAGTTCTACAGACAAATGGAAGGATACAAACCCTTAAGGAAAACTTATGTGAGAAAAGACAAAACAAAAAGAAAGTTTGTTCAATTCTTCAAGAAGAAATCTCATCATTCTCAGAAAGATGATCGATGTTTTCTCTATGGACAATCAGGACACTTTGCACAAACCTATCCTCACAAAAGCAAGAAAGATGTCAAGTTATGGAAGCACATGCAATCAATTTTGCCTATTCATTCTTGTAATAACTTTGAAGATCTTATTGAGGAATAATCCACTGAAGATGAAGACACTTAGTTTGTTGTTTCTGTTACGACCTTTGATGATGAATCCTCTGAATCTTCTATCTCTTTAGAAGATGATTCTCTATACATGCTATAATAGACCTGCATGAAGATAAATCATACTCCAATACAAAGACCATATGTCTAGATCCAACTCTTTAGATAAGACAATTACAATCGACCCATCAAAGCTATTGGATTTATGGATACCGGATACAGTCGTATGATTATGAAACACAACATTTTACCTTCTAAAGCATGGACCTTACATGATGTGTACTTTACTGCTGCAGATGACAATTCATTCAAGATTGGGCTTATGACAAAAAGAAAGATCGGGATATGATTCTTTCCACAGTGTATAGTTTGGACTAAAGTGTTTGGCAACAATCTACTTAGCCCAGATATTCTCATTGGTATGGATGTATATAGCAAAGTTTCACCTTTACAAATCCTACTCACAAACCTCAGGTATCGATCATTTTATAGTCCCTACACTGAAGTGAAAAATGTGTTTGAACTTTCTCAAATTCCTACGCCATATACTTCATTGCGAGATAAATTGTTAGACTACTGTCCTGAATCACATGCACAGTTTTCTCATCCATATCCTCTCTGGAAAAATGTTAACTTTTTCATATATCTACCTTTAAAAAAAAGAGAGGATATCAATCCTATGAAAGCTACACATCTATGGATGAACCTTGATGACCTCAAGCTCGCACAAGATGAGTGTGTTATCCTTCTGAAGCAAGGATTAATTGAGCCCACAAAGTCATATTGGGCTTGCCAGGCTTTCTATGTGAACAAACATTCAGAGCAAAAACGTGGTAAAAAGAGATTGGTGATTGATTACAAGTTGCTGAATGCATTCCTAAAAGATGAAAAGTTTCCTCTTCCCATGATCAGTTCACAGGTACTACTTTTAAAAGAAACTATTGTCTTTTCCAAGTTTGATCTTAAGGCAAGATCTTGGCAATTAGTTATCAACCCAACTGAGCGGTACAAAACTGCATTATGGATTCTCAATGCAAAATACTAGTGGATTGTCATGCCATTTGGGCTTAATGTTGCTCCATCACTATTTCAAAGAACCATGACCAAGATCTATTAGCCTATTCTCAATAGTGCAATCATTTACATAGATGATATTCTCCTGTTCTCAAAGACCCATGAGGAACATCTAGTCTTACTCCAACAATTCTTGGATCTTACTCAACGTTATGAAATCAAGCTTTTAACCTTTAAAAGCATCATTGGTACAAAGGAGATTGAATTTTTGGGTATGCATTTCAAAAATGGATTCTACTAGCCTGGTTCAAATATTGCACAAGAGTTGTTACACTTTCCAAATAAACATTTCACTGTGAAACATATACAACAATTCCTCAAGATTGTTAATTACATCTATGAGTTCATACCACACGTGGCAGCTTACGCTTCATGCTTATCTAAGTTACTAAAAAAGAATCCACCACCCTGGACTTTAGAACACACGAAGGCTATCCAACATTTAAAGCATATTTGTCAAGACCCTCCACCCTTAAAGATTCTTGATAAGGGACAGCTTATTTTTTAGACAGATGCTAGTGATAATTATTGGGGTGTTGTGTTTCTAGAAGAAATCAATGGCAATCGTCATTATTGTGGTCATGTAAGTAGACAATTTCAATCATCTGAATGCCATTATCACGTCAGTTATAAAGAAATCCTAGCTGGTAAAAATGGTATTAAAAAGTTTGTTTTCCACCTCACACCTTATCACTTTGTCATTGAAATGGATAACACTTCCTTCACTAAGATTCTTGATCAACCCAAGAAACATCTTCCCAACTATCAATTGCTTCATTGGCAAGAATGGTTTTCTCACTATAAGTTCTCCATCCACCATATCAAAGGTCACCATAATACACTTACTGATTTTCTTTCTCGACCTACCAAACCAATCTTGTTTCTTTCATCCTCTTTGAACCATTTTATTCCTCTTTTTTGGGTAATGGAGTTTCCCAAGTTTGCAAAATATAAAAAAAAACTTTTCCCCTTTGTTTTCTACAACTCCAAAAACTGTTATAGACCTTTTTCCCCTTATTCATCAAAGTCTGTTTTATTATCTTCATCTCACACTTCTCACATTTGATGTTTTACCTACTATTGGTCATTTTGATGCTCTTACCCCTCATAAACTAATGTATCATCTCTATGATACTCTCCATGATACTACCCTATAACATCTCTGGGCTTTGTCTGCCTTATATGCTTGCTCTATATCTTTATCACCCTTCCATGTTTATCGCCACCAATTTGATCCTACAAGTGCCAATTCTCTTTTATGGGCTTTCTTATAATGGTTTCAACCCCTTTCCAAATGGCGTGTAGACATGCCTCAAATCTTAACTCACTATCGCTTATGGGACAATGCTTTAACTGATCGCAAAGTTTATGCTATTTATATCATACATCATCCCTACTGTATGACTATTTCTAGACATCTATGCACACTAAATCACCTTCAGCATTGACGAACCACCCTTGATTAGTTTATAGAATGCACACATCTAATGACAGATTTAGATTCTTTTTTAGACCAACTCAACCAATTCCTTAGCTTACCTGCTTCTAATATTTGTACATCCCTTGGTCCGTGTTTTGGAGATACTGCTCTTCTTGCACCAATTATTTCTCCATCATTTGACCATTGGACATCGGTGGCTCCCTCTAATGTTATCAACATTTGAGTCGGTGAAGTTCCTTGCCTTACCTATTGACATTCTACAGTTTTAAGCATATCATCCAAACCTATCCAAAAACCCACTTCTTCTTCAAGTCCAAGACTTTCTACATGGATTATAACTGATATCGACCATATTCTTGAGCAAATTGACAATGACATGACCTTAACAGATGACTTTGATTGTGATAGTGACCTCACTTTAGTACTTTAACGTGGGACTCGTCTTTTTAGGAGTTTACTTTTGAGTCTTTTGATGAAAGAGAGTTTTTGTGACCCATAAACTACTATGCAAGATTCTTATCATCATATTGTTTGCTTTTTAGAAAGTTGTTTACTTTTTCAAAGTATTTTTGTTAAAGGTGTGATTATTGTTCTTAAAGTTGTACTCAGTATGTCTTTTGAGAGTTTTACTTTTATGCCCTTGCTTCGCCTATAAAAACAAGGTTTCTCCTTCATTGTAAGCATAACTAGATTTGAAGAAGTTTGATTTCAATGAATATTAGTTTGAGTGTTTTCCATTTTCTCTAAGTTCTCCCTCTCCTAAAAGTTTAAATCTTGGGTAATGTTACTATCTGTCATTATACAGAGATAAGTATGCTCTACACTCGCCTCTTCTGAGAATCTTGAGAAAGTCTAAGACAATCTATGACAACATAAAATATTTTTGCGACTATTGTTTCAAAAGGGAAAAAGAGTTGTGAGAGTGTAAGGTTCCTAAGAGGAAAGCTAATAGTTGTTGTGCATCCTCTGAATCTTCTATCTCTTTCGAAGACAATTCTCTATACATGCTATAGCAGACCTGATTCCTCTATCCAATCAGATAATTCAGAAGCTTATTATGAAGTTATTGTCAAAATGACACTTCCATTGTTGAGAGTAGTCAGCAGAGTACCGATCAAGATATTTTGGTATGCTATGTAGGCAGTGTCTAGAAGAGATATCCTGGCTGTAGCAGGTATTTCCTTTCTTCCATAAAGTATGAGAACAAGGCGTATAACTTTGAAATGTAGATGTGTATGGTTGTGTTCTCTAGTTGTATAAGTGATTTGGTATGCTTCCCTTCACAAGGCCTTTTGGGGGCTCAATGGTATTAGAACTACCAGGTTTCAACTTGGGTCACCGCACGTTGTGAGTTCGAATCCTAGTCATGTAATTTGGGAATGGGACTCGTAGTACCATTGTGTCAAAGTTGCGCAAGTGGAGCATGATGGCTATATAAGTGATTTAGTATGCTTTCCCTTCACAAGACCTTTTAGGGGGCTTAATGATTCTGGCCCCCTATCTATTATTTTAAACTAATGAAGATCCAGTCTATGCAAGCCATCATCGTGGACACTTTGTATGGGATGTTGACCCATCTATGTGTGAACCTAACTGTAAAGTTGCTAGATCTAAGCTTTGTATGAGTGGTATAGTTGTTGGATCTGCTTAGAGATGACGTTGACTTTATGTTAAGTAGCATGAGCCCGTTAATTGATCAATTTTTCTAAGGACTTTGTTTTGTGCTATTGTGGACTTTCTTAGAATGGTTTCAACCCCTTTCCAAATGGCGTGTTGACATGTCTGAAATCTTGACTCATTATTGCTTATGGGCCTTTTGGGGGGCTCAGTGGTATCAGAGCCACTAGGTTTCGGCCTAGGTCGTCCCACGTTGCAAGTTTGAATCCCAGTCATGCAATTTGGGAATGGGACTCGTAATATCATTATGTCCGAGTTGCGAAGTGGAGTGTGGTGGTTATTTAAGTGATTTGATAGACTAACCCTTCACGAGGTCTTTTGGGGAAAAACGTCTGTAACAATTTTTGAAGTAATAGAAAACAAAGGAGGAAAATCTATTTTATATTTTGCAAATTTGGGATCATCCCACGTCACGAGTTCAAATCCCAGTCATGCAATTTGGGAATGAGACTCGTGGTACAATTGCGTTAAAGTTGCGTAAGTGGAGCGTGGTGGTTGTATAATTGATTTGGTATGCTTTGCCTTCACAAGGCCTTTTAGGGACCAGACTGGTAAAATCCATATTTGAAATGTATATCCGGAATTCAATCTCCTTTATAGCAATGATGTTTTTAGAGATTAGCTCATTTAGTATCTCAAACTTTACGTATTGTTCTGCTATAATAGATCTAAGACCACATTGTTCTAATCTGAAGCTCTAAATTAACCAACCATAGTTGTCCACAACTTTTGAGTAAGTGGATATATAGGTTTCAAGAAAAGAAAATTCAACAATCATCCAACAATAATTAGACATTAACAAATAACCTTTACCATGCCTTAATTAGCATAAACATGTTTCGCTAAACTAAATTTTGTTATTAGTTAAGCAAGTTTGGTTGATGTTTGACTTAATTGAAAAAGGAGAGTAAATTACAAAAATAGTCTTTTTATAGAAAATTACAGATAACAAACCGAAAAGACTTGTACACCAGTGCGAAAAAGAAAAAGAAAAAGAAAAGATAAGCACTACCCATTAAACGCCTCCAACGGCTGTCTGGAGAGCACATTACCGCATGAGTAACGTCACCGTTGAGTCGGAAATAGTAACCCTGAAATTAGAGGAGTATAATCTACAGTAGAAGTGACCACTTTAGACAGAGAGAGATAAATAAAAAGCTGGCAGGGAGGGACTCTTCCAGAAAACCTCATACTGGAAGTGACATCTTTTCAACTCCCGAGGTCTCTCTCACACACATAACACACACGCACCTCTCTCTCTCTCTCTCTTCCGGTTAGTGAGTGATTGGTGGCACTGAGCGCACCAACCTCCATTGTCTAAGGAGATCACGCACGCACAGGCAATGAGTTTCAATTTCTTTTCCTTTCGAAGCTACTCAGATAACAGTATCCAATAAAGCGCTCTCTTGACTTTGCACGCTTTTTGGTTTTTACCGAAACGAAGCAAAGCCCAACCCAAGTGAGTGTCAACTGAACATCAGCTTCAGATCAAAGCCTGTCGTGTCTAGAACTTGAAAAGACTTCGACTTCGACGAGTTCGCGTCAGAATACGAATTGGGTAGTATATAGTTCTTGGATATTATGGATCCACCCGCAATGATGAATGATGGGTCGTATAATCTGGCGGAGATCTGGCAGTTTCCGTTGAATGGTGGCGGCCGGAGTCAGTTTGGGCAGAGCTTAGGTCAGTATGAGGATTCAAGTCGAGACATTTCCGGTGATGATCCGGTGAGTTCGGAGCAGATAGGACGCCATAATGGTCCGAGAAAACGGCGTGATTTGGACGATGATTCGGCAAAGGGTGTTTCTACAAGCAACGGAAATGAAAATGGAACGGTATTTGGATTCGTTTGTTTATTTCAATCAATGTGGGCTGATCTAACTTCTTGTTCCCAAAGCTATCTCCTTTGCCTTTTCCTGTTTTTAATGAAGACAAAGTTTAATGTTGGTTACTAAGAGCTTCCTCTTGGCTTTTGTCTTGGTTGTGGTTATTTTCAGAAGCTTTTTTAAGTCTTTGTTGTTCCATTGAACTGCTGATCTAACTTGGCTATGATGGTCAATTAAGTTGACTCGTTCAATTCCAATTTGATTAACTAATTAAAAGTGGTATTTTCTGTCTGTATGTGGGAACTGTGGAGCCGTTGGTACCCAAAACCGTGAATTTGAAAAGCTAGTGGAGAGTAGTTGTTGACCAGCTTGTGATATGAATTGCAGAGTGATTGTGATCCAAAACGGCTTAAAACACCGGGAAGTAGAGATGAGCTTTATGATTCTAAAGCTGAAACCGAACCCGGTTCGGGCCAGCCTGTGGAACAGAATGCTAAACCAACTGAGCCACCTAAACAAGATTACATCCACGTGAGAGCAAGAAGAGGCCAAGCTACTGATAGCCACAGTCTAGCAGAAAGAGTAATTTTCTTTAATCCTCTTAATCTGACTTTTATTTGATGGAATTATATTGGGAAGCCTCCTGGGATTTCTGTGTTTATTTACACTTGAATGATGTCATATTATAATCAAGGTACTTGGTGAGATTGATGATAACTATTGTGTGAACAGGCTAGACGAGAAAAGATTAGTGAAAGGATGAAAATTCTCCAGGATCTAGTACCTGGCTGTAATAAGGTATGGTATTTCTATTTCTTGAGCTTTTCTTAGTTGTGCTAGTCCATTCCTAATAGTCTGGTTAGATAATTTGAGGAGTTCTTTGATGGATATTTTAATACCTATATCGTATTAAATTACAGACAAGTATATAAGTTTGGTCAACAAGAATGTTCAATTCTGCTACCTTGCTAGTGGTGTTTTGAAAGGATATATTGATGATTTGCATCCATTCTCGTTGTACGTTGGCCTAAAGTCCTATTTGCTAAAGTAGGTTTTCTGATGCAGGTTATAGGCAAAGCACTCGTACTTGATGAGATTATAAATTACGTTCAGTCATTACAACGTCAAGTAGAGGTAATGATCCTTATTTCGCGTGGAGTGAGCATACTGATTTTTCTCCTTTTGTCCCTTCTTATGTTGAAATTAAGTCTTACTTTTAATTGGAAATTGTAGTTTTTGTCTATGAAACTTGAAGCAGTGAATTCGAGAATGACTCCTGGGATTGAAGTGTTTCATGCAAAAGATGTGAGTTGCAATACTTCAATTCACCATTGACCCTCTTTTGATTTCATTTGGATTTGATTACTACCTTTGGCATCAGTATGTCAGCTTATTTCTTATATGCTTTGTGGGTGATCATTGTTTTAATTGGTTGCTTCATGTAAAATTTAAAATTTTCATCAAAAGTAGCTGTTTGCTGAATGTTTGGTCCTGGCTGAAAAATACTAACGTGGGAAAAAGGGAAAAAGACAACTTCACTACTATTTTTTCAAAGAAATTTGACGAAGTTGTGATGAACATTCATCAAGCTTTGGTTTATGGTCTAGAATGAGGTCTTTTGAGAATAGTGAGTACATGACTGATGTGTCTTTCTGCGATGCCAAATAAAAATGTCTCACTATGGTTGTCAATATCAACATTGATTGATGGCATGATTTTAACAGTTGACGGAATTAGCTTCTGCAGTCACATAGTCATGAATTTCATCAATCATATATTGCTGTGTAAGAACTAATTCAGCATATTAGTAAATACATCATCCAATACATCAATCTGCTAGAATTGGCAGTTCTCTCACATTAGTTGACATGCTCTTAATGAAACTGTTGAGGGAAGCATTTCATTTTGCTACAACATCTCTGCATTCTTCTTTTATGGTAAAAAGGAGAACTTAATGAGGTGTAGGATGGATGAAAGCTTGATCTCGGGAAGAGCTGAACTTGGTTATGGAGAGGGTAGGAGAATTGTTGAGGTGTCTTTTTCCTTTGACTGTTGAATAACAGCAATTTCTTTTGCAATTTCAGTTTGGCCAACCAACGTTTGATACTGCTGGCATGGGATTTGTCTCACAACCTGTGAGGGAATACAGTCGTGGCGCATCACCGGAGTGGCTGCATATGCAGGTTGGTGGTGGTTTTGAGAGAACGTAGTAATCGAGTCTCCTGAGCAATTAATAATAAAATTATCAAATGGCTGTCAAATTATATACGCCAGCATGTTCATCAAAGATAAACCTGTTACAACACTTCAACATCAGGCATGGAGCTGTAGTTGCTGTCTAAAAAGATCGCTGATTCTACTTTCTGAAACATCTCCATTTGTTTGTGTTGGAAAATGATTCTTTTTACTTCACATTTGACGTACTTCTCTGTACTAATACTGAACTGATCTCTAAGAATTAGGTATTATTCTTGTAGAAGAAAACTGTTTATCCAAAAGTTGCTAATGTTTGTTTAACATCCTCAATGAGTCCTGTCATAAACTTATGATTGTTGAGAAGCTACAAGCTTGTTCAACAAATAAGCATGGACAGTTAACTTGGAAAACTCCGAAATGAGAAGGGCTAGGACTACGAAATACTCTCTCGCCCCTGTATACCTGTCCTCATTTCATTCTACTCTGCCTGTTAAACTCAAACCCCCACAGACAAGACAACCCGTTTGCTGGAAATTAATATTCAATGATTAAAAATATTTATTTAAAACCAATGAAATACGTTTTCTACTGAGGGCCCGTTGACATTAATGATCCAGTTCCCTCTTCATCGAAGCTCCCATCTTTCTGGGAGGCCCGTCACTCACACGTCAGCACCATGAAATTCAACGATCTTTTTAGTTTATTAAACGACACCGTCAACCATCTTCCACGCCTTAGTTGAAGACGCGCGCGTGTACATTTTCCCGAGAAAGCCCACTCCCCCCACTTTCAAGGGCCTAGACAAACGCGCCAAAAACTGAGCGTGGGTTCGAATTTCAAAATTGACACGTTTACTGTGTCAACATAAGCTTCTCATTCGTTGCTGCTAATTAAGACGGAAGACTATTACGCGCTTTTAAATTCAACTCTGGTATTTTTTTTTCTCAAAGGCAATGAGAGGAAAATAATTTAAAAAGAGAGAGAAAAAAAAAAAGGAAAGGAGAAAAATCGAAGCAGATGAGAGGATTCTCATTTTCCTCTCTGTTTCATCGTTGATCTCAAGAGGAGAAAACTCGAAGAAATCGAAGAGAAATATATTTGCTGATTGATATCGAATCGAACATTGTTCGCCCTAAGATTGGATCCATTTTGAGTTCGGATCGGGTTTTCAGTTCTTCGTTCTGTTTGGTGGAGGCGAGAGGATGAGTGGCGGCGGATGGGAAAGGGTTCGGTCCTCGAGATCGATGTTGAATCGTGATGTGAGTTTGACCGGTCGTACGACGACACGGACGGTTCGACTCGGCCGAGTCCAGCCTCAAGCCCCCGGTCACCGAACCATTTACTGCAATGATCGCGAGGCCAATCTTCCTGTTAGATTCAAGGTATTATTATTATAAACTTTCATTCTTTTGAATTTGATCATTTTGGTTGCTGAGAAAAAAAAAAGTTTTTTTAGTTACTGGTGAAAATTCAGTTGACTTGGTGCTACTGACTAGTTAGGCTTTAATCGGATGCGAAACCAAGGTTTTTTCTATTATTCAGTAAAGGCATTGGTTGAAACCTTTTTGCTTGATGGTGCAAAATTGTAAGTGTCCGTACTTGATTTTTTAAATGAAAGCTTGTGGCTTCGGTATCTTGTCTGTTTTGTTCCTCATAGATGTTCAGATCAAAGTTCAATTAGATAGCAAAGAAAAAGTTGTTATATATGTATATATATATAGGTGCCTGTTCTATAGCATTTATAATTTGTTTTAGAAGTTTAATGTGCTTCAGGATGAGAAAGAAGTGCTTCAACCAAACACTATAAGAACTTACTATTTATTTACGTTCCAACCTGTTTGAGACTCATTCCTTCTCGGATTACTTCACTATCATATAATCTGTGTGAAAAACATTCTTTATGTTATATATCTCTAGAAATTGATCTGTCATGTACCAAGTTGAAACGCTTTGAATGCAATTTTATCTTATTCATATTTTTGGGCCATTAATTTATCCTTGGTACATGAGAAGTATTGAAAATGTTGGACATCCTTCTACATTTGATGGGAAGCCATTTGCTTGTAACACGTTTTGCCCATATCAGGCCATCTTCTAGGAGTTAATTGAAAAAAATGTAGTGGCAATTCATATTTCCGAAACTCATGCATCATTTAAGCCTGTCAACTAGTTATTCTACTGACACAATATAAAGGAAGTAGCCAAGAACATTGATTTTGTCTCTTGAAGTTGGGAACCAATTAGTTTTGTTATTTAAAATCCTAGTTATGATTGTTTCAACTTGAAGCTTCTTTATGAAAGCTGCTGCTTTTATTCTGTGTTAGTTGAATTTGCACATTTTGCTGCTAATATATTTTGAAGAATGTTTTTGGTGTATGGGAAAAAATGTGGTTACGTTTCCAATTCTCAATTTGTTTTTATAGTTTCTACCTCATTGCATTGATTTCTTTTAATTGCTGGCGATTAATTGTTTCAGGGCAATTCTATATCAACTACAAAGTACAACTTCTTTACCTTCTTACCAAAAGGGCTGTTTGAGCAGGTAAGCTAATATTTGGAAAAGGAAAGTTTGCTATATTGGACATTTTTTTTACCCTTATGTAATGTTGATTGTGCTCTTGGTTTAATAATGTTTTTAAACATTGTAATTATTGAT
>JANVCQ010000001.1:3335061-3345301 GCA_025531925.1 Erythroxylum plowmanianum
GCAGATTTACTATTTCTTGCGACTACAAACCCTGATGGTGTCTGCTACGTTGAGGTTTTCTTTTCCCATGCTGTTTAGCCATTATTGTTCATGTTATTGCATAAAAAGCATAACTTTTTTTGCTAGATCATATCACCTTCTTTTCCATTTCCATTTTCTAATTTTTTTTTGCATTGCCAGACATCAAATTTAGATGGGGAAACAAATCTGAAGATCAGAAAGGCATTGGAAAAGACCTGGGATTACTTGACTCCTGAGAAAGCTGTGGAATTCAAAGGTTGTGTCTAGGTTTAGAATATCAAAATATAGGGGTATATATGCCTCCAAAATCACATTGAAGTACCACCAGTTAGTTAGAGCAGCAGTTAATATCAAGCTATTTCTGCATCTGTTTTAAGCTTCTTTCTGCTAACACTCTCAGCTTCGTCACCTTTCATGTTTAATATGAAATAGTAAAGTATGCTGGGTTGGTGAAATTGTTGAATAGGCTTTGCTAAGAGTTTATATCTAAAATTTTGCACACATTCCATGTTTACCTTTAAAGTGTCTTCTTTCTTTTACATCACAAGCATTCTTATATTACTTTATTAATGCAGGTGAAGTGCAGTGTGAGCAGCCTAACAATTCATTATATACATTCACTGGCAATCTTATTATTGATAAGCAGACATTACCTCTCAGTCCAAATCAACTTTTATTAAGAGTAAGCCTTAATTATATTTCCCAATTATAAACATTTAGTTCTATAACTCTCAGCTTTCTTCAATCAGGATGGAATAATTTCCTTGAATGATTCTAAGCACAAACTTGAATCCGTGCTCTGCATAATGGGGATTTACATCATATTTCTTGTACATTTGTTATGGTTTGATGATTTGACTGATCTTGGTATCTTGCGCTTCTAGGGATGCAGTCTCAGGAATACAGAGTACATTGTAGGGGTGGTTGTATTCACTGGTCACGAAACAAAGGTTTGTTGTCAAAATATTGATTTCTCATTGTTTTAGTGCTTCTTGTCAAATTCGTGAACATCTTTGGTAGAATGATAAGCTTGATATTACTTTCTCGTTATTCTTCATAAGTTTGCTTGTTTCATTGTGTGAGTACCTGGACATTCGAGTGTCTTGGTTTGTAGAAAGTTATTAATACTTGCAATTTTGACATCATATTCTGGCTGCTTACTTTGTTGCTGACATGTAGTTATTGGTTTATGGCCGTTTGGAATCTTGCAGGTTATGATGAATTCAATGAATGTTCCTTCTAAGAGAAGTACATTGGAAAGGAAACTTGACAAACTTATACTCATTCTTTTTGGAACACTCTTCATTATGTGTTTTATTGGAGCCATAGGCAGGTGAGATAATGGGTAAATTGTCAATTTCTTTCTACTTCTGCTCTTTGGATTTTCCCCCCTCAAACTTGCTACCTCTTGCCCTTGTTAGATTTCTTGCATGATAATGTTTTATGCTTCACAATATTATGCAGTGGTGTATTCATTAGTCGCAAGTATTTCTACCTAGGACTTGAGAAAGGTGTGGAGCTGGCATTTGACCCCAGCAATCGATTTGGGGTAATACATGCTGTCTGCATACATTTGTAAATTTTTGACTCTCTTTCCAGCCCTTTTTCTAACTTTATATTCTATATATTCTAGGTTGCTGCTCTGACCATGTTTACCCTGATCACACTATACTCTACAATAATCCCCATCTCGTTATATGTTTCCATTGAGGTCGGTCTCCAGGCCAAGTTCATTTAGTTTGCAATGATGTTGTAGATTACCTGTTTTGGAATGTGCCATTTTTTGTTGATCAATTTCAATATCATGTCCAGATGATCAAATTTATTCAATGCACTCAATTTATCAACAAGGACTTGCATATGTTCCATGCTGATACCAATACACCTGCATTGGCAAGGACTTCAAATTTGAATGAGGAACTTGGACAGGTGAGCTAATGTCAAACAACCTTTGATGTTACTATTTATGGTCATGTAGCATTTTTTTGGGCTGGATTTGATATGTCCATTATGTTGGAGGTGATGAATATGGCTGTTTGAATTGCTTTAAATTGGTTGAACTTCATCATCCACTCGTCTGGTATTTTTAATTGGTGTTTTTTTCAGGTGGAATATATCTTTTCTGATAAAACAGGAACTTTAACAAGAAATTTGATGGAGTTCTTTAAGTGTTCTATTGGAGGTGAAATTTATGGAACTGGTATCACAGAAATTGAGCAGGGAGGGGCTCAAAGGAGCGGCATGACTATCCAGGAAGTATGATTCCTGTCATTTATATAACAGTGAACAGAACAAGTTTCTGTGTATGGATAAAGATTCTATACTGCCATCATTGCCTTTATTATACTTGCTCTTAATAAGATTTTCTTGGTCTTCTTGCAGGTGCCTAGATCAGCCAACGCAATTCATGAGAAGGGTTTTAATTTTGATGATCCTAGGCTTATGCGAGGAGGTTGGAGAAATGAAGCTAATCCTGATCTCTGCAAGGTGTTATATTTTTTTAAGGACTATTTTGTACTTTTGATATTTATTGGGCCCTTCAGAAAAGCATTTGTAGAAGCCCAGGTTATGAATGTTTTACTCCGATTAGATTTTATAATTGCTGATGGAAGTATTACATGTTACTTTTCAGTGTTTATGTGGATATTTTGTGATTTGATTAAATTATCTAGGAAAATTACAATCACGGTCAATATTTTTTTTCCCAATGTGTTTTGTGGTTGTAATTGTCTATTTCTATTGTGCTGCATGGGAGTTTGTGCTTGTAGTTATGTCTCGGTTGGAGACTTACACTTTTCTGCATAAGTTTGTGTGCCATGAAACTGAACATTGATGGTAAAAGATACTTCCCGTTGTTTCAACCCCTGCTGATGCTTAGACTTATGCTTTGTTTTGGTTATGACATTCATTTCTCATTCAAACTTCACTAATTCTATGATGAGTGTTAAGGTTTTCCCCTTTTCATTTGAATTTGATACATTGATATAGTGGTGCAAGTGAATTACTGCCGCCAAGTAGAACGAACATTTTAAGCACCACTTTTTACTTTTCTATAAAAATTCTTTGTTTTTATTCAGAACGTGTTAAATAAAGAGCGTATGGTCTTGAGTGTCCTTCTGGCATACTTCTATCGTGTATTATGATCTGTAATTTGTGGTGTGTTAAATTGTATTTCTGCCATTATACAGGAATTTTTCAGATGTCTTGCTATATGTCATACTGTGCTCACTGAAGGCGACGAGTCCCCTGACAAAATCACTTACCAAGCTGCATCTCCTGATGAAGCTGCTCTAGTTACTGCTGCAAAGAACTTTGGATTCTTTTTCTACCGGTTTGTGATCTTGTTATACCATCTTGTGCTTGCTATTTTTAATTCTTCTCTTTACTTTAAAAGACTTCTATATCTACCAAAACAACTTTTATTTGATACCAGTTAAGTTTTAAAAATTCTGCATATCTTGAGGCTAAGAACTAGTTCTTTTTTCCATTAGACGTACACCTACCATGATATACGTTCGCGAATCTCATGTTGAGAAGATGGGTAAAGTTCAGGATGTAGCATATGAAATTCTTAATGTTTTGGAGTTCAATAGGTAAGCACAAACTTTTATTTGTCCAACATTCATTTATCATCTAATTCAGAACAATACTGACATCTTTTTTGTCTTTGATGTTATAGCACAAGAAAGCGTCAGTCTGTTGTTTGTCGTTATTCCGATGGTCGACTTGTCTTGTACTGCAAGGTATCATTTTTCTTAAGGATTGTTGATTCTATATGTTTGGTTGGCCCTGGGGAAGGTGCTTAGCCCTCAAGGGAGGAGGATGTGATTCAAACCTGAGACCTTGTTCTGGGTTGGAGAGCCTGAACTGCTGGGTCCTCTGGTTCTTTTTGAGTTGATGCTTTTGTTGGCTTGGAAATAACATTTGCCAGGAAACCTTTGTTTAGGGTGCTGATACTGTGATTTACGAAAGATTGGCTGGTGGAAATGATGGCATTAAAAAAGTAACCAGGGAACACTTGGAACAGTTTGGATCTGCTGGACTACGCACTCTTTGCCTAGCCTATAGGGACTTGAATCCTGAAGTGTATGAAAGCTGGAATGAGAAGTTCATCCAAGCAAAATCTTCTTTGAGGGATCGTGAGAAGAAGCTAGATGAGGTACATACTGCCTGAGAAAATGTCTTTTCCATTAGATGTATTCTAACCTTGCTATGTTTTGTTGAAAGATGTTATCAATTATGCTATTGTTACTTGCCAAATCATTTAGTGAGTAGATTTTAAAGAAACATCACAGAATGTGTATATTCATTATTGACTTATCTTTCACGTTTAAAACATTTCTTTAGCGGTTGTTGTACCCATTGCTTATTAGAAATCTTCTGATAGTAGAAGTAATGGATGATGTTCTGAAATTAGATGATTTTAGGAGTTAGTTTTTTCTAAGCATACTGTTCCTGATGCTGTTCCTAATTATTTAACAATGACTAAAAGCAGTATTTTTATTGTACTTTTCTGTTAGTGTGATTTAGCGAATGATGAAGGCGGCTAAATACTTGGAATGGCTGGTTTGCCTTTAAAACCTTAGGAATAAACAGATCTTTTAGTAGGAAAATTTTGCACTGTAAATATTACTAGAGGCCATTACAAGTTGTTCTCAAAAGGTTAATTGGAACACGTATTTGTTTTTCAAACAAAGTAAGTTCTTATTGTTCTTTAGTGGATTGACGTACCTTTTCTTCTACAAGTTTATATTCTAGTTATCTTCTTCTACAAACTAAATCTAATGCAGGTCGCAGAACTAATAGAAAAGGATCTTATTTTAATTGGGTGTACTGCTATAGAAGACAAACTTCAAGAAGGAGTACCAACTTGTATAGAGACTCTTTCTAGGGCTGGAATTAAGATCTGGGTACTAACAGGAGATAAGATGGAAACAGCAATAAACATAGCATACGGTGAGTTGTTACTTAATGTTATCTTGCTCTTCTCTAACTGTTGTCTTGAGTTATGTGCCATCTTGTATGCTTGTGCCATTTTAAAAAATTTCTTTTGTTTATCATTCGCTGCAGCTTGCAACTTGATTAACAATGACATGAAGCAGTTTATTATTAGTTCTGAAACAGATGCAATAAGAGAAGTGGAAAACAGGGTAAGAGTTTATTATGGTCTGATTCTAGGAATTTGGGGACTGTTCAATTTTAGTAGACATTATTCATTGCTTCTGTCAAATGATAATTTTTGTTGCAGGGTGACCAAATAGAAATTGCTCGCTTTATGAAGGAAGAAGTCAAAAAAGAGCTAAAAAATTGCCTTGAGGAAGCACAGCACCATATGCGCACCATATCTGGACCAAAATTAGCACTCATTATAGATGGCAAGTGCCTAATGTATGCATTAGACCCAAGTTTACGAGTAATGCTACTGAATCTGAGCTTGAATTGTAGTTCAGTTGTTTGTTGCCGAGTTTCTCCTTTACAGAAAGCACAGGTGATTACCCTTCTCATTATTTGTCATGTATTTACCATACATCTGAAAACCAAGTGTTTTACCAATTAGTGGAGAGCATAAAGCATGGAAATATCAAATTTTCTTCTTTTTATCTTGTTGGAAGTATTTAATGGAAAAACCGAATTTTTAACATTGCTGTGCTAAACTGAAAGTCCATTTTGTTTTGGTAACAGATTATTAGTCACATTCTTATGCATAAACTTTTACAGAAAAGTTGATAAAATTCATGTATATGTTTGAGAATATGACTGCTTAGGTATATTTGGAGGAGCATATTTAAAAGCTACAGTTGCATATATTTTTCTTAAAATAGATATTCTTGGTGTCAAATTCATATTTCAAGTATTCCAGGCCTTTCTTTTTGAGAAATTTGTATCTATGTTTAGGTAACAAGTCTTGTCAAGAAAGGTGCACGTAAGATAACACTTAGTATTGGAGATGGTGCTAATGATGTTAGCATGATTCAAGCTGCTCATATTGGTGTTGGAATTAGTGGGTTGGAAGGGATGCAGGCAGTAATGGCTAGTGATTTTGCAATTGCCCAGTTTCGTTATTTAACGGATTTGCTTCTTGTGCATGGACGTTGGTCCTATCTTAGAATATGCAAGGTATGAGTTTATGACCCCTTAATCCTCCACTTAGTTGATTCTCTTACAACAATGTGTCATATGTCCCTTTTAAATTGATGATGTTTTTATTGCTCCTGCAGGTTATCACGTATTTCTTTTACAAGAATCTTACATTCACCTTGACCCAATTTTGGTTCACCTTTCATACCGGGTTTTCTGGTCAAAGATTCTATGATGATTGGTTCCAGTCCCTGTATAATGTCATATTTACAGCCTTACCGGTTATCATGGTTGGGCTTTTTGACAAGGTTATTATATGTTCCAAAACCCCTTTAATTTACAATTGTTTATAGTGTTCCATCCTAGAAGTACAAGGATTTGCAGTAAGCTTGAATCTTTGACTTCCTTGGTGACATTAATGTGTGTTTTGCTAGGATGTTGGCGCTTCACTGTCCAAGAAGTATCCTCAACTGTACAAAGAAGGGATAAAGAATGTATTTTTCAAGTGGAGAGTGGTGGCTACATGGGCTTGCTTTTCAGTGTTGCAATCTTTAGTTTTCTACTCCTTTGTGACCGTGTCAAGTGATTGTGGTAAAAATCCATCAGGCAAGATGTTTGGACAATGGGATGTTAGCACAATGGCCTTCACATGTGTTGTAATCACAGTTAACCTGCGCCTTCTGATGATCTGTAATTCAATTACAAGATGGCATTACATTAGTGTTGGAGGAAGCATTTTGGCTTGGTTCTTATTCATTTTTGTATATTCACTTCTACGGGTAAGTCATTTGGATCTCTTCCTTTTTCAATTTAGAAAAAGATTTGGGGGTTATCATCAGAAAGTGGTAGTCCTGCTCATGACTGATGACATACTGATATGTATTTTGACATTAACGCAGGAGAATGTTTATTTCGTGATTTATGTGTTGATGAGTACATTCTATTTCTACGTCGCACTTATTCTTGTTCCCATTGTTGCACTCCTCGGTGACTTCATTTACCAAGGGTAAGGTTCAGGAATTTATTTTGAAACACCTGATGGCAATTTTTTAATACATGATCAGCATCTTTTATGATTTGCAGATACATTTTGTTCACACTAACTATTAGACCAAATTAGTTTCCAATGAATCCGAAATGCGTCTTGTATCCCCAAACTGATTCCCAAAGCTGATTTAGGTTGAGCTGCACCGACAAGAAAAGTCCCTTAAAGTTTAGAAACCCCTCATTTATCAAGCAATGCTGTTTTTAGCTTAAAAGTTTGATGAAGGAATACTACATGAATACTTAGGTTGTAACATTGTAAAGCTTGTTCACCAAATAAACATGTATAAATAGTTCAGAGCCAGATCTTAGGAAAAAAATGGTTTCCATACATTCTTTATTCTCTTATTTTTTTTAACCTTTGATTTTTTCTGTTGTATATTCGTTCATTTGTATCCTTAATTTTTATGTGTTTTTGAGCAGGGTTCAAAGATGGTTCTTTCCCTACGATTATCAGATTGTTCAGGAAATTCACAGACATGAGCCTGATGACAATTCAAGAGCTGAACTGCTTGAAATTGAGAACCGGCTAACACCCCAAGAGGAAAGGAGCTACGCTGTAGCTCAACTTCCACGAGAATTATCTAAACATACAGGCTTTGCTTTTGATTCACCTGGATACGAGTCATTTTTTGCCGCACAGTTAGGTATCTATGCCCCACAGAAGGCATGGGATGTTGCAAGGAGAGCCAGTGTGAGGTCGCGGCCAAAGATACCCAAAAAGAATTAAGCCCTTAAGGTAACTTTGTACAAAAGGTCTTTTATTTTTTCAAAAAATCCACGCCTTGATTTAGTTAAAAGTAGAGAATTTGTAAATATAGTCGTGTTTTGCTAGTTTTGTTCAACAGGATCTCTTTTTTTTTTTTGTGTGTGTCATTGTTGCTTCTCCAATATATATCCATGGAGAAACTTAAATGGTTATTAGGGTCATTACTACTGTACAGCTAACCAATTGAAATGAGCATTTTGGTAGTGCATGCTGATTTCAGTTTATGATGTTCGCAAGGATGCCATTTTGTTCCTTCATATGATGCCAAATTTTACATGACTGAACTAATGACTATAATATATTTACTGGAGTTAATATTGTAGAACAAACACTAGGGTTTTCGATCGACTTAGAATCGGAATTTGGGAAATAGGTAAAGAATCAGGAAGAGATGTTGGAAGAGAAGAAAGGAGTATTCATTGCCAAACTGAAACTCTGTATTAACAACTATCAAACAGCTTTTTCATAGTCGTTAAACACAAGTAGAGCCAATAAATATTAGGCTGATTTACTCTTCATTTACAAATTGAATAGCTTATAGCATCATTTTATTTATAGTTTTTTAGAGTGTAGTTGATCTGCTCATTCGACTATCACCTAGAAAGCAATTTGATTATTCTTTTTGCCAATCTTTTTCCAAGATTGCTATAGGAATCTTCTCAATTGAATCTTGTAAATTAAGAAAAGTAGTCACAACCTTGTTGAGTTAGGAACATATTTCTTTAATTGAGAAACATTAGAGACAATTCTAATTAGTACATCACTTTTCTATTTTTGAACACTATAAAATAGATGAGTTAAATTGTGAGAATCTCTCTGTTGTGCGTCAATATTGATGATATGGTGGAGTTTGACAAAAACCAAATTTACCTTGGTTGAACTATATTATTTCTATGTTTATCCCTCAGCTGCTTTATCCAATATTGAATTCGTTCCATATGGAATCCAACTATTCTAAGAATATTTTCTTTATCTGTTAAAGCTTGATCCACCGAGGTAGTTCCTAGTCTCCGGTTAAATAGGGAATGTATCAGGAGGAGGTAAGTTATAAAGTACTTGAAATGATGAATTAATGGCAGAATGAAATGGAGTATGTCTCTAACGTGTGATTCAAAGCCTCAGTCTGACTATCCCTTCGAAGACTATATGCAAAAGATAGTTGCAAAGTCACTCTCTAAATTTTGAAGAACTTTTTACAAATCTAACTAGCAAAAATTGACTCTTTGTCACCAGTTATAGCTCGAGGCATTTCATTGGAAAATATGATCAAATAAACACTTGAATTATACTTCTGCTGAATATGGATGGGAAAGTAGAATGACATGACTAAATTTGCTTAATCTCTCAACAACTACCATATAACTACTGATTTTCCTTCAAAAACATGAAACTCCTTATAAAATCAAGTGAGATATTTACCCAAGACTACTTAATAATTGATAAAGGTTGAACAAATCTAGAGTTGGAATGTTTTATATTTATTTTCTTAACAAAATTCATAATTTCTGACATAATTTCTCGTATCTTTTTGCATATCTCTCCAAACCAAAATTGATTGTTGCCTTTCAAAAGTTTTCAATGTACAAGAGTGGTCTACTATTACACTGTTATGAAATAATTGTAAAATCTTATTCCTCAAAAGTAATGTTAGCTACCGCCACTAATTGCCCCCTCACCCATGTGAATATTGAATTACCACGTCCATTTGCCTCCTAAGTTATGAATCAATTTCTACAAGGCATGATCTTCATTCTAAATATCTTTAATTACTTTGAATTTACATTTGGCATTGTATGTGTATTTATAGTTTATAACTACGAACCCTCGAAAGAGCATAGGAAGAATGGTTTTCCATTCCATTCTTATAGATAATCTTAGGAGTTGTTTGGTTCCACTTCTATTTTTTTGTTGTTGTTTTTGTTTTTTGTTTTTTCCTTTTAAAAAACGAAAACCTGTTTGGTGGAAATTTGTAATATAAAAACTAAAAGCAAAAACTCGTTTGATTGAGATTTCTAATAAAAAAGTGAAAACAAAATTAATGTGGCAAATGCTTTGAAGCCATAGTTTAAGTTGTTCTTATAACTTAAAACTATTACGAAGACAATAAATCAGGTGAAGATTAGGCTTTACCTTTGATAAAGTCTCTGCTATGACGTGAAGAAAATGCTTGGATAAAGTGCTACATTAAATAGCATGAAATGATTTGAAGATAAAGTGATGACTAGGTTTTGTAAGAAGATAGGCTCCATGCCAAAGACACGAGGATGAGAAGTGAAGAAGGATAAAGTCTCTGCTACATTAAATATCATTAAATGATGTAAAGACAAA
>JANVCQ010000001.1:3345401-3356454 GCA_025531925.1 Erythroxylum plowmanianum
CAAAGACACGAGGATGAGAAGTGAAGAAGGATAAAGTCTCTGCTACATTAAATATCATTAAATGATGTAAAGACAAAAGTAAATAGTACGCTTTGTAAGAAGATAGGCTCTATGTTAAAGACGCGGGTATTAAAAGTAAAGAGGCTTTGTAAGGATGAAGTTTATGCTAAATAGCATTAAATGATGTGAAGACAAAATAGTGCTAAAGATGCGGTGATGAGAAGAACAAGGAGAGAGAATAACGTGAAATCCAAGAATTTAGCTGCAAAACGTAAGGAAGAAGAAATCAGGTATAGCTGTCTCGGATTTCAAATCGTAGTTGTTCACGGTGTTGCTTATATACGTTAATTGATAGCTGTTCACAGTGTTGATTCTTTATAAACAATAAGATGATGTCTTCGTTATGTTTAGCTGAAACAAAAACTGAAGAGCTGAATGTTAGGTTTTTCTGTGCCTTGTTCTGCTTAACATATTCAGGTTTTGTGTTGGTTCTTTATTATCTTTTCATGGTTTTCATATATCTTCTTCATCCCGTCCTCGTCATGACAACTTCAAAGACTTACCTGCACCATTTTTTACTTACCTCCTCTCCGATGACGTTCTGCTACTGGTTTTCTTAAAGATTTTGACATCTCTTTTAATCTTTAGCCTTCGTTGCTACCGTCGGAGCTGCCTTATCTCTGTGTGGCGGAGAGAGTTGAAGCTTGGGTCTTGTAAAAATTTGCTAGATGTTGTGTTAGGTACGGAGTTATACTAAAGAGTAAAGTCGATAATCGAGATAGAAAACAGAGATATGTTAGTTTTCTGTCGAAGAAAACATGTTGTCAAAATTTAAAGAAATGATGTTTTCTGGTTTCTGTAAAATCGTTGTGATTTTTTTATTTTCAGAAACAAAAAATCACAACAGAGTAAGCCAAACAAGTTTTACTTACCTGTTTTTCTTTTTACAAAAACGACAATAAAAAAACAGAAAAAAGACATAAATAAACAGCCCCTTATAGCCATATCCAACAATTTTGATAACCATCTTTGTTGAAATAGAGTTGCGATCTACTTGATTATGTATTTAAGACTTTTGTGGTCAGTTTATACCACAAATCTTTTTCCGATTAGGTGGCGAGACCAATGTTAAATTGTTATAACCAAAACTAACATATTAACAATGTTAAATTTCCATAATTAAAACTAACATATCCTTCTCATAAACAACCAATTGACTATACTTGGAGATAAAGCTTTATTAATGTAGTCAATTGGATGCCTATCCTTCATCAACACTGCTCTAATGCCTTACCTGCTTGAGTCTTACTAATGTTAGCTCTTATCATCGCAATATTTTTAAAAAGCTTTATATGTTCTTCAAGAGTGCAATCAATAACTTATTAATTTGTCTATACTCCTTTATAAATGTTCTATAATATCTAGTCATCCTAAGAAAATTCTTAAATTGCTAGATATTTGTTGCTAAAGTTGTCTAAAAAATTTTTTTTATCATCGTTAAAAAAAGATGATATATCTTGAGTACCCAATATATTTAGCGCCAAAAGTGCATTTACTCTCGTTAGTATATAACATATGCTTTCTCAACTCTAACAAAACCTTTTCCAAATGAACCAAGTGCTCACACAAGACTGCGTAAAAGCATGTCATCGCAAGATACCAAAACAAATTTCCTTAGATAAAGATTAAAATAATATTCGTTAAGATTCAAAGGGCATTAGTGAGTCCAAAATGCATGACAAAAAACTCAAAATATCTTTCATGAGTTTTAATAGCATTTTTTTTGGATATCATCCTTATTTATCCTAATTTGATGATGGCCATAAGCAAATCTAACTTTAAAAACTACTTAAAACGATGCAATTCTTCTAACAACTCCAGTACGTTGTATATAAAATTTATCTTTGTATATATGTTCATAAAGAGCCTTATAATCTATGTATAATATCCAAGTTCCATATTTAATTTTAACCAAAAATATTGAAGAAGAAAATGAACTTATGATGCATTAGATGATCCCTTACTTCAACATTCCGTATATAACCTCCTCAATGGCATCTTTCTAAGCTCTACAAAGGTCACAAATTGGTGGTTGTTCCACCTTTATTTAATGAAATTGTGTCATCATGTGCCCTTTTAGAAGGTAACTGCTTAGGATCTATGGATACATCTTGATACCTTTCTAGCAACTTTATTATTATGCTAGCTTTGTCCATTCCTTAAGAGCCACCATTACTCCTTTATTTGTTAACATCGTTCATTCAAATAACTGGATTAGACCATTTTTTTCTAATCTAAATGTAAAATATGTAATTGACTAGTAGCTCACGTAGATTGAACCCTTTCTATCGATTTTTATCTTAAATTGGAGTGAATTACCAATCACTAATAACATTATGTAGTTGAACCCTTTACTAATGCCACTTAAGTTTCATTGTCCCCTTAAAAAATTTGCAAACGGACTCATTAAGAGAAGCTATACACTGCACTCTAATACTATATGATTGCCTCCAATAGCTAACATTAGAGCGTCTCTGTATAATTGATGCCCTTCCATTGTCCACTTAAAACCTTTACAAAGATGGTAACTTATTTACTACATTCCTCCACCAATTTACCCTCACAAGCTTGATTTCCTTTAAGAAAAAATCTTCTTCCTCGTTAACCACTCTAATGCAAAATAAAATTATGATTATTGCCACTACATTATCAAAAAGTGCACTGGCTTATTTCTGAAGTACCATACTACCTCCATTTGCCTAAAACCTTCATTAATAACTCATGTCATAACTTGCAAAAACATATTTTAGTTTAACAAATCAACATGATTTACGGCGCATTCCCTTACCTTAGCTTCTTGGCTTTCTTCTCCCACCTTTTGAACAATATACATAAGAAAATTTTCTTTTTAAACTTGTGCCTAGGAACATACTTTTCATCACACTAAAAGTATAGTCTTTTAGCCTCCATTCATCCTGATCTTTGCTAGTGTTAGTTAATTTTAGGCCAATAGTTTTAGTTATTTAACTTGATGGGATTGGGTATGTCAAATTACTAATAAATGCCTATTAACATTAGATACACCTCCCTGATGACTTCTCATAGTTCTTATAGAGGTGTTAATTATTGGACTCCAGCAAATTTATTCATTATTATAAGTTCTATGGATTTAATAACTTCGTAGTCATTCAATATTATTTGTAAGCCTTTTCAAGAATACACTTACCAAATAAGGTCTATCAATAATCAAATTATAAGAAAAGCATCAAATTTGGCATAATATTCTTTCAACGAATTGTTTGAACTAGTTCCTTCAGGTCTCCAACCTGATTAATATAATTGTTTCTCTAAAACATTGCTCTAAGGACACGATATATTCCCTTAAGCTTAAAACCAAGTCAATCTTTTCTTAATATATAATTAATGCTATAATAAAACTTCTTAATTTAGTTATATTACCATGATCTTCACCTTAAGAGTTGGAGGATAAAAAAAAAAGAATCCATTTTTTAACTTTCTTGTCGTCAAAATGAGGAAACTATAACTTTGTCAACCTAGTTAGAGCCATATAATCTAGACGCGAAGATGATTAAGATTGGTTGGTTTATAACTTTTCCTCTACAATACTCATTTTTTATTGTAAGCACATTTGTGGAAGTTATTGCATCATCAGTTCCAATTCATTCAATTCTCTCTTTTATTTTACCTTTAGCTCTTTAATCTGCAACTCAATAATTTCTTTAAATGTTCTTAGTCTTGTAAATGGGTTCCTTCTGCCATCTCATATATCCATAAGTTGACATAATTTATTACTTTAATACTAATTTGATTCAACCATAATAAAAACTAATTTCAATCAATTTAAAACATAAAATTTGAGGGAATATGTAAAGAGAAAGAGGACAAATAAAAAGAAAAGAGAGCAAATTTAACCAAATTAAAATATATTATTAACAACCATCAATAACTTTCTCAAAACATTGGTAGTTGTATGTTTTTGTTACAAATTGAATAATCTACAACCACAACATTTTATTTATGATATTTTCCTTAGAATCATGACAACATTGTTTTTATTTATCTTTTTCACCCCTCCATCTCTTACACCACAACTCTCTTTCTCATCACCATAGATTCCTTTTTCTTTATATTAGCTTGTATTATTATATAAAAAATACAACAAAACAAACATGCCCTAAATAAATTAGTACCATCATTTGTGCTCCAGTTATAATGAGATGTATAAATTGGTGATCATGGCATAAGTAATTTGGAGCCTTTGTGCTAAGCTCAGAAGTGAGAATATATAAAGAATAACCTATATTGTTTGATAGAAACCTCACAGCTCTTTCAAGCTCTAGAGATGTTGAAGGTATGATCAATACTTTACCTCAATCCTTTTTACATTAGCTTTTATAATATAATCCTCTTTTCAGTACCACTTCTAATTCATTTCTCATTTACCTAACTTTCAAATTTGATGCCTACATATAGCTAAATAGACCATGATCAAGTTAATTGATCATACTTTTCTTTCCTTAAGATTTGGAGTGATTTGATTCCCTTCATACATACTTTTGGTTCATGATTACACTCTTAATTCTTGATGAAAAACTTGTGTAGTCCTTGTTAGGCTTATGGATGAAAACCATATGGTTATATCTCATTTAAATATCAGAAGACACTCTTTTTGAATTACAACTTTTATCAAGCCATCATTTTTTACAAACCATAAAATTAACATTGCCACTTTGTGCTTAACTAAAATTTCAATACCTGGTGAACCTGCTTTCTTTTCAATAATTTGGTTTACATTTGTTAAGATCTTTGATATAATAGTTCATCAATTATTTTCCAACCAAGATAAGTTTTGAAACTTCTTATATCATTCATATAATTCTTACTAAAGGATCACTTTCTATAAACTTTTCTTACAAGTTAAAATACAAAATAAGTTTCATACGGAGGTTTTCGTTCTTAGTTTTGGAGGAAATTTAAGGGCTTTAGGTAAGACATCATATGTAATAATCATAAATTTCATCTCCATATATATAGTATATTATTCACCTCTAAAATAATAATCACATTTACAAGTTAATGTCTTTAATAATTTCAACAAAATATTTTAGAACAAACAAAGTTTTAAGTTAAGGTAAAGGCTAAAGGTGCAACTTTTGACCCTAATACTTTTACCTGAATTTAAATTTAACCATAATATTTAGTAGCATTAAATAAGAACTCTAATATTATAAAACTATTATTTTTGAACCTTAAGTTGACATAACCTTAAACTTCCATTTGAAATCTGCCTAACAAACATATTTGGCTTTGTTATAGTAAATATGGGCTCGTCATTTTATTTTGGCATCCTTGTTCATGATGCAGGATCTACTTAGTCTAGACTATCCTTTTTCGGTTTAAGGATGAAATCCTTAATCTTGCCCTTAAATCATACCATTTGAATTTTTTTTAATCTTTGTTATTTATCTTTTGTCTCATATTGTCTAAAGAGTAAGAAATAGTTAGGTAAGTCAATTTGATAAGTAATTCACTATTTTTCCCCTTATTAAATGTCTATTTGAGTCTTTAAGACTCGTTGGATGAAATATTAGTTGCATTTGGTTAATAAACTTGTAAAAAACATACGAGAAAATTGATGTGCATGTTACATATAAACTACACACTTTAATTTTTGTTTCAAAAGTTTTGACTATTAAGATGATATTAAGATTGATTTGTATGGTGATGATGGGCTTCCTAATAAGGTAAACATAGTCTTAGGGAAAATTGTTAAAGTCATCAACAAAGTAGCATAGAGAATAATTTTAAGATATATATGCTGACGATATAGATAATCATTATAAAGTAAAGAGCAAAGTTAAAAATAATGATAACGATAATGAGACAAATGAACATAATCATTAAAGTAGTGGTGAAAATTTAGATTGAAGTGGAGATGTTATTACTAATTATTTAATGTTAGGTAGGAGAAAGTGAGTCTAAGCAGAATAGACTAGGTTGCATAGAAAGATGCACATGTGGTTGACATTATATGAAAATAATGACTAGTGTTTCAAAATCAAGACATATAGACCCAAGCTTACATGTTTCATATCTAATAAGGCTCAAATGGTATTAGCCAAGTTCTTGATTAGGAACTACAAAGTATTGGAGAAGTCTAGCGTACTACTACCACTATGATGGTTAAAGAATGTAGAAATTTTTTAAACATATTTTTGGATTCTAATATGTACAAAGACGTTAAGAGGAAGTTAAGGAAGAAGAGAAAATTAAATTATGCCTTTTGAATATTGTAAGTTTCAAGGTCATATCTATGATGAAATTAAGTAATCCAAGATCTATTATAGAAAGTAGTCTCAAAGAATCAATAAACCATATTACTGAAATCCAAAAGGTTATAAATTTGTTTTTCAGTCATGAAAAGCATAATAGCAACATTTGAGACCACTATTTAGGATGGATGGTTTCTTTTTAAAAAGGTGAATAATTAGTGCAATTGGAAATGATGAAGATAAAGGGCTTTATCCTACAACATAGGCTATATTGGAAGTGGAAAAAAAAAACTAAATCATGAAGTTGATCTATATCACTCTTATCAATTGACTTGGAATTAGAAAATAGAGATGCACTCATAGTATCTTTGATATGTATGAGGTTGGTTAATATAAAATTTAGTATCATTTGATGTAATGTTATCTTGTGTTAATTTATAAATTATATAGTATTGAATTTTATGTCTTTAGAGATTAATAAGAGCTATTGAAGTTATTTTACCAAATGTAATTTACAGAATATATGCTAGACATATTTATCATTATTGGTATATATTTGGAGTGAAAAAAACTTAAGAAGGCAATTATGGGAATATGCATAGTCTACATATGTTGATGACTTGAATAAGTACTTCAATATTCTTACTATAATTAAACTTTGGTATGCTTTAGGTTTTCTTGAATATCCAAATGAGAATTGGGCTAGGTCATACCATTCATTTGATTTCAACTGTCCATTTGTTGATAATAACATGATCAAAAATTTCAACGGACAAAGTACATCTCCGTTATTAGTATGCTAGAAACTATAAGGAATATGATCTTGAAGAGACATTCTAAAAAGAAATTCTATATGTATACGTGTGGAAGACAAATATTTCACTTGTAATTGTCAAAAAGATAAAAAAGAAATAAATATGCAATGCAATAGAATATTATGTGAGGGAGATGTAGCATGTGAGTTTACTGTAAGGGATAGAAAGCATACTATTAGACTAAAAAAGGACCATTCTTATAGCTATAGAGCATGAGACCTATATGGTTACATATGTAAACATGATATTATTGTTATCTATTATTCCAAAAAAATTAAGAAATTTTAAAATAATTTCTATAAGAGCAGTAGATTTATGAGTGTGTATGATAAAATGTTAAGGAGTAATCTTATGGCCAACCAATAAGTATGAGAAAATATAACCACATGCAAAAATGATGATGCCAAGGAGGTCTAAAAAGGTAAGATGAAGAAACAAAACAAGCAAAAAAAGTGTCAAATATAAAAATGATGTCACTAAAAAGCTAAGTGTAGAAGTTTAGGAAATGTGGAACTTGTAGACACAATAGTTCAAGGTGAATAAAAGACAATCCAATAAATAATATAAGTAATTTTATTTTTGGCAATAAAATATACTTAGTATGACATATGCATATATAGTGTAAATATGATGCATATTCTATTTATGTCTCAATAATAACAATTTTAGGCCAATCTGGAGGGTCATTACCAACAAAAGAGATATTCACAAGTATGCACATATTATGACCTTTTTTTTTCTATAAAATATGTTGCTTACATTAACATTAAGCATACCATACTTAACAAATTGACATTGACGAAAGAGCATTAACTATTAAGGAATGTATACATAGTCAACAAAGAATAAATGTGAGTTTGATATGCACTTACCTACTTATATCCATTGTCTATATTGTAATCATCCATAAAAATCTAACAAGTGATACATTCATAGGTTGTTAGCTCTACACAGATAATGAGTATGAATATATATATACACTAATGAAGATGGTGATACTAATAAGGCCAAAAAAACTTAAGTAGGAGAAACAAAAATATGCCAAAGAAAGTACAAATGCTAATAAGATGTCATAAAAGAGCTAAGTCTATAAATGTAAGAAAAATGGAGCTTCTAAACACTACAATCTAAGGTGCATGAAAGAAAATCAAACAAATCATGTTGGACAGATACCAATGTAAGTAATTTTAAGTTTAGCAATAAATTAGATTTAGTTATGACATGTAAATAAATGTAAATACGATATGGATTATATTCATATCAGATAATAGCAATTATAGGGAAATTTGGAGGTTAAAACCATCAATAGGGATAGGTACATACATACTTTGACCTTTATTTTCTATGAAATATGCTGCTTAATAAATAATAAGTATGCATAATATTTTTCAACGAACTATCATTGATAATAGAGCATTATTTAGTAAGAGATGTACACCTAGTCAACAAAACATAATTGTGTATTTGATATGTAATTACCTATTTATATCCATTATTTATATTATTCCCAACCACAAAATGCTAATCATTGATGCATTCACAAGTTGGTAGCTTTACATATTCAAATAAAAGGAAATATAGACAAATTGATCCTAGAAATTTAAAATCATCCTTTAAACCAAGATATCTAAAGTTCAAAGGAAAATCTAGCATCTCTGTAAGAAAATTATAAGTTATCATAATCAAGATGAGAATAATAATAGAGCGGTGGTAGTGTGGATAGTGGACAACTTCCTTCTCAGACTGGTGGGTAGTAGCAAGCTAACCAAAGGGACACTCAATCACAATTATATTGTTACTAGTATTGATTAACAATTGATTGTAATATGATATGCTTATCTAGGTTATTTTCTATAATTTTTTATATTTTATCATTGAGGATTAGGGAACTCGTCCATAAATTGTATGTTGTGGGATTGTTGATTTTGAATAATATATGAAACTAACATTAACTTTTAGATGTATATTAATAAAAAGAGTGATATGACTTTAGATTACTCATGAAAGCCCATTCTCCTTGATTAGGCCTAAAGTCGAAAAGACTACTTATACAATGGTCATTTTGAGGCCACTTGCATATTTAAGGGTACTTAACAACTGACATCAATTAAGAAAGGACTTATCCACATGTGGAATTATAGTCTTAATCAAAGGCTAATTATTCTTCTTTATAGAGTTAGATCCAAAATTCACTAGGATAATTGAAGTCTAGCTATACTTCTTTAAAGATTTCCTATAAAAGGGAAACACTCTTAAGGTAAGTTTTCATAGCCACAATCATTAAATGCAATTATAGATTTCTTTACATACTTAGCATGCTTAACTCTCACTAACTTGAGTGCTAGAGTGTCTTTGTTAAGACCTTTGCTAAAACTAAGAAGTTTTTTTGTAGATTTACAGATATGAGATGAACCTAACATAGCTACTACAAATTCAGTTTATACCATTTGATGTCATTTGTAAGAAAATTGTTATAAAATCTTCTAATATTCTTAAGGAAATTTCAAATAAGTTATCCCCATCCTAAGTAAAAACAACAAACGCTTAAAAATGATCCATTTGCCAACCTTATTAGAATAACCAACGCCTTTGAAACTACTTCAACCAATAATTAGCCCAAGAACTATATTGCTAAATTTCACATGTTATGAACATAAGTCAAACAATTTTTTGGAAGAAAAATAATAGATATATAAAAGACAATTGGCTCACACCCCATAACCATTATCACTTGGAATTAAGGTCCTAACATTAGATAGTTATAATAATAACACGATCATATCGTTCATGTGCATTAATATAGGAAATTCACTAATCTATATGTTGCATCTGATGTTATGAAATTCAACATCTTTGAAAAATCCTAGTTTCACAAAAACTTGGTTCTGCCGCAATTGCTTGTAACTGTATCTATCAGTTACTAGATATAAAGCAACTTTATTAGTAACTGTTAATTTTTCAATAAAAACAAAAATAGAAAAATAAATACGAAATTAAACATAGCAACACCTGATATTTGATAATACAGTTCAACACATCTTATCTATATCTGCGAGGCCCTCACCTAGCTTAGTACTTTCACTAACGACAATAGTTTTATACAAGATTCAACCCTTCACACTATCCATTGTCTTCATAACCTGTGAAAGTATTTCATACCTAATAGTACGACCACCACCTCGTACTAACCCCAACAGATGATTTTCTCAAATATTGTTTAATGATAACGAACAAAATAAACAACTCAAGTAATTAAAATAAATTGGAGCAAAAATGAAAACACTTGAGATATAACAAAACAAATTCCCTATAATTTAACTCATTCCAAGAAATATTTGAGAAATGTTCACCAATTGAAAAGCTTTAATCTACTACCTAGATTGCTCAAAGCTCCAATTGAAATCAACACCAATCAATTTACTGATCATCGAAAACCACAAAGAAGAAACACACCACCACTGTAAATCAACTTTATCTCTTACCACTCATCACCGTGGCTAAGATGAGACAACCCCTTTCAAGAATAAAGACCCATGTGACGTCAAGAAATCAATTGGAAGTGAGCCCACCACACAAGTTTTCGGCGATTGACAAGAAGGAACAATAACAGTTCACCATTGTAGATACATCTAAGAATAAGATTATCTCATCATGTAGGAAGTGTTCACTTTATAGAATTCTTCATTTAGCACCTCTATTTGGTTAAGTGATACACATCCACATCTTTTACAAGATTAAGTCTTTATCTAAGTCAAAGAAGAATTATTGTTTAATTACACCAAAACAATAATTCTTAACCCATAGTCCAGTTAGCTTTACCCAATCAAATCCAATGTATCTTCTGAAGTGAATCACACGTTATTACAATGCTTATAATACGATATATGAATGCACAAGAAGGGGGGGTTGAATTGTGTATTTCCCTTTTTGAAAATTCTTTCAAAG
>JANVCQ010000001.1:3356554-3370397 GCA_025531925.1 Erythroxylum plowmanianum
TGCTTTTTCAATTGTCCGTCTGTTTTTCATTTGTCCGTCTGCTTTTCATTTGTCCGTCTGCTTTTTCAATTGTCTGTCTGTTTTTCATTTGTCCTTCTGTTTTTTCATTTGTCTCTCCGTCTGTTTTTCTACTTCTTCTGTTTGTTTTTCTACTTCATCTGTTTTTGAACTTCTCCGTCTGTTTTTCTACTTCGTCTGTTTTTTGACTTCTTCGTCTGCTTTTTCTACTTCTTCGTCTGTTTTTCTACTTCTTCGTCTGTTTTTCTACTTCTTCGTCTGCTTTTTTACTTCGTCTGTTATTCATCAAAATCATATATATGTGAAGTCATTTTGACTCAACATCTTCTACCTTATCTTGATTTGAATTTGAAACTACATTATCTTCGAGATCCAATTATCAAAAATGTCAAAACTAAATAATGAGATATATAATATATATCTTGACATTTTCTCTTCCACCCTATACAACATGACACTTCCATAGCTCTAGACATAGCCAACTTTAATAGCCACCTTTAAGTAGTCTTAGAGACTCATTCTACTTAATATTTATAACCTAAAGGTTAGAAGAATTAAAGGATTTACTTAAAGTGTTTCAATTTTAAGGAACTCAAATCCTGTCTCGATATAAGGATAGTAGCAACAACTTTCAGAGATGAATTCAATATTGTTAACCTTTTGTGAAATTTTATGCAAATAAAGTAACTATAAAATTTTGATATATATATATATATATATAATAATTTCAACAAGATAATGAAATGTTATTTATTCATTGTTCATCAAAATGTTAGTCAAACACCTACCTTTTGCCAAGTAGTGTTGTCATCAAACAAAAGATTGGTATTTGTCACCAAAATGCCAAGCAGAAGTTTTGGCACCAAAATGCCAAGCAGAAGTTTTGGCATTCTAATTTTCAGTGCATAAAGTTTTTTCCCTTGTTTTTAGCATAAGATCCAGTAGAAAAAAGTCATTATTTTCTCTGTTAGTTGCTTGATTTCCTTAGTTTCAATTATCTAGAGAAAATGTCAGTAAAGTATAAGAGTTTGTTATTTTCTCTTCGATAAATTTTGTAGCGAATGAACTGCAGCACAACCAGTTTTGCTTCAACACCTATGAAATCAAGTTCTCACTCAATTCCATCATAACCACATTGGTTATCAACACGACACACAACACAACGCACTAGTTTGGCGATACTCGTATCTAAATTTTACATTCGTTAATCATCTTATAAATTGAACACCGTTAAAATATTAGCCAGTTCTAAGCAAACATAAGAAATATGACGCTGCTTCTTCCTTTGCCTTTAATTTAGTTGTTACGTCTTCTACCAACCATTTAGAATTAAAATAATAATAAAAATAAACTGTATTTAACAATGTTTTAAAAATAAAAGTAAAACTGATAAGACAAAATATTTAAAGTTTAAAAGGTTTAACTAGTATTAAAGCGATATAAAATTAGCTCAAGATTGAATAAAATTATGAAATTTGAAATATGATTAAAAAAATTCTCCTCACTCATTGAAGAATTTAAAGTTTAATTAAAAATTGTTAAATAAAAACTAATTGATTTATTCTAGTTTGTAAGAACTTATTAGTTAATGAAGATTAATTGATTAATTAATAAATTGTCTAGTTTTTAACCATAAGAGTTATTAAAGTAAATCAAACCAAAAAGTTGAAAATCAAATCGAAAAATTAGATGGTTCAAGATTTTTATAGTTGAATCGGTTGAGTTTTTTAATTACTAGTATTTAAAACTCTTCTAAGTTGCAATAACTATAATAATAGTTTTTAAAAATAATGCAACTACGGCCCTCTTCGTAAATTTGTTTAAAATCTCCAATTCCATTTGACTTGATGTCTTCGAGTAGACAAGATTCTCCATTGGTATTTAAAACTCTTCTAAGATGCAATAACTATAATAATATTTTTTTAAAATAATGCAACTATGACCCTCTTCGTAAATTAGTTTTAAATCTCCAATTCCATTTGACATGATGTCTTCGACTAGACAATATTCTCCATTGGTATTTAAAACTCTTCTAAGTTGCAATAACTATAATAATATTTTTTAAAAATAATGCAACTATCACCCTCTTCGTAAATTAATTTTAAATCTCCAATTCCATTTGACTTGATGTCTTCGACTAGACAAGATTCTCCATTGGTATTTAAAACTCTTCTAAGTTGCAATAACTATAATAATATTTTTTAAAAGTAATGCAACTATGACCCTCTTCGTAAATTAGTTTAAAAGCTCCAATTCCATTTGACTTGTCTTCGACTAGACAAGATTCCTGCACATGCCAATTCTCCATTGGCAAATTATTTGCATGGTGTACCCTTTTTTACAATAGATGCCATATATAAAGATAGAAATTCTTGTAAGAGATTTCATTCATATCTTTGTTTATTGTTGTATAGTGTATAGCTTTTTAGTAACGTAGACAGACTTGTAAGAGATTTCATATCTTTGTTTATTGTTGCATAGTGTATAGCTTTTTAGTAACGTAGAAGGAAAGTGTTAAGTGGAAAAGCTCAATGCTATATTGAATTATTGATTCCCTGTTGGCTCATGTCTGTAGTAATATACCGATATTCTGGGAACATCAAGTTAAGCTGTATTGCACGAATCCATAAAGTAAGTGATTTTTATTAACAAGATTGTGCTTCATATAAGAGAAAGGCAACCCCTGTAGTTACTGAAAGCTCCCCACATTTAGTATTGTCGGCTCAGAAAAAGTCAGGCTTGTCTCAAAAGGGAAGAAGTATCGCATAATTGCTTGGTGGAACTCAAAATCACATCATAAATATTCAGTAACCTTGGCTAAAACAATAATAGAAATATATTAACTGTGTTTATTGCTGAAAAATTAATCGAGATGAAATCATAAGCATAATTTGTAATTTCTCTAACGGATTACTTACCTGAAACAAGAATTGGAAAGAAGTTTATTTAATATTTTTAAACGTTTTTCTTCTCTAATAATATTCTTTTTTTTGAAATTAAAAGAATTATGTTGATAAGAAAAACTCTTAAAAAGTTATATGCGATACAAGAAACACCTCTTAGTCAACTCAATCACAAAAATTTATTAGTTCTTGTACATTTCATTTCGAGCTTGGAGACCAGTATATTTTACAGTAGTAGCTACTATTTCTATTCAGTACAACATCATCTCGAGGGAAATTTCAGCTTCCAGAACAGAAATCTTGGACTGGTGCAGAATATTGCTAGCATCATCTACCTGTCCATCTCCTTAATATGCTTGTTGTTACTTGGCTAATACTAATGTTTGTTGTTAAAAATTCTTTCATCCCTTCACATCTAAATAGCATATGTTCCCGAGTTTACTTCTATTTTGAATAGTTTGTAATCTTCTTTTTCTAGATGTTGTCTTTTAGGTTCCTGTAAAACTTTATGCTCCCAGTCATTATCATTTTAATAATGATTGCTCATACCTTGGATTCTCATCTATAACCCTTCGGAGTAATCTCTAACAATATCAACAGAGTAGAGAAAATAGAACTCCAACTCTTCAGAGAGATTAATAGCTATCTTTTGTCCTTTCCTTTTAGTTTGGGTGGGCTCGCACCATTGGGTTTTGTCCTCTTTGGTTAGGTTGTCTACCTCCTCTTGGGGAGTCAAACCTGTGACTTCAGGGTTTTGTTGGGTGCAAGACCCACGCCTCTCACCACTGAGCTACGTTGTCTACCTCCTCTTGGGAGTCGAACCTGTGACCTCAGGGTTTTGTTGGGTGCAAGACCCACGCCTCTTACCACTGAGCAGGACAAAATCCAATGATGCGGGCCCACCCAAACCACCTTTTATAGAGAAAGATTATGGTTTCTTGAATACTTAATTAAAATTAATTCTTAACTATAATTAAAGTCTAACTCTAATTATAATTATAATTTAATATTAATAAAATTAAACATCTCATATTTGATTTCAAAAGTTTCTTAAATTAAGTCCAATGTAATTTAAATTAATTCTCTCTCTTTAATTACTCTTTATGTATGTCTCATTAGATTTTTAATATGTTGACAATGATTATAAGTTATAATTTTAATTCATAATTTAGATTAAATAATTTAAAACTTCTTTTAATTTATCTTTAATTATTCAATTAAATATTTATAATCATAGATCTAGATTGACATCTAACAACATATCATGATCATCCAAATGTTAGGAATATCAAAGTAATTTGACTTAATCTATCTATGTATGACTATAATGTATAATTCAATTATTTCATCATCTAATATTTCAATTAGACAGTGTCAAATTATTGTCTTATATTTAAATCTAATCTTGTTCATTCTTACTAATTAGTAATTACTTTATAATTGATGTATGAAAACAACTTTTCAAATCTCAATTCACTGTGGTTAAAGAATTCCTTAAATCATTACTAATTAAGAACAATAGAACATTTACTCTAATTAGTTTAGGTTAATGAATGTTTATTAATTTACTCAACTGTCTTCATATAGTCTATACTATATCCAAGTATTATCGACTGATCTTTTCTAGATAGAACATGTTATAGGTAGCATTAAAATATAATAATGACCACTGGAGATACTTCAGTAATCTCACAAGTTTAAGGATTAACTATACAATCATTATAATGAGGAATTTCAAAGACACACAAATAATGCTTCATTTAAAACCCTAGTAATCATGCCATACATTTGTTTAGTATCATTATAATTTAATTTAAAATAATTTACTTTTTTCACACAAAAAATAATGAGTTTTACCTTTCAATCAATATCTTGTCTTTATGAAACTATAATTATAAACAATTTAAAAATAATACGTATATATATAAATCTCATAATTATGATCTTATTATAATTTTAATTATATAATAATTATTTTAGGGATTTAATTTTTAGTATTATGCATTACATATGATTAAAAAACACAAAATATAAAGAATGTCTTTATTGAATAAAATAATAATGTCATGTATTAACTGAAACCAATAGATTGATTACAAAGGTATAAATTAACAATAACCCGCTAGCACTAAAGTCAATCGTGTTTATATCTAATATCACATTCACCCATATGTTAATCGTTTCTTTTTTAAGATAATAACTTAGTGATAGGATCTATAAGATTTTATTTAATATAAACTCAATTTAATATAATTTATTTCTACTATATTTTCTCCTAATCAAGTGACCTCTTGAGTACAAGTTTGGAATGTTGATGAGGCCGTAGTTCTTTTGCCCATACAATGATTCCATTTTTATCAGAATACAATATTATTGGCTCAACAATGCTAGGCATGTACTTTTAACATTAGAATGTACTTTGCCTTGATCATAGAATTTACAATGGTTAGTTGTTTGAAACCCACACCATCATTTAGAGTAAAGATGTACCATAATAATGATAAGTTATCATCCTATTCAAATTAAAAACTTGCATTTGAATACCCCTAAACTTTTAATTTAACTTTTTCATAGAGCATATTAAGTACTTTACGCACAATCATCTAGTGACCATCATTAGGGTTAGCTTGGAATTTTATTGTTATGCTCAAAACAAAAGAGATATCTAGTCTTATATATAACATCACATACTTAATTAATCTAATAGTCAAAACATATGAAACATAATTCAATTTACCTATCTTTTCCTATGTCTTTGGACATATACTCTTTAAAAAAGGAATCCAATATGATATAGGTAAGATTCCTCTTTTAGAATTATTTTTGCTAAACCTATTTAGCATTTTTTCTATGTACATGGATTGGAATAAAACAAGCAACCTCTTTTATCTATCTTCATAGGCCTTGATTCCAAGAGTATAGTTTGTTTCTCCTATATCCTCATGGATAAGTTCATATCCTTACTTTTTGAAGCTTCTGTATGTTATTTCCAATTAGTAATATGTCATCAATATATAGAATTAGGAAAATGACTACACTTCAATAACCTTCTTATAGATACATGTTTTGTCCTTAATTTTGATAAAATTGCACTCTTTAATTGTCTCATCAAAATAGATATTTCAACTCTATGTTGATTACTTAATTATATAGATGGATTTTCCAACTTACATATTTGTAAGAAAACTTTTGGAATCAAAACCTTTAGCTTGTGTCACATACACATCCTAAGCAAATTCCCGTCAAGAAATGCTATTTTAACATCCTTTTCTCATATTTTGTAATCATGGTATGCAGTTATAGCCAAAAACATTCTTATAAATTTAAGCATTGCTATTAGTGAAAATGTTTCATTAAAATTAACTCCTTATTTTTATTTTTAAGCTTTGACACTAAAATTGCCTTATACATATGGATATTACTATTCATATCATTTTTTTTTCTTAAAATTCACTTGCATCTAATTTATAATCCCATCAGGTACATCCACCAAAGTCCATATTTAGTTATTTTTCAAACAAAAGTCCATATTTAGTGAACATAGATTCCATTTCAAATCTTGTAGCTTTATGCCATGTAGATAACTCTTCCTTAAAATTATTAGGCTTGTTGTCTAGGAAAATAAATCGTGTTAACTTTTTTTTTAATAAGCATGTCAAATCTGGTTGGGGGGATGAAGTATCCTACCAATGTGTCATGGACTATGCCTCTATTAAACATTTGGATGTACATCATATGTATGAACTTGAAGTTTATTCCATTTAGATGTGCACTTATGGTTTTTGAACTTCTCTAAGCTACCACACATCCACTAATTTCTTTGAGAATAAATTCACTTCGAAGAATGTAGCATTTCTTTGGATAAACATTTTTTCTTAAAAGAATGATGAAAATTTGATATTTGACATTGTCTTTTGAATACCCACTAATTTGCATTTTTCTGACTTAGCTTAAAGCTTATCAAATATTGTATACTTCATATAAGTATCGCACTTTTAAATCGTTAGGTATAATAAGTTTTGTCTATTAATAATTCACATTTTATATGGAATCTTATCAACCAATTTGGATGGAACTCTATTTAAAAGGCAAACAACATTTTAAAGGGCATATCCTTAAAAGGAAAAATGAAAGTTTGGATGACTCATCATAGAATATAACATATCTAATAAAGTATAATTTCTCCTATCAAATGCACTATTATGTTGCGAAGTTCTAGATGGAGTTCATTATTTGAGAATCCCATTCCTTTTTAAATAAATTAGAAACTAATGGTTTAAGTACTCACCACCTTGATCATATTTAAGTGTCTTAATACTCTTACCAATTTGTTACTCAGCCTTAAGTATAATTTTTGAACCTTTTAAATGATTTAGACTTTTGTTTCATTTAATATACATAACCATATCTAAGTTGATCATTTGTGAATGTAATAAAATATAAGAATCCATCCTTAGAGAGGGTAGATATTAGACCATATACATTTGAATATATAAGCACTAGTATCTTCTGGCACATTCTTCTTTTACACTAAAGGGAAGTTTGGTCATATTACCCAACAAACAAGATTTACACTTTTCATATGATTCATAATTAAAAGTATCCAAATATCCTTCTTTATGTAATATTATAATTATAGTACCATTGATTGGCCTAACTTACTATATTATAAAAAAGATGGATTTTAGTCAATTTTTTCTTCTTACTAGTTATTTTAAGGATTGGCCTTTTCAGATCTATAAATTATCTATAAGTAATCCAGATCTATAATAAACATTAACTTTATAAAAATATTATTAATGATAAAGATAAATCCATTCACTTGTAAACAAAAAATAAATACTATTTTTTATGATAACTGAAATATAATAACAATTATTTAATTATAGTATATAGCTAAAATGCAAAGCTAAACTATAAGTTCCTACAACTAATGTAGAAACCCTTATTGTATTGCCAACTCTTAACTGTACTTTTCCTTTCCTCAATAATTTACTTCTAGGAATGTCAACGGATGGCCCAGTCAAAAAAATTTCAGGGGGCCAAGAACAACCCGTGGCCTGTGGATAGGCCGAAGTCAATCGACCCGGTTGTTTAATATATTTTTTAAAATTTTTATATATTTATTTTAAGAGAATTTGAAAAAACTGTAGTTGTATTTTTTAAAATTCATAAATTATAGCATAACCATTTATAGTAAAGTGTAAGATGGAATATCCTATAAATTATACAAAAATATTTATAAACAATAACTGATATAAAATACAGACCAACTTCTTAAATGTTGAGTTCCATCTGGTAGGACAATCTAAAACCAACTTCTTTGAATTTGGAATGCTTAAAATTTTTGCACCATCTTCAAAAGTTTTAACTTTTTAAGGAGTTACACTCCAATATGAAACACTATTTCGAATACACTCTATTGCTTCCTTTATCGTCTCCAACTCATCATTCACAATCAGGTTATGAATATGTGCAAAACAATGCATATGAAATAACTTACCTCCGGCCAATAAACTCCTAACCTGCATCTTACCCTTCAACTTCTCAATCATAGCATCATTTGTGCTACAATTATCAATTGTGATGGAGGATACTTTGTTGTTGATGTTCAAATTCATCAAACAATCTTTCAACCACGTTTGCCAATTTTTCACTTGTATGTAGATGAATCTATCATGAAAAAGCATACCAACATGAATCATAAATTCATAAAATAATGAAAAAGTAAATGATAACAACATTAAAGAATATAAATTACCTTAAAAGTCTACTGCATAACTTCCAATCATTATCAATATAATGTGTCATCACTGCCATGTAACCCTTCTTTTGGTTATCGACTGTCCACATGTCCGTTGTTATGCCAATTCGTCCTTGAACACTCAACAATACACTTAATGTTTCTATCTTCTTGTCCTCATAAATTTTGAAAATATCATTCCTCAACATATTCTGACTTGGAACCTTGAAACTCAGTTGGAGTGAATTAAGAAATATCTTGAATCTTTTACTTTCAACCATAGACAATGGTCGTTCATCTCCAATAATTATATTAGCCATCAAAATCCTTGATCTATGGTTGTCAAAGTTGTTACGATCATTTCATTCTTTCCTTTCATAAGGTTAGGGGTCAAAAATATTTGAACTCCTAAAACCATCTTCCTTCTAGTATATAATTCCATATGTCCCTTTAAATGAGATGTTCCACCCTTCGAATCACTTAAATACAACTTTTGACAATAATTGCACTCTGCCTTTTCAATTTCGTTAGTCGGTATAGTCTTCTTAAAGTGATTCCAAATTTTACTTTTATATTGAGTATCTTAAGTTTTAATTGAAATTCTATCGTCACTTGGTGCTATAATAAAAGTTTCCACTTCTACCTCTGATATTGGATTAAAACTCTCAACTGAAGGAATATGCTCATCCATTTGATAAAAAACATATAAATACTTGAGGTTAGAAATAAGAATGTATTTGGAAATGACACATTCTTAATCAAATATTTTGCCTACATTCTAGTTAAAATATTCCATATAAAACAAAATGTTCAAGAAAATCAAAGAATTAACGTAGTTATTTCTCCATATTCAACATTTCTATCTATTAAAAACACAATGAATATACGGAATCCATTTATCCTGTTCACGTATATAGAATCCAATATGCACTTCCTAATTCCCATTCTTTAAGACAATTTAACAAATATAAAAATGTGTGAATTAATCATCATGCTAAATATCATCCTGAACCATAATAAGTACCAAATTCAGGACTTTATTACCAAAAAAAAAATTCAGGACTTTGGTAACTTTGAATATGCTAGAATGTCTAAGTAAGTTAGGTTGATCATTTATAAACATCAGACAAGCTTTTAAGAGTAATGCATTGGGACTGTTGAAACTCAAGACCAACCACAAACCTACACTTTCTCAAGCTAAGATGTCATATGAAGATGTGCTAAGTGACAAAGCTATGCTGTCTGTTTCACGCGATCTTGCTAAATCATGATACTATACATATTAATCCTCTTAAAACATTTGCATTACACTTCTAATTCTGACATATAAATTCATCTTTGTGTATATATGCATCCTACATTTAAATTGGTGAAACCTAAATATATGCATTCAACTCACATGTATGAAGACATTTACTTAGAATAATTTTACTGGAGTAACTCTTTAATATATTTTCCTTGTTGAAATTGAAATATGGATTTAAGTACTCAAGTCACATGTGTACAAGTATAGATTCTGAATATATAATTTTATCGAAGTAAGCAATCATTAACAAACCATACTTAGTGTTGTTTACTAATTCCAGGGTTGGTAAATGAAATATCTTTAAATTGGATGCCTCAGTAGTCTTTACCCTTTAACTGTATCCATCCCTACTAATATCTAATTTCTTATTCTATGGTTCTCCTATAAATAACTGTTTGAAACAAACAAAAACTCATGCCCAACATTTTTGCATAGTTTTTATTTGTTTTGCCCACATACAATCATACCCCACTTGAAATTCCTCCTTGTTTTCCTGAATTTTTAAGTTACTAGCTTCAACTAGTGGTAAGTCTCTTACTGTAATTCACATGTCTAGAATTACTGTAAGAGATTTTTTTCAAAAAAGATTCAATAGATCATAAAGTGAAACAAATGTGAACAAAAAGCTTTTAAATGAGCTAATGGGTATAACTGTATAAGAGAAAGCCATAAAGGTTGCTAAGAAATCTAAAGGGTAGAAGTTTCTACAAAGGTAATTTAGGGTGCCTATTTAACAGTTGAAGTCGAGAGAGAAGAGGGAAGGGAACGACTCTTCTTTCACATGCACAAATATGTCTACAAATCATATAACAACTCATTTCAGTAACACATCAAATAACAATATGCAATCTTCTTTCGCTCTCTCACTATCATCTCAAACCTCTACTACCATGTGATCTAATAAAGAAGCAAAATGACTAACAATTAAGAGTGCGGCATTTCATCAAACACTATACATACATTATCCCATATTCCCAATATTAACATACAAAGTTCTCAAATTAGCCAAATCAATTCTCAAAACAACCAACTATTAATAAAAAACCTAATTTGAGAAGAGAGAATGAGAGATTACCTTATTAAATATGCTGGACCATTCACCGTTGGTTGTTTTGAGCATTGGGGACTTCACAATTCACACGGTTGACGATAAAGGATAGATGATACGAAGAAGAAGAAAGAAGGAAGAATGAGACATGAAGAAGAAGAACATAGGAGTGAAAAGTGTTGTATGAGTGAGAGTGAAAGTCACAGAAGCAGTAGCTAGGTGAGAGGTCAGGGATGAAGGGGGGGACTGTTGGTGCTGGCTAGCTATTGCGTTGTGTTGTTTCGTTTAATAAGAAGCAAATCATCGTCATTTTTGCTTTCATCAAAATGATGCCATTTTGTCTTATATTTTAAGTTCTGTTTTATAAATTAAACGACGTCATTTTACTCTTAAAGCAAAATGATGTCATTTTGTCGGCTGAAGAAGTAATTTTAAACATACTCAAAATGACGTTATTTTATTTCAAACAAAATGATGTCATTTTATTTGTAACTCTGGGTAGGCTATGGGCCACGAGCCCAGCAGCTTGGCTCGAGCCATGACACAACTCGACCACCTTAAGGAAGTAGATTCCTACATAATCCATTATTTCTCTTACATGTGATTTTGAAATGTGATATGTGTTGCTTTAAATCTGCTTCTATACTTAGACACTACGGTGTCTTCTGTTCTTAGACACTACAGTGTCTTCTGTTTTAGAGACTTAAGCCTCTTCTGTTTCTGTAGATACCAATCATGGGTATCTTCTGTTCTGTTCCCGTTACCCACTTCTGTAAAAAGGATTAGCAGGCAATTAAGTATATGTTTTGATATTAGTTCTACTATGAAACAATCATGTCCCATTATGATGCTTTTATATATTTTGTTCTGATGTAAGTATATTATGTCTGATGCATTTATGTTTCGTTCTGATGCAATCAATAGTTTGATTACTCTCTGATTTGAAAATTAAAGATTGCTTGTGATAAGCCATGATTCATTTGCTTATAAATGCTAAACGACTGCTGGAAGCAATCGTTATCTTGTATCATGTTTAGTTATTCCCTACTAAGCTATATGATTGGCACGGTAGTTTTTCCTCCATGTAGGTCTCAATAAAAAGGATTACGGTTGGGACAATCGTAGTGGCCAAAGAAGGATGTGCTATGTTTTGGAAGATGTTTTGTGTAAGTTTTTGAGTTGTATTTAAAATTATGAGACATATTTGTATTTTGTGTAAATAGGTTGTATTAACTATAATATAGGATGAATTTGAATTTAACGCATGTATTTAATAAATACGTGTAAATTATGTTTTGTTTATAACTCAACGTTTGAATGAAATGTGAAGTATGTTGCTTTACTCTTAGGATATGCTGGAATATCTTGGTATGTTCTAGGTTTGGTTTTTGTGGCATTCGTATACCTCTTAGGTGGTATTAGGGTGTTACAGACTATATTTCTTGAGAAAAAAATACTACTACAACTTTGGAAATTTTATTTATCTAAGAACTAGGGTTAATAATAGAATTAAAATAAATTTAGGCACATAAATTTTATAGGGATTCTTCATCTAGATTTTGATTGTCAATCGATTGGTTCATTGTTATCTATTATTTTGGTTTACTATCTTAGATTGGTAATTTTAGTTTCATTAATGTTTTCTTTTAATTCAATTATTTATTTTATTATATTAAATAAGAGAAAGAGTGTTAGTACTTGTACTTGCAATTCTTGTGGGATCAACACTCGTATTCATTATACTATATTACATGTACTTGCCTGGTTGATTTTTAATATTATTTTGGCTTGAATACACACATCATATCAATAAAAGATCACAATCAATATACATCTTTTGTAACATCCTGTTATCCCATGTTAAGGGTTAGAACCCTAGAATAGTGTACATGAGAGTTTATTGAGAAGTTAGAAAGTGCATTTCATACTCATGCATAATATAATATACACACACACGTGAACATGTTAAGGGTTAGAACCCTAGAATAGTGTATATGAGAGTTTATTGAGAAGCTAGAAAGTGCATTTCATACTCATGCATAATATAACATCCACACACACACGTGAATATTGATTTTTGCACATTAAAATGATTGTACATGCATTCATTGACATTTTTCTTGGTATAATTGATTTTTATAAAAGTGATTATATTAAGAATTGTGGTTTTTATGTGTTGAGTTGATTTGGAGAGTATATGTATTGATTTAGAAATTTTGGTGAAATTTCTGAAATTTTTGGGTATTTTTGGACTAGAAAAAATGCCAAGTGGCAAGATAATTGATAAATGGTAGTGGAATTAACTATCAAATGGCAGTGAAATTTTTGATAAATGACTTTGGGATTTATTGACAAGTGTTATTGAAAATTAGGAGACAATTGGAGTAGAAATTGGAATTGATTGGACTACTTAAATAAGAGACCTAGTTTAAATCCATAGAAATTGGGCATGTGGCAAGTGACACAATTCTTTTAACTTGAAAGACTAAGTTATTGTTTTGTTCTTGCCTTCTTCTTCTTCTTCTTTGTGACTATCTTCACCTTCGTCATGAATTTTCTCACCAACCTCACACCTTCCTTTCACTTATCAATTGCTACTTCCATCTTGTTGTCTCTTTCATTTTTCACAAGAAAACCAAACTTAATCTACCTTCATGATGATTGTGAGATGCATGGAAAATTAACAATTCTTGGTGTTCTTGAAGAGTTTGAAAATTTTAAAGCTAAATCAAGTAAGTTATGTTTTACATATCATGGGTAGTGCTAAATGAAACTAATATGATGAGTAATTAGAGATTGATGACTTGATCATGAAAATTTGATGT
>JANVCQ010000001.1:3370497-3384351 GCA_025531925.1 Erythroxylum plowmanianum
AAAAAAAAAATGAAGCGACTTTAGTTAAGCTGTGATTCGTTCGTTATGAGTTGGGTTCCGGAAACGGGTCCCAACACGTTTAATGAAGCAAAATTGGTAGTTGAATTGTTATGAATGTTTTTACATAAAGGAAGTAAATTTGGGACTAATTCAAGTTTTTCATAAGGGTCAAATTGGGTTCTAACTTCAGCGAAAAATCTGGATTGATCTATGCTGAATTAGTCTTATTGGAAGTTGTAGTTTGGCTTCCTAGCTTTTCAACGCTATATGGTATGAAATTTTTGGACATTGGAGTTGAGAGATATGATCAGTATAAGTTAGTAATGCTATATGAGATGGACATTCGGGATAGCTACATTGTTTTGAAATTTTAACCCTTTTGGGGTAAAATATTTTTTAGAGTTTTCATGGAAATTGTAGGTCTAGAAGTCCTCTTTGAAACGGTCTTTGAATGACCTTAATCCGATATTTGTAGTGAAAGTTATGTCCTTTTTACCAAAACTAGTCAGACGAAGAAGAACAAGGTTGCGATCGCAACTTTGTGGGCATTGCACGAATGTCGCGATCATGCAAATCGATCGCACGCGCTCAAGTCGCAATCGTGCATTTGCACGATCGCGACCCGCCGTTCTTCCCCCAAGCCTAAACATGTTCCACTCTTTTGACCATAACTTTATTGTCTGACCTTCAAATGACCTAATTTTTGAAGCATTGAATTCCTAACACATTTGTTATCTATCCACAAAAATTTATAATTTTTGGTATTAATTCAACAAAGATTGATCGAATCAAAGTAAGGGTATCAGTTGGAAGAGCATGAACTGGATGTTTCACTGAGCATACTTCGGTATTTTGATGATATCTTGATCTATAGAGATCCAAATAAGATGATTCTTATTTCTAAATAAACTAGAGACATAGAGCTACAAATTATCTTAAGGATTCAAATTTTTATTTAGTTTCTAAGACTATCAATTTCAGGATGGAAGTTAAGTATAGTGTATTGTTTAGTTTAATAACAGCCCGAAAAAGTTTGGGGTATAACTTTCATATTGTTGAACCAAATTGAATGATTTTGGAGTCTTTAGAAACTTAAGACAATGGGAAACAAATGTTCTGAAGAACTCAAATTGAATTTCTAGTTGGAGGTTTCCCAAAATCTGTTCTTAAATAAAAGAAATGAGTTTGTTTTTTTTTATGTTAGACTAGTGTAGGCAAGCCACCCATGTGGGATGATGGCTAATGAGGGTTCATTGAAACAACCCTACAAGGTAATATGCTCGCTCAAGTCTTATGGTATTTTTCACAAGGGTTGGGCTCCAAAAATGGTGCCCAACAGTTGAGGCTCTAGAAACGGTACCTAACAATTGTGGTATCAGAGCCCAGAATTAGGATCTTGCATGGGCCCTTTTTTAAGAAATATGTATCAAGTTACATGTATTTTGACATGTCTTAGAATGCAGCAGCAGCTGATCTTTAGTCAAGACTCATATGTATGAGTTACACGCATGAGTAATTATTAAGAGTTTGACCTAGTAGAATTAGTGAGAAAAATGATGCTCTTCTATAATATAAGAAAATGAAAGTTGTGGATAATTAAAAATGGGAAATAGTACCTGGTTAAATATAACAAATAATGAGTCAATGTATTTGTATTGGTGGAATTGAATATGACACCAATATTGTATTATGGTGTATATCCCCGAATGTGATAAAGATGTGAATGTATTATCATGGATTGTTTGAGGAAAATAGGGAGACAAGTAGAAATGATGAGATTAAAGTGTACAAGTAGAATGTAATGAAAACAGAAAATGTTATTATCTTAAGAAGATGAAATTGGAACTGAAGTGGTTGTTTAATTAATATGACAAGAGTTATGATCTACCATAAAAATATATTAGTGGAATTAAGATTAGAATTTCATGATGATTATACATCTATAATTTTGAATTGATTGCAAATATACGTATGTAAGATGTAATGAAGGATAATTGGAAGATGAGATGAATGATAGCGACATATGTACGAGTTCAAAAGGTTAAGTTGAATTGTTATTGTGAGTACCTATCTAATAATGGGATCATCATAACAAGTGAGAATATTTAGCACGTATGTATTATATGTGTGGAGATGATATGGGAAGCAACCTATGACTTATTGGATATTTGTTAGTCATAGTTCCCATAGTTTAAAGTCTAAGGGGAACTAGAGTAACATATGAAAGTGCTTATAATGATCAATCGAGGATAGTTTGAGATTGTTAATGATGTTACTATGAGTAATGAATTCGAAGATAAAGAGAAGAATATCGTCTAAGATCAATGGAGATCAAAGTATCAATAGTGTAAGATATAAATTTGTGAATTGTTGGAGATAAATATATGGACAAAATGGGATGACTTTAATAATACACACCTAAGCATATGCGACAGTAATTATGTTTATTAATTCATTGAGTTTTGTAATTAGAACATTATGACCTTGTAAGAAAGATAGAAATTGATCTTCTTGAGGTATTAAGAATGGCTGATAATACGATGATGATAACAGATGAATGATAAAGATTGCATGAACATCATAGATGATAGTAGCAAGAGATCTTCTTTCGAAGAAGGATTTCACTGAATTAGGTTAAGCAGATTAGATCAGATAGTTTATATTAAGAATGAACAATGAAAGAACAAATCAGAAATGAATATGAAATGATTCAGAAGTGAGTATTGGAGTCCTATTCCTGACAAAGACATAAGCATAAAATGTAGAATATGCTACTGAGAGTGTATGCATTATGTTTGATGTAAAGTATCTAACTAAGTGATTGGATTCTTGAATTTGAGGTGAAATTATTTCTAATATTGAGGAAACAGTTAAGATAGTGTGATATTTGAATAAGTCATGGGAGGATTGATTGAATCCGTTAACTCGGGGGATGTGAAAGAAATTATTCGAGTGATAAAGTTAAATGGAAAACGAAGGAGCATAAGAGGAAGCATATCCCTACCTCTTGATCAGTCAGGTAAGAATTTCGAGGATGAAATTCTTTTAAAAGGGGGAGAAATGTTGACTCCCATATTTTTTTTCTCTAGTTAAGCATGATTTAAATGGATTATGAGGTTTTGATGGATTTAATTTTTGAAGTTATTATTATGTTAATGTTAGTAAGATTATATGACAAAGGTTAATTGAATTAATGTGTTAAGGTAGTAAGATTGCATTAAGGGCATTTTTGAAAGACCACTTAAGGTTAAAAGAACCTAAGCTTATAAGGAAGGGCAAATTAGACATTTCTCAATCATTAATGGCATAATTGGAAGAAGAAGTGTTGGTTTGCTTTTAAATGAAGAAGAAAAAACGAAAATTAAAAGAGAGAAGAGGGATAGAGTGTCGTTGGAGAGAAAAGAAAGGAGAGAAAGAAAGCTAAACTAGGTTTTGATTTTTCTTAGTTTTAAAGAGTGATTTTGAAGTTGTTCAAGAAGGAAAAAAGGAAGAGGATGATTAGAGTTTTCATTAGAGACAACAATCTCACTATTTGGTGAAGATTCAAGGTAAGTTTGATTTTTAATCTTTTGGATTTTTGAAAAGGTTTTGGTTCATAAAGCTTAAGAAATGTATAGGTTTAAGAACTCTATGATCAATTTTAGTGAATATGTCTTGTGGGTTCTCCAATTTGAGTCCCTATTGAATGAGAATTTTGTCTTTGATAAAAGGAAATCAAAAGAGGCAAGAGGAGCAAGAGTAGAGACATTTTTTAGCAAAGTTTAAGCAAGGAAATCAAGGTGAGTTTCATGTTTATAATTGAGTAATGAGCCATTAATGTTTTTCCAAATCAAGAAAATAAAATGATTTCAATTACTTCATAAATGTTGCTTTTATTGCTATTGAATGATTTGCGAAATTGCTACATATTTTGGTTTATGAATTTTGATGATGAATTGTGATATGAAAATAATTTTGAAAAGACTTTATGTTTATGAAATTAAGTTTCGGAAATGTATCATTTTGGGCAATATGTTTACAAGATGTGAAATGCATGATTATGTGGGTTTGTGGTGATCCCCTAAGTTAAGTCAAGTGCACTTTGACAAAAGGCTTCTCTCGCCTACCCGCTAGTAGCATGGAGCTCGTTCATAGACTCCCATAAGTTCACGGCTACACAGGACCATTATATGGAAATGTATAGTACGTTCTTTTTTTGGATCCACCCAAGCCATTCTGATGTGCTTATATGCTCATGATATGTTGATAAGATTGATGCATACATGATTTGTTTTAATTGTGAATTTGGTTGAAAATTTAAGAACCATGCATTTTATGATTCAATGAGAATTTTCTATGACAATGAACATTTTAAATGGTTTTGCTTGTTATTCATTATAAACTTGTCACCCACGAGCTTTTAAGCTCACCCCCTTTTTGTTCCATCTTCAGGTGAAGAAAATGAGATCGAGTAACTAAGATTCGAGACATTATGCTATTTTTGCTTTGCTTTTGTAAATTAAGTTAGATTTTGTAAAAGCAAGACTTTAGAAGCATTTCGAGAATTATTGGGTTTGGTATCTTTTGTAATTTGGATTTGGATACCGATGATTATAATATGGCTTGGAATGCCATTAAAGCTTTATAAACTCCTATTTTGTTGTTAATGAAATATGGATTATGTATGGATGATGTGAGTTGAAATTAGAAGTACTTAGAAAATTTATCTAATTGAGTTGATGAACTTTGAACATGAATTGTTATGGCTTATAAGTGAGAGGTTATGAAAAATGAAAGATAGGAGTTGTGGATGATGAGAATTGGATGTAAGTGATGAATCAAATGAGTAGAGATTAAAGCGTTTAATCAAGCAAAATTGGTAGTTGAATTGTTATGAATGATTTTATATTAGAGGAAGTGAATTTGGGACAAATTTCAAGTTTTTCATAAGGGTCAAATTAGGTTCTGACTTCAGCAAAAAATCTGGATTGATCTAGGCTGAATTAGTCTTCTTGGAAGTTGTAGTTTGGCTTCCTAGCTTTCCAACGCTATATGGTATGAAATTTTTGGACATTGGAGTTGAGAGATATGATCAGTATAAGTTAGTAATGCTACTGAGATGGACATTCAGGACAGCTACATTATTTTGAAATTTTAAGTCTTTTGGAAGTAAAATATTGTTTTTGGAGTCTTTATAGAAGTTGTAGGTCTAGAAGTCCTCTTTAAAACGGTCTTTGAATGACCTTAATCTAATATTTATAGTGAAAGTTAGGCCCTTTTTACCAAAACTGGTTAGAGGAAGAAGAACAGGGAAAGTCGCGATCGTGACAAGTTGTGATTGTGAATCTACGGGAATTACGCGAATGTCACGATCGCGTAAATGCATGATCGCGACTTCGCGGCCGCTCCCGCTGATCTTCCCCCAAGCCTGAACATGTTCCACTCTTTTGACCATAACTTTGTCGTCCAACCTTCAAATGACCTAATTTTTTAAGCATTGGATTCCTAACACATTTTTTATCTCTCCACAAAAATTTATAGTTTTTGATATTGATTCGAAAAAGATTGATCGAATCAAAAGTAAGGGTATCAATTGAAAGAGCATGAACTGGATGTTTCATTGAGCATACTTTGGTATTTGGATGATATCTTGATCTATAGAAATTCAAATGAGATGATTCTTATTTCTAAATAAACTAGAGATATAGAGCTACAAATTATCTGCAGGACTCAAATTTTTATTTAGTCTCTAAGACTATCAATTTCAGGATGGAAGTTGACTATAGTGTACTGTTCAGTTTAATAATAGCCTGAAAAAAGTTTGGGCTATAACTTTCATATTTTTGAACCAAATTGAATGATTTTGGTGTCTTTAGAAACTTAAGATAATGGGAAACAAATGTTATGAAGAAATCAAATTGAAATTCTAGTTGGAGGTTTCCCAAAATCTGTTCTTAAATAAAAGAAATGAGTTTATTTTTGATGTTGGACTGGTGTGGGCATGCCACCCATGTGGGATGATAGCTAATGAGAGTTCATTGAAACAACCCTACAAGATAATATGCACACTCAAGTCTTATGGTATTTTTCACAAGGGTTGGGCTCCAGAAATGGTACCAAACAGTTGAGGCTTCAGAAACGGTGCCCAACATTTTTAATGAAAAACAAACTATTATATGAGTATGAGAATGTGTATACCAACTGTTGAGAGGCGCTTTGCTTATGAATTTGCCCAATCCACAGACTCATCAATTTGCCAATTCCAAGTTTGAAAATTTCTAGATCTAAGATCTGCAAAGACTTCAATGAAACCTAATTCCAGAACAAAAATAAAAAAGTGCCAAAAAAGAAGAAACAAAACTCACTTAGCGTTCTTGGTATTGGACTTTGATTTACCTCCTTTCATCGTAAATCCTACAAGTCAAACCGCAGATCAACTACAAAAACTCCTAAAACAAATCAAACAAAGCAGAAATCAATGAAAACCTATGCAAAATTGAAAAGGAACTTACCGGAGAGATTAGGCAGAGTTGTGCTTCGGGTTTTAGAGAGAGAGACAGACGAAGATGAGAGGAATGGAAAAGAGTGGAGGGGGTTATTTGTTAGGGACCGAAAGGCAGAGAAGAAGAAGAAACGTAACTGAAGAAACTAGCACAATCGTGGGAAATGAATACTTTTAAATATTAATTGAACAAATCGTGACGTTTTATTTAACAAAACGTCACGGTTTCTATTTTGTGACCTTTTAGTAAAAAACATCACAAAAAGTGTTATAAATTTGTGACGTTTTCACAAAATGTCATAGAAAATTCAAACTTTTCATGGCATGTTTTAAAAATCACGAAAAGTCTTCACATTCAGTGACGATATTTATTAATAAAACGTCGCAGATTGTGTTATTTTCTTGTAGTGAGTTAACTTGTCTTTCGACTCTCTCTTAAGCTCACATCAATATTTTGATATTAATTATGACATATTTTATTTAGGGTAATTCAATCGATTGTACCTAGATATAAAATGAACTATATATAGATAGAGAAATAAGATAATAAAAGTTTAATCACCCTAAAATAATTAAAGGGAAGATTATAATATTTTTAGTAATAATTTAATAATTCTTTGACCAAAGTAAATTGAGATTTGAAAGTTATTTATAACTGTGAATGAATATTCTAAGTCAAACTATTTTTATATCCCTAATATTTAGATAGTTACAATATGTTATTAGATGAAAATCTTGATTTATAATTACAAATTTTAGAATTTTAGAATTAAATATAAATAAAAATAATTTTAATTGATCTAATTATAATTATAATTTATAGTTATTAGCAATATATTAGGAACGTAGTAGATCATACATATGAAGCAATTAAAAATTAATTTGAATTAAGTTAGACTTAATTCTTAAACTTTAATTGTAAAGTTTAAGAAACTTTAAAAATTAAATATAAGATATTTAAATGTATTAAAGTTAAATTATAACTATATAATTAGAATTAGACTTTAATTACGATTCAGAATTTGATTGAACTATATCTCTTTCTTTATATAAAAGAAAAGCAATAAAGAAGCTAATACTCTATTTCTAGACCTCTCTTAAAATGTTAAAGTTCTCTTTCGTTTTGTAATGGATAATTAAATAACTTTTTGATTGACTTTTCCCTCAAGAAGAAAACATTGTAGAAGAATTTGAATCATGTTTATCTTTAACTCTTTTATTTTATAATTATTGTTTCAATTTATTCTATTAAAGTGATTTATCAAAAAATTGAGAGATATTTTAATGCACCAATGTTATGATTTTGGTTAATTTTCTAACATAAAAAAAATTATTAACTTTTTGGCTCAAATGCTTAGGTGATGGTAGGCCAAATGGAAACATTTAAAAAAAAAAAGATATGATTAATAGAGATGACAGCCGATGTGGTCAAAACTAGGCTCATTATCGGCCTGGTTCGGATCGCCCTCTTAGGATACCGTCTAAACTGAACCTAAAACGTCACTGAGTTTTGCCCAATGATGCTTGAATTTGAAGCCTATCTTTAGCACATGTGCTCTAGCATAAAGTTCTCCGTATCCAGTATGCGTGCTCAATCATGCCTCATTTTTCAAATCATGCTAGCCTTTAGAAAAGAGCAAATCTATAGAATTAAGAAATTCAAGTTGGGTTAAGAAGTAGAAGAAAAGTGTAAAACCTATCAAAATCAAATGTCTAACCTTTAACTTCTCCAATCACTGCATCCACCTTTAGTCCATGAAAAAGTTGTCCATCAACCCATATTAAGGAACCATAATATGTGCACTTAAGGCAGCATCTCAATCTTTAGATTACAAATTGAGCAATAGATCACTGGCATATATGTACCTTCACTAACAAGCCATTACACTGAGAAGCATTGGATTCTTCCAACACCTAAACTTTAGTGTTTCTACAGGGATTCATAGGGCTTGGATAAGACAAATGTGCCATATGCGTTAGCATATGTATTGGACATTGCAGTAAGCTTCCAATATTCCCTCTTATCAAAGCACGGTCTTGCCATGGAACTAGTTCCATGATCAATCTATTCTATCCGAAATATATTCACGTAAATCTACATTCCCTAATTTTTATATATTCCCTTAGATCATATATCCTCATTCCTTGAAAGAAGTTACTGATACATATCAAAATTAGCTATGCCAACTAAGAGTGGTTCAAATGATTTTGGCATATATACGTGGACCAATAGTGGCCGGAATTGTAAAGTAATTGTGTGATGCGCAGCCATTGGCATTACAGAATCCTTACATATCTAGAAACAGTACAGTATGATGTATATCATACTTAGTATATGACGTTTTTTTGTCTTTGTCATACTGCTGTAGTTCTCATGAATATATATGGTGTATTTGTTCCAATTTGATCTCAATCAGTGGTTCAAATTTTCTTTGAATCAAAGGTGGATATGAAATTAGCTCAATTACAAGAAGTTGGAAACTGAAGAAAGTTGGTATTGTAAGGACATAAAAGAAACACACAGACGGATTATAAGTTTTCTTTTTCATACTTCAATGCAAGATGGTTTGATATGAATTGACGGGTGTAGGGATTTGTGTGGAATCTCGTAGATTTAATCAGTTTCTTTTGTTGGTCAGTTTTTGTATCTGTCTAAGCATTCACTAGGATGTGTAGATACTACAATGTCTCTGCATTACTCCTGCAAGAAATTTTGGTTATTCGAATATATTCATTCGCTTTCCTGACCATATAAAACACAAACAAACTATCTGATTCTAAAAGGGCAGCCTCTGATTTCAATCATTGGATGATAAGTAACATATTCTCGTGAGAATCCATTTTTCCGACAATTTTAATGAGTTAGGCTTTTCACCAGATATGGTTTTAAGGTCAAACCCCCCACTCGGCATGCATATGCTAAGAATATAGGCCATAACGAATGAATGAGTGAAACTCCATACACAGGAGTGGGTTTTAGCCAGTTTGTCCTCGCAATCCAAGTTTACAAATTTTTTCTGCCCTCAAAAGTAGCAAATAGGGTCGTCCTAAAGAATGTCCTTTCAGTTGAATGATGAACAAATATTAAAAATATGATGAGTAGTTTGGACACAAGGTAAGTTTAATCCAATATTAATGTCGTCCCAACATCTCATCAACTTCATGTAAATGTGGATAGTTTTCCAATAAATTATTGTACTTTCACTCTTTCGTACGTAAGGGATAAGTTAGCCATAGGCAGAGCCCGAGGCTTTTATTCTCGTATAGATAGCTGCATGAAAATACTCGAATCAAAGCAAAAAAGTACTAGTATAGTACTGCTGTATTTGGGACCTTATCGGTATAAAGCAAAGAAGTGGTTCCCTCCTGGCGATGTTCGAAACCAGCTAAGCCCTCTATCTCTGTCCCCTCAAGGTTCGAGAAAGTGTAACAGAATCACTCCAACCTATAAAGGATACCAACCATCCTAACACTTAGAACAGGAAAACTGGACAACAAAATCCCTGTCTTAACTCATCCTCTTCTCCTTTCCTTTTAGCTTCCTTCTCTTTACATGATCATAAGCAGTACGCTTTGCAGACCCATATGAAGCCAGTAATATTAGTCTGATACTCTGGTATACAAATTCCTTTCCATCTATAAATATATCACAAGGTGTCTTTGTCCATATTCATCTATACACCATCATCATCGTCAGAAGATTTTAAATATAGGGTAGAGAAAAGGGCAAGTAATGGCTAGTTCCAAGTTTTTACTTGGGACGATTGCGATGGCAGGATTTGTGTGGCTTTTGTTAGTCGGAACTCTGCAAAGCGAAGCACGGAAAAATATGGCTGTTACGATCCAATCATCAGGAGATGCTGAAAATGAGCAGATGATTGGCAAAGACAAGCTTGTAAGTGCTCCAGAGCTGGATCTTAGTTACATGATGAACAAAAGAAAGGTTCCTAATGGACCAGATCCTATTCACAACAGGTACATATATGATTCCATTTTCTTGTTTTCACCATAAATAATAACATTTAGTATCTTTGATCTTAGCCTACTTATAGATCAACTGCGTCTACCGTTATTTATTCATCTAACTTGCTTGCAATTGTTCAACAAATGTCAAGTTATCATTCTCAAGTATTATCGTCCCATTAAGTATAAATTACAATTGTATGGGCATGTAAGGAATTCAAATATAACTTATTTTACAACACATAAATTCTTATGAAAACCCTACCAAAACTTAAATGATATGTGTGTTTTTGAGTTTGAATCACTTTGTATCCTTTTTCATTGTTATCCTTTTCCGAAAGTCAGCAAAAATATACACCTCCTGCTCCTTAATTGTAGTAAAATTCAGGAAGTGGGTTTTCAGACAATTAAATTCTTAATATAATCAAAATATTCAAATTATCGTAGAAAGCCAATAAAGAGTGGATTATTGTCGAGGGATCAGATACGAAAAAAGGAAAAGCACCTATTGTCAGGGTTTCGTGCTTTAACTGTTACATTGAGTCCTTGTTCCGAAGTCATTGCTTGGGATGAGCATGGTAACATAATCTAAAAAATGTTTTAAACTCCAAAGTGAAATAAAGTCTGTCCCGTCACTTTATTCCATCCGTCACCCTTAAACATGTTTATTCAAAGCTATGTTTATATTCCACATTTATGAGAGGCCTTTTCTTGGTGCCTTTTCTTTTTCTTCTTTTGTTCACTTTCTTTACAGGGAGTAATTCAATAATCTACATACTTATCATCAGGGTAATAGTATATAGCCACTGTCACGCAAAGTTAAAATATCAATATAATCATGTAAAGCTAGGAGATATTATCAATATAATCGATCAGAACTCATTAAGATAACATATAAAAGAAAGAATTTGCGCAGATTGCTTTTAAATTTTAACAAGAACTTAATACTTTTCAGTATAGACATCGCTTTGAAAGAAAAAGTTCAATAACGCCATCGAATATTGGAAAATTATTCTACATAGAACAGGCTGCAATTTTCATTGACTTATAAAATGAAAGTTGTGCTTAAACTTCGTAGTTCTTTGTTTCCTTTATAATCAATTTCAGGAGAGCTGGAAACTCTAAACGACCTCCTGGAAGAGCATAGTTATGATAGCTTCACAGGTTCTGGACATGCAGAAGTGGAAAAGACGACAAATGATGTCCTCCACTTTTGTTGTATTCTTTAGAACTGGGACTACGGCTCCTGATCTGACCAAAGAATTCCAGCGTGAAACTTCATTTACTTACACAAGCTGAAGTGAGGGAGATGTATGTTGGGGAGAGGCTTAAAGAAAAGGAAGCTTGTCAGAAACAAAATGAGCTCAAAAGATTCCAGATGAAAATAGATTATTAATTTATTAGGAAGCCTTTGCAAAAACTAGTGTTTCTTTAACATGTTTGCTTGTAATTTTTTCCCGTTTCGAGTGCAAAATAGAAGATAGATATATGTTCTCGTCATATAAAAAAATCAATCTTTGCTTTGTGAAGAACCAAATAAGTTTCATAATATTTTACATATTATAACATTATATAAGGAGAAGCAAATGGAACAAAAAGAAGAAAAGGAATCTATAGCAGCCACGCATGTCAGGGAGGAGTTCATGTACCAATCTCTATCTATCAAATCGATCACCTTTGGTTAATTTGGCTTTGATTTGCTCCAACTTTTTATTAATATGCTAAGGCATGGTAAGATAATTTTCTTTCTTCAATGTGTTATGGTTATATATAATTGAAAAGCTGGGCATTAGTTCCCCAAAACTAAAGTGAATCCACCATTTAAAGGTGGTCGTCAATGGAAACAAAATAAAGGTGAATTGCTTGCATCTCGTGTTAGTCCTTTTCTGTTGATTCTTTTGTGGGGTTTTTCTGTGTTGTGGGACTGTTTTTGGTCCTTGGTCCAATTCAAAGATTCGAGGAATGCATGAGATTCTGTTAGTCTCATTACAATCAAAGAACAAGAAAAGGGCCATATGAGCACACAGTAAAGGAATAAAAACATATGGTCTCCATTCTCTTCAAAGTAGCATTCAAAAGATGGCTCTCTGCTTATCTTTTTATTCCAACTCTTTACCTTTTCCTCTTCTTTTCTTTTCTTTTTTTTATTATTGTTTTCATTTGGATTGAGTAGCAAGGAGGGACTGCATCTAAAGTTACTGTAGATTCAAACTGGCCCAATCACCAAAAGGCAAAACGAAAACAAAATAAAGAGAGAAAGATAAGAGATCTGAAAAGAGTGCTTTGGTTTCCAGCATGTGATACCAGCGTAGAATGAGTTTATACATTTATAGGAAAGTACGAACTCTTAACTCTTAAATTTTTATAACTAATAACTATAATGAAAATTTTCTATTTTTATTTATAATCCATTATTTTATAAATAACTCGTAATTTACTTGATTGATTTTATATTTAATAAATAGAAAATTTCAATATATAAATTAAACATTAATATTTTAATAATTAGTAATATTATTAATAATTAATATATTTAATATTTAATATGTAATGTTATTTTATTAAAAATAATAAATATTATTTATCATATTTTATTGATATAGAATAATGTATTTAGTAGTTTTATATGAAAATAAGTTACTTGTTATTAACTTTTGTTTATTATCTAATAATACTATTAAGTAAGATGATTATTTTTTATATTTTTAATAATAATCTTTTTTAAAATGTAAAAGTTAGTTTTTTTAATTTCTATTGTTAATCAATAATATTAGTTTTTATTTTTATCTTATTAACCCTTATATTCAATGTCAATGGTAATTATTTTTCATTATAATATTCTATAGGAATCGAGCATAATGCTGATTAAATTTCACAAAAGTATCCAAAAAATAATCAAAATGAGCCCAAATAGAGTTTTATAGTAGTAGATTTTACTAACTTCCTCTAATGCATAATGCATAATGATCAATTGATAGGAAGCAAGGGGATTTGCTTGCTCACTTCCTATGGTTAGCATTATGTTTTGTTTGATTACTAAGTTGCACTATCACACACTATATAGTAAGAATTTCATGTAATTTCCAATTCACTGTTGTTTGCCTTTTTAGTTGGAGATTAGCGCATTGGAAAGTAAGCTCATGCCTAATTGAATTAAATAAGGAGGCGTTTGGTTTAAGCACGGGGTTGGGTATGGGTATGGGTATAATAGTAGAAGGGAATGAGAATGAGTATGAAAAATAAAAAATGACGTTTGGTTTGTAACTTGGGTTTCTATAATAATACCAATACTGTTGTTTGGTTTGTTGCATTAATGGGAATGAAAGATGACAGAATACCATTTTTTCATATCATATTTAAAATGGAATATAAAGCATAAAACATCAAAATAAACTTTAAAACATAAAGCA
>JANVCQ010000001.1:3408895-3427668 GCA_025531925.1 Erythroxylum plowmanianum
GGGCTTGACATAGCCGTTAGGTATGAGACTGATCTTTGGAGAATGGACCGATCGGCCCACAGATCGTTTTGACTGGGTTCGGGCCCCGCACGACTGACCCGACCAAAAACTATTGATGATATTGACGCAAGAGCTTCTGATTATATTAGAAGAGTTTGACAAAAGAACCAAAACCATGTGAATTCTACATCAAAACGATCTTCACAAATGCTGTTACCTCCACCACCTCCGAAGTTGATGAAGAACTTGAAAACAAACCGTTGTATTCCATGATATGATTCTCCCCGTTTTACAAACAGAAGAAGATTACAAGAGTAGAAATGGGATTCCGTTAATTTGTGATTGAGTACTATTGTGTTATTTTATTTTATGATGTGTTTGTCTTATCATAGATGTTTACATTTTATAAGATGTGAAATTTTGAGGTTTTTTTTGTGAATTCAATTATTTATTATGATAATTTTGTTGTCGAGATGTTTGGAAGTTATGTGATGAAGGTAATAAGTAAGAGTCATTAATTTGAGTTTTTAATACCATATTGGTAGACCAAATTAGGAGATTGATTGACCAATTTGGATAACGGTAAAAAAATACATTTTGAACATTTTATTAAATATAATTTTAACCCAAAAATTTCAAATCGTTCAATTTTAATATTTTCAAACAATCAAAATAGATCTTAATATATGAAAATTTTAATGAAATTAAACTTCAATCATACTACTTTTTTTTAAATTCTGTTGATGAATTCGACTATCATACTTTAGTGAATTCTGACAACAGATTTAAAAAAATTAAAAGTATGTATATTTTATAATTAATAGATCCCCTTTCCCTCTTCTTTATTTACCTTTAGCATTCTCCAATATTTCTCCACTCAGACAACCATCGTTACCATCATTAGCAGTCCCTTATCTTTCACTTTTATGTCCTACAATTTCTTCAAAAGTCGTTCGATCTTAGAGTCAAAATCTCTGAAACTACTTTATTTATGATAAGAATTGCTCATCTTGTTGGGAAACTGAGTTGAGATTCAATCCCGATCGTAGTGGGATAATTACAAAACTTTTTCGTGACTTTTAATTTCTCGAAAAACAAGATCTATTTAATTCTATAAAATAACCAATACAAATTATAATAAAACGAAAATTTAATTCGTACTTTTTTCCGAAGCTTGATCTTTATCTTATTGTATCCCTCGAACCGTTTTTGAAATCGATCCATCTCAACCATCATAGTCACACAAATATCCGGCGTCTAACGGTATCCACAGAACAGATTGAAAGAACTCTGCAACTTTTACAAAGAGGGTTGACCAAGAAGTGCTAGCTCATAGAGCTTAAGCCTATTTATAATAAGCTTTGGACGTTTTAGTAATGTAATTGAAATTAAATTCTAATTTCAATTAAATTTTAATTAGAATTATAAATAATTCTAATTAATACCAGTTATGCCTATATAAGATTCAATATCTCATAATGGTTTTTGTTTATTAAATATCTCATATTTAATCATAAAGTTTATCAAATTTTACAATCAAATCTAACTTGATTAAATTAACTTTGCTCTCTTCAATCTATTCTATATGTGAGACCCATTAGGTTCCCAAAAATGTTAGCAATGATTATAAAATCTAATTTGAATTCATAATTAAAATTTTTCAATTAAACAATTGATAATCATAGATCAAGATTGGAGTCTAGCAACGCATTATGACTACCCAAATATTTAGGAATGTCAAAGTGGTCTTGATTAGCCTTTCTGTGCATAATTTTTTCATATAATTTAATCCTTTCATCATACAATATTCTGATTAGACATAGAACATGAAGTTAATGTTTACTCTATTTTGAGTCTAATCATATATATTAGTTCTTCTCCATTAGCTATTGATTCAATTAATGACATTTGTAAACTATTTACAAAGCATAATTTCACATTGGCCAAGGATTTCTTGAATTAATACCAATCGCGAATAACGAAACATTCTCCCTAATTACTTTAGGGTGATGAATCATATCTTGATCATTCAACTATCTCCATATAGTTCATGTTACATCCAATGACTACCGATTAAACAACCTATGATTACATAGATCATAAGTAGTATCAAATTAAACATAGCAATCCCCATACAAGATAACTTTGATGACTTCAAATCAAAAGGATCACTTATACAATCATCACAATGAGAATTCCATAGGCATACAAGTAATGTTCCAAATAGATTTCTCATATCAGGTTTGTTTAGTGAACTTGTTCTCTAGCAAGCACTCACACGTTTGTTTAAGTATTTTTGTTTAAGTATTTCTATATGTTAGCCTACGAGATCGACTACTTCCTTCATAAGGAAAAACAAAACGTGTGCTAGTCTTTTTATGTTATATTAATGTCTAATATTAATAGAACAATGACTAGGAAAATTTAGGAATAATACATAAAAGCAATATGAACCTCATAATTATAATGTCATTATAATTTCATTTGCAATGAACAATTATACCATGGACTTTATCATATACATCTAAATATATACAAGATAAAGAATACCTTTAATTTGTTACTAAACTACAACCAAAGCAATTGGCTGTAGGGAATAAACTAACACATCTCATAGAAATTTATGGAACTACCTCAAAAACAAGAGAACATGGGCCTCATCAATTCATGGAGATGGTGCCCAAATATTGTGACTTGACATGGATTGATCCCTAGGTTTTTCTAGGTTTCATGAGACATAAGAATATTAGATTTCATAATGGAAGTATGCTCTTGAAAAAGATAGGCTAAATTAAACAGTAAATACAATGGAAAATGGTAAAACATAAACATCTAAGTCATGGTAGTTGTTATAAAGGTTTTTCTTCAAGTACCAACCATTTTGCACGACAATCTCACTTAGGTTCGTTAAAGCAAGATTCAGTCTTTCCATGTGACCATCGACCAACCTACTTGTTCTCGAATGCCTCACGACCCTCCCAGTGTTTAACTCTCATACTCTTGCAAGAAAACTACGAAATAACTACATATTCATAACAACAATAAGAATAAGAAAGAGATACGAAAAAATGCCAGCCTTTATTACTTCCCTCAAAGCACACAAAGAATGCTTTCTCAATCTCTGTCTTTGTGTCTCTCTAAGAAGAATAAGGCTCAAATGAGCTATTTATAAGCACCTTTAGATGACCAAGTTAGAATCCTAATAAAACTCTACTACCTAAGATCACAATCGTATCTTATCTTATCCTTATCATATTACATCACACTAACTAATTGAATGACATCCTCATCCAATTAGTACTTTATCTAATATGATTAAATTACATCAAAATAACCAAAAAAAAGATTACATCTATCTAGTAATGATCTATCTATATTCATGAAGATCTCTTCTATCTTCAGATGATCCTTCCATATGATCTTTATCATTTAGAATTGATGTTCATCTACTGTGATCTTGTCCGCCGCATCATCCAAGATCTCCTCATCTCTATTGAAGATGAGTCATCTAAGCCAATAGCACATTGATCTGTCCAATTTTTACCCATGCCAACTCTATTAGCCATGGTCTGTCCATTTGAGTAGATATAAGTCCTTAGTCCTTCAATAACCCAACCTTAGCCAAGTCAGCTCGTATAAGGTCCGAAACTCTCCCAAAACTAGCATTATGGTTGATCTACTTGCTAAGTCACCTTGGAACTCTCGCATATTTCATCATGTGTGTGATCCAGCTAACCTTCCACTCAATGTCCATCTCAAGCTTTCTTTGGGTCTCACATCTGAATCTTGCATCTTATTAAAGATTTTCGTCAATATGCACCAATGCATGCCAACTCTAGATATTACCCCTTTTTGTCCTTGCCTCCTCGTAAGTCTTTGCCTTGTTTCATTGTTCTGTGTGTCAAACACTAGCCAAGGCTTGCTAATGCCCACAAGATTTCACTATCTCAGACTTAGGGATCTAACAAACTACCCCCATTAGAAGAATTGAACGCCCTCGTCGAATAATTTGTGGACACTCCTGCAAATGTGGTTTCCTCTAAGACTCCTTAGCCATTGGCTTATCTCCCACGTACCATGTCCATCGGGTTTCTTCTTGCTTTTGTTCGAATGCTCCTCCATAAGGTCCATTACACCCAACATAGCAAAACTACTAAAACAAACTTCTTTTGTCGAGTCCTCCTCTCCCTCTCATTGATCCTTTGCGACCATGGTATTTAGTTGCTTCTCATCCATCTTCCATCTGAGGCATTAACGAGCAAAATGTGTCCCTTCACAAATGAAACAAATAAATCTCGTTTTGATTGTTTCTTACCTTGATAAGATTCACCTACCTTCTTCTTGCCTTTCTCTTAATCATTTCATATCCCACCATTCTTCTTACCTTTACAGCTGGTTTGAATTGGTGGTGGAATTTGTAGATCCACTAAGGCTTCTACAGCCACTATCGCGCTTGGGAGGTCCTTCACATTTTACCTCCGAAGTTCCATTTATGCCCAACCTTACAAGCCGCTTATGAAGTTGAAAAACTTATCCTCCTCTGACATGTTCTGCACGTCCAATATCAAAGATGTGAATTTCCTCACATACTCTAACACTGAGTTGTCTTGCTTCAACCTCTTCAAAGCTTCCTTCACGAGTCATGAAGTGTTATTGGGGAAGAGCTAATACGTTAGCTCCTTCATCTTCTCCTAAGTGTCGATGGGAGGTCTAATTGCACTGATGTTGTTAAAGGTCCTCATTCTCCACCACAACTTTGCATCCTCCAATAAATACATCACTGTGATTGACACATTTTTTGAATCAACCACCTTTTGTCACTACAAAGTACTACTTCATGTTCCACAAGAAATTTCAAGCTCTTAACAATCTGTTTGTTGTCAAAAACTTGTGACTTTTATACCTTCACCAAAGTACTTTCAACATGTCCAACATCTTGTATTGTAATAGCAAGCCTTAGGTTTGTGATCTAAAATCTAGAATCCTCTTGTGCCTTCATCAACTCCGTTATTTGATGTTGCAATTGTTGGATTCGCATCTCCAACATCTAGAATCGAGTATTGTAAGACGTCACCTTTTCCTCCCCTTAAGGAATTGGCGCAATGAGTGCCTCCACTCGGTTGACACATTCTGTCAAATTGTTGCCTCCTGCCATTTCGAACTATGGATCTAATACTTGTTGTTACAAAGGTTTTCCTTCAAGCACCAACTTATTCGCTAGTTATGCCAACCCTTTATGCGACAATCTTATTTAGGTCTGTTAAAGCAAGATTTATCCTTTCTTAATGACCGTCGACGAACCTATTTGTTCTCGAATACCTCACAATTCTTATAGTGTTTAACTCTAGCACTCTTGCAAGAAAACTACGAAAGAACTAAATATTCATGGCAATAATAAGAACAAGAAAAAGATACAGCAAAAAGTTAAACTTTATTTATTTTTTTAAATTATACAAAGGATGCTCTCTCAATCTCCCTCTCTGTGTCTTCAAGATGACCAAGTTAGATTCCTAATAGAACTCTACTAACTAAGATCACAATCTTATCTAATCTTATCCTTATCAGATTACATCACACTAACCAATAAAATGACACCCCATCCAATTAGGACTCTATCTAATATGATTAAGTTACATCACAATAACAAGATAAAAGATTACATCTATCCAGGAATGATTAATCTATAGCCACGAAGATCTCCTCTATCTTTAGATAATCCTTCCACTTGATCTTTATCTTTTAAGGCTGATGTTCATCCACTGTGATTTTATCCACCACATCTCTAAAATCTCCTCATCTATATCTATTAATGATGAGTCATCTAAGCCAATGACACACTAGTCTGTCCAATGCTTACCCATGCTAACTCCATTGTCCATGGTTCGTCCATTTGAGCATATCCTAAGTCCTTAGTCCTTCAAGAACGAGGCTTAGCCAAGTCAGCTCATACAAGGTCTGAAACTCTTTCAAAACTCACACCATGTTTGATCTACTTATTAAATCACCTTGAAACTCTAACATATTTTTGTCATGCGTGTGATCCAGCTAACCTTTTACTCGACGTCCATCTCAACCCTTTTTTCGATCTCACATTCAAATCTTACATTTCGTCAAAGATTTCCCTAATGTGCACCAATGCATGCCAACTCTTGACATTGCCCCTTTTTATCTTTGCCTCTTCAAAAGTCTTTGCCTTGTTACATCATTCTGCGTGTCGAACACTAGTCAAGACTCGCCAATGCCTACATAATTATGATATCTTGGACTTAAAAGTCTAACAATGTCCTCTTACTCTCTTCCCTTATCTCCTTCCATTTTCTTTCTAGTCTTTGATTCTAAATTCTCTTTCACAACCTAACCACCATCAAGGCTATTGAAATCTTCAGGTATTGAGTTTTCATTTTTGGGTTTGGTTTTTCTTTCTTCTGCCATTCATTGCCATGGAGTATAAAAGCCAACCTTTGTATGCATCTATGTCCTCCTCAAACACTTTTCTTTGCTAGAATGTGAGTCTGTGATTAGTTATTGGACATGTATAACTACATCTTGCTTGAGAAAAAATCGTAAGTTGTAAGAATGTGTGCTAAGGAATTAGGAAATTTGGAGATTTGGTACTAACTTAGGATTTTAACAAGTTTAGTTTAGTTTAACAGGGAATTTAAGGATTTTAATTAATAATGTAATTTAAATTATTAATTTTATTTATTATTTACCCTAATTATAAAATATACATATTTTATTTTTTAAAAAAATCTATTGATGGAGTCCATTTTGTCACATGGCAAACATGTGTCCCACATTGCTAAACCATCTCCAATCTAAGTTTTTTTTAGCCTAGACACCGTAGGACTGTCCCATGTTGATAGATTTAAAATATATACAATAAGTGTCAAGTTAATGTTAACATAATATTTAACTGATGGAAGTTTAATTTAAAATTTTCTATATATTGAGGGTATATTTTGAACATTTTAAAAATGTTATAGTTGAAATTGAATGCTTTGAAGCATTATAGTTGAAGTTGTATTTTAATAAAAACCTTGAGGTCTAAAATATACTTACCTTTAAAACTTTTAAAAATAGTTTTGTACTAAGAGTTTGTAATATTAATGATTGATATATTGATCAACTTATGTCTTATACTAGTCGAATAATATGTTCAATTTTTTTAAAAAATTTTGACAATAAAAATTGTCATTTTCACATTAAATAAAAACTGAGAAGTAAAAGAATGGTGAAGGCATGAGAAATATATTGAAGGAAAAAGAAACGTAATTTAGTGGATAGTGTTTGGACAATTTAAGTATATAAAAAAATTTCATGTGCGTTTCATATGATTAATAAGTAGTATATGTCAATTAAGATTTTCTAAGTTTATTATTATAAATATTTGATATAGATTATTTATTTATATCTTAAGTTTTTTTAATACTTATTTTAGTATCTCAACTTTAGAAAGAAATACATAAACACCCTAAATTATGGTGATGGTAAATTTGGGTTACTACCTTAATTAATTAAATTTTTTTTTAAAATTCATTAGAATTGTGTCTCATATAATGTGTAGTTATATTAGTAAGAGTGATATGTGTTTAAAGTTGTTGTAGAGAAACTATTGTGATTTCAAGTATTGCTTATGACTATATTTCATGAAGTAGGTGTCTTGTGTGAGCAATTAGCTTGTTGTTGTGACTGGTTTATATTATTCGATGAGCATTGAGGTAATGTGAAGGCATTGATTATATTTGTATGATTGGTGGTGATGATGATAATTAAGGCTTATTAATTGGCACTAGTTTGAGGTATATATCAATCCCTTATTGTATCATTTTATTGTCTATAACATATTATATGAGGTTAGATCCTAACATATGTAAGTTCACTAGTTTTGACGAGTTAGTCAAGACATATAATAGACATATATAGGCAACTTATGATTATATGGCACCACTTGTACTTTATTTTGTTTTCTTTTGTAAAGAATATGAATGATATGTTGTTTTCTTTAACAAAAAAATTTATGGTTTTAGTGCCAAACACAAAAAGTTAATAAGAATTTGTATATAAAAAGATAATTAAATAAAGTTTTACTTTTATTTATTTATTTATTTTTCTAATTAGTATATATTATTATATTGTGTGTTTATTTTAAGTTAGGAACCTTTAAAAGATCATGACTATTAGAGAGGGAGACTTAATTTATATATTTAATTCTTATTGAGATTTAAGATGTTGACATCTTTTGATAAATTTAGTAGTTATAGGTTTAACTAATTTTTCTAATGTTAGCTATCACCTTAAAGATGAGTATTTAGAGATGAGTGAATGATTATAATTATTTATGAACCATTCTTTCATATTTTTATGAGTTTAACAAATTAATTAGCCTTAACCTAATGGTGAGATTGTTGTGATTTATTATTATTATTATTAGGTACGGTTTTTTACAACTTAATAAAAAGTGCATTTCAATCCTTAACATTTAATACAATTTGAACCTTAACATTTCAAAGCATCTAATTTGAGCTCTATTGTTTTAAAGACATTTAATATACACTAAATGGATGGAAATTTTGATAGATTAACATTTTGTCAATTAAACGTCACGTTGACACTAACATAGCAATATTTAGTATCTTTGGACAGGCTAAATTCATTCCATGAGAAGGAGAGCCCAATGATTTATTGTCACTTCAGGCTTTAAACTTTAAATCCTTAGTTAAGTAAACAAAGCAAAGAACTCCACATTCACAAAGCTACAAAAGTCAACCACACATCTTATTTTATTTTTAAGACTTTGTGATACCATTCATTATAATCCCTCTGATCTCTCTAGTGAGTCCAGAGCATGCTCTCTAAGCTTAATCTAACATCTCAACTTGATGTATGCAAAGCCCATAAAGCAAATAAGAGCAATCTAGCAGCTCAACCCATAAAACCATTAAAGATAGGGCTTTAAATGGAACATATCAGCTAAAAAAAATGAAGACTCACGAAAATCAACTCTTCTTCTCCATTTTCCCAACTAGTAAGTGTCTAGAGTACCCTTCTTCCTCCTGCATGTGACACTTCTCTCTTAGGTTCATTGTATTTATGTTACAAAAAATTGGGAGGAAGTTGTGGAGTCTAACAACCCAAAAATCTCTTAAAATATAGGCAAAAATTACAACTGCTATTTTTTGTGATTTTTTGATCATCCTATGCTAGTTTATAGTTGGATTATATATTGTATTTGTTTGAGACAAATTGAAGTCATGGAAAGAGATGAAATAATGGAGAAAAAGTGACTGAAAAATGAGAAAAGAATAGGAGAGAGGAGAAAAGGAGAGGGTGAAGAAGATGATATTTTTGGAAAATTTAAGTTGCATGAAGAGGCAAAATAGGAAATGCAAATAATGAAGGCTAAATCTGGATTTTATGTCCAAGAAGGGCATTTTTGGTATTAATTGAAATAAATGAGGGTAAAATATGACTTTAAATTAGTTAAGCTTATTTTAGTAATTATGATGGTTAGGTTAATAAGGATATTATTTTTGTAATTAAGAATAAAGAGGAAAAGAAAATAATATTAGATTATTAAGTGTAATTGGGTTGGAAAATTTCTTAAATTAGTCTAATAGGATTTTGTAATTTCTAGATCTGAAGGTCCAATTAAGGAGTAATTTGGACTATCAATTAGTTGAGTCTGAAATTAAGGTAAGGATAACCTTAGATTGTACTCTTATAATAATGTTCCGTTTTGTTATTAATAAATTATTTGTAGCAAATGATATTTTGTCATTAATTTAATTAATGATTAACAGTTACATACCTGAATCATTTTTATTTTATTTCATAAATAATTAATGAAGTATAAGGTGTTTCACTTTTATATTTTGTTACGTTTTGCAAGGTGTGTTGCTTGTTAATTCGATGAAACATGTGTTAATTAAATAGAGATTGATTGGTAATATGTTGTAAATAATGGGTGACAATCAAGAATCGATGACTTACCTAGGATAGGCCACATTTGATAGTAATAGATTGATAGGGTGTTTAGAGATGAGTGAGTGACGGCTAGGTATCTATCCGTGGAGCAGATATCGGGGCATCCTAAGCCCTGAAAATGTCCTGTGTCGATGGCTAGGTACCAGATTGATACTAGGAAATTCTAAGTTTTGGGGATATCCTATACTAATGACAAGATATATTGAAGTAGTATCAAGGTACTAAGAGAGATTGAGAAATTGAGGTACGATATGTCAATATTTATACAGTTAATTACGTTTCTACTTAGTAAAAGATTAAGACGAACATTATAATCAATTTCCTCAAATCCTTAGTTTTATACATTTGAGTGTTATTTTGTTTCGTGATATAGAACTTCTTCAGTAATTCATCATTCTCCCAGTTTTACTTAATTTGAAGAATCTCATCCCTGACGAGTGATAATAGTATTGACTTCACTAGTTTGTAGCCCATTTAAGGAGCAGAATTGAAAAGGTTCTCATTGCTATTGAGCATCTATAACAACATAACCTCATTCAGACTTTCATGAGACTTTGAATAATTAAAGTTTAATTGGACCTAAAATTATTCGAAAGAATGTTGATAATTTACAAAGTTTGTATTGGTTTTTAAAAGTCAAATTGGTAGATAACAATATTACAGTATTGTACCTCACGATATTACAGTTTAATATTTATGTTAGTGCTTGATTAAAGAATTTTTCTAGGTACCTTTTAGTGTACGTATGAAAGTAAAAATATAAAAATTTGAAAATGAATATATTTATAAAAACTAACATTTTTGAAGAAGATTATAACGAATAATTTTAAAAAATTGTAATAATTTAATTATTATGGACCTATATAATAAGAATTGTATGAATGTAAGCACACTAGGTTAAGCGGGCTAGTCAAATTCAGTTAATTATGAGATAAAGCATAAATGACAACTATAAATTAATATTTGTGTTAATCATTGTTTGGTAAAATTTTGAGACTTTGTTAATTGTTTAAATTAGACTGAGTAATGTTGTGTATCTTCGTATTATATGAATGTTTAATCTCTTAAATAAGTTTAATATAAATATATATATATTAAGTTATTTGATTTTAAGGTATAATATCTCGTTATCCCATGTTAAGGGTTAGAACCCTAAAATAGTGTACATGAGAGATTATTGAGAAGTTAGAAAGTACATTTCATTATCATGCATAATATAACATACATATATACGTGAATATTAATTATTACACACATTAAAATGATTGTACATGCATTCATTGATATTTTTCGGTTATAATTGATTTATAAATGTGATTATATTGAGAATTTGGAATATTTGCTAAAATTATGAGTATTTTCAGCCTAGAAAAATGTCAAGTGATAAGATAATTGATAAATAGTAGTTGAAATAAGAGTCAAATGGCAGTAAAAATTTTGATAAATGACCTTGGAATTTATTGACAAATGTTATTGAAAATTGGGAGACAATTAGAGTAGAAATTAGAGTTGATTGGATTAGTTAAATAAGAGAATCTAGTTTAAACCTATAGAGATTGGATATGTGGAAAGTGAAAAGCCATGTCTTTATCCCACAATTCTCTTTTAACATTGAAAGACCACTTGATTGTTTTGTTTCTTACTTTCTTCTTCTTCTTCCTGAATTTCTTCTTCACCTTCTTCACGAATTTTCTCACCAATTTCCATTCAAGTTGAACCTAGCTCTCTCATTTTTCACTTGCTACTCTCACCTTGTTGTCTTCTTTATTTTTCCACTAGAAAACCTAAACCTCCTAACCTCCATGATGTTGTACATGACTTGTATGAGAAGTTAGAGCTTCTTGGTGTTCTCAAAGAGTTTGAGGATTTTGAAGCTAAATCAAGTCAGTTATACTTGAATCATCATGGGTAGTGTTAAATGAAACTAATTTGATGAGCAATTTGAGATTGATGACTTTATCACGAAATTATATGTGTGAATTGTGAGTGATGAAATGTGCACATAAATGTCTTATTTCTGCATATAAGATGATTAAACTTTAATAAGTTGTTGTAGAGATGAGTTTGAACTTGAAAGACCATTAAAATGGTGAAAAAAGAACAACAGAAATTTAGTGATGAATATATAGGAATGTAGATATTCTATTTTTTGTATTATGATCAAACGTAAAATACGATTTGTTTGTGATTGAAATTGAGCTGAAATGGAAGTAGGAATAAAGAGGAAATAATGAGGACATAAGCTAGAAATGATAGACTAAGCAAAAGAGATGACCTAGGATGAAAATGATGATGAAGTGTGTTGGCATGTGTCAAATGGAGTGTTTTCACTGAACATACATCTGTATTTTAGCCATATCTTGATCTATACATATCCAAATGGGATGATTTTAAGTTTAGATTGAACTAGAGACATATGGATATATTTTCCATGAAGGAATCGAATTTGAATTCTATCTTTAAGGGTTTCAAAATTGTCTTGAAGTTCAGTACAGTGTGTTGTCGCAGTTTGGGGAACAATCTGTAGTATTTTAGGTATATCTTGGAAAATACTGAACCAAATTATATGAAATTGGTGTCATTAGAAACTTAAGACATATTGAAACATTTTTTTAGAAGAATGCATTGCCTAATTACTTCTTTTTCCTTGTCTAAATGACCATGCAAATTGACTTAAAAATATGTTTTGAGAAAGCCATCAGGTAGTGCACTATCGTGCATAAGTATGATCGTGATAGAGAGGAAACCTCAGAGGAGTTGCACGATCGTGCACAAGAACCATCGTGACAAAGAGGAAACCTTTGAGAAGTTGCATTATTATGCATAAGCATAATTATGACAGAGAGAAGATATTAGGTAGTGCACGATTGTGACAGATGTGCACGATCGTGACAGAGAGGATTCAACAAACAGTGCACGATCATGCACAAGCAAGATCGTGACAGTGAGAGTGCAATGCTTTTTGACAATTTTAAATACCCTTCACTCTTTTGAGCATAACTTCTTCTCTAGATCTCGGATTGACTTGAAATTTGAACCACAAACTTTTCACACATTGTCCTTCCTATCCACCAAATTTCATAGTCATCTAAATTCATTAGAAAATGATTGATAATGAATGATTGATGAAATTTCAATAATCAAGTGTATTGAGTGATGAACTTAGAATAAGTTTGTATTATTGGGGTGTAAACCTAAGTTCAAATTAGACATTTATGAGTTTTGAAGTATGAATGATCATGAAATGTGAATAAAGGAAATATACCCGGGATTGTCATTATAAATGATCATGAGATGTGAATAAAGGAAATATACCTGAGATTGTCATTGAGCATGCATTATACATAATCCATATACACATTTGTGCATAAATGAATACTTATATAATTGTGCAAAGTTGTGATGTGTGTAAATGTATGTTGTATGATATAGAAGAGCAATTAGAGTGATAACATCTAAAAGTTGTTGGAATTTCGAGGCAATAGCTATCTAGAGCAAACTGTGAGTAACCTAGATGGTCTCACTTGATAAATTATTTGTTTTAAATTATGTATTGAATTATTACATGAATATGAATGTGTTGATTCCGAACATTGACTGTTTGAGGCGTTTGATGCATGAATAACATATTGTAAGTTCTCCTTATATATGAATTTGACGAAATAAGCGATACTCAACATTATTGTTGAATGTTGAACCAAGATCCGATGAGAAATGTGCATGTGAATGTGAAATTGAAATCAAGTGACTGATTGAAAATATGTGAATGTGATGCATTTCATTACATGAATGCATGACAACATAAAGGCTATTGTGACCAAAGTAGCTACCGAAAAAGAGCTTAAAGCTTAGAATGTGATAAGAGCCTCTAGCTCAGTTGTTAATATACCTGGTATCCACCAAGAGATATGAGACAATATTTGAAACAAGCCCGGTATCCATAAGGGATATGGGCAGTAAAAAGGCACTCAGTCACAACAAAGTAATAACTGAAAGTGAGTCTTATGTGTATTGCATTTATAATTGATATGTATATTTTAAACGATCAAAATGAACTGTTTGACTACTCTGAATGTGAAATGTGAAATAAGTGATCAAAGTGATATATGATGCTATATGATTATTAGTGAAATGATGTGAATTACGTGATTATATGAACTATATGTGTTATATGTTATGAGTAAGCCATCGATGATGGATAGCTCACTGAATTCGCAAAACTCATCAAAATTGCAACGTTGACATTTCAGGTTCGGGAGAGACGATATAGCTTTTAAGTCAATTTAGAAAATAACTAGCATTGATTTTGGATAGAAGATATGGCTCAAAGGTCGGTCAACTGAGACTAAAGGATCTAGATAAAATTTTTGTATAATTCCTCATGTATGTAGCATGTTCTGTATATAGAGATGTAACCTTTGATTAGTTTTTTTTATTGTATGAATATGGGTGTTATTGTAAAGTTACAATGTACATATTATTTAAGAAATGAAATGAGGAATTTTGGGTTTTTAATTATTGTGGCTTTCTTTATGATGTCTTATAAGAGAACATAACTGCTCTAACATGCCATTATTATAGGTTATGTACTGGAATATCCTCAGGATGTTCTAATATATACTCTATGGTAGTGGGGTGTTACATAAGCGTACAGTAAGTTATACTTACTAGTAGGCAGCTTACCCCTGTCACTATTTTTTTCAGGAGATTGAGTGATTACCGATAACCCCAGTGTACATGATTGACAGAGTAGAAATTAGGTGGAGCCAGTAGATTACTTGAGTAAAGTGTGTGAATGTATATTTCTTTATGTGAGTTTGAGTAGTTGTGTTATATAGAATGCTTTATATGTGATGAACATATCTCTTTTGGAGTTAATAATGATTTTAGTAATTAATATTATACTTTGGGAATGAATTGGATAATTATGGTTTAAGAATTTTTGGGAGCATCACAACGTATCCTCCTCTTACTAAACTGCAATTCTTCCAAATCATCATGATTGTTATATCATGTGTTCCTCCTCCTTATCATCATCAACAATTGATTTCTCCAATCCTCAATTTAGGGTTTTCAACAATGATTATAAGTTTGACATTAGAGAAGTTCTCAGGGTTACTAATTATGTATCAAAGATTCTTCTAGGTCTAATACTACTATTAATTTTATGAGTTGTACTTCATTGACAATTACTCCATCTTCAGACTCATCACATCCTATAGTTCTTATTAACTTGCAAAAGACTAGAGTTAGACTTATACACATCATCTTGACTTATGCAAAAGCTGTTCAATAGGAAAATCTCAAACTCGATGAGGCTCTAGTCAAGCACATAAGAATGATGGAGTTTTCATATCAGAAAATTTTCCATAACAACCTTATTGTTCTCTACTTCATCTCACCCGTTACCTACATCTCCCTCAAGTTTCTCCAAATATAGTATAGGAAGCAACATCGTTTAGGTTGGGGACTCATGACCTCTCCACCAGTGGCCTAGATTCTTATGGAGAGCCTGCTCTCTTTCTAACCTTTCTTCTCCTACAATTTAGCCAACATTTCAAAAACCCCAAAGCCCTAATTCTCTTAACCTCATACTTAACTCATTACTTTCATGAAACATCCTGGTAGCATGTCGTAAAACTACATAAAATAACTAGACCTAAAACTATAGTTGATAGTAAGTCTAAGTCGATCCCACAGAGAGTGTTCGGTTAGAATTTGTTATGAAAAGAATTAATGTTTACGTTTTTGGGGGTTTGGTTTGGTTTCAAATAAGAAAAATAAAATTGAACCTAAACTAATAAAAGAAAACTAAATCAAACAACATGAAAATGAGGAAGAGTGATGAATATGTTAGGGATCTGATCATTGATTCAATCTCGGTCTACATACAATTAAATATACTTTATTGAATTATTATTATTATACCTCTCCTAGAAACTATTAATCGTAGCTTAACAATAAGCTTTGTTAACCCCGATTTTCTCTTAGGTCATGTTTAATTAAGAAAAACTTATTAATTAAACCTAGCTATCAAACAACCTAGAAGAAGCTATCTAGATTTAATTGGACAGCCACATTACGAGTTAGCAAAACAGATTAATCAAAGCAACAACCACGCAAACTCGAGTCAGTTAACCTAGGTTACGTTATCTCTAAACCATTAGTTGACACAAAAGAATCAGAAACACAATGATTATGTATTGTATTCAATTCTAGCAATGGGTTCATAAATAAAAAAAATCAAATAGAGCATTCAATCATTCTTACACAACACCTAAACAATAAATATAGGATAACATAATCAATTCCTAAGAGAGAAAGAACAACAAACAATGAAATTCGGTGTCGATATCACCTCCAAATCAGTGTCTAGAAGCTCAACCCTCTATGGGTCTCCAAAGGAATGGAGCTTTTCCCCTTTTCTTCTTCAAACTCGAGACTCCAATCTTCAAAGACAATTCCCCAATCAAAACATACCTTGTTTTGATGACAACACATTTCATTTATAGTGAAAAATTAATTTTCGTGCCAGGTCACAAAAGTCACAAGTGTGACTTGGTGTGTCACGGTCGTGATTGACCTCCATGAAACCTCCTTGCATGGTCGTGAGTGAGCGTGACTCAAGTTGTCACACCCATGACATACTTGTCATAGCCGCGAGAGATGGTCATAGCCATGACAAATATGGTGCATGGTCGTGAGCCATTTTTATAGCATATATTCTTCATCTTGTTGCATTTTTTTGTCTTCTTCTTCTTTTAATCCTTCTTCTTCTTTCTCCATGAAGACAAGAAAGTGTGAATCTCAACAAGTTGGCTCAAAGAGTGTGCTTTGGACTTACTTTTGCTTTTTCGCTTCCGAATTGCACCTCAAACTAAATATGAAAATTGAATGTCTTAAGAATTTCATAGCATTAAACACTAAGTGTTATAAAATAAATGTATAATCAATTAAGTACATATCAATTTCTCCCACACTTAGCTTTTGACCGTCCTCAGGTAAAGTGTCAAAATTAAAGTCATAAACCTAAAAACACTTATTCAATGTCCATATTCCCCAAGAATAGATAATCATAAATAAAGAGGAACAATTTTCAAAATCCATAGCAAGAAATCAACATTCAATGCTTCTATTCAATCAACATTCATCACCTTTAGAAACTAAGCAATCTAGAGGTAGACTTAACAAAATGTGTTTAAATAAGATAGATTCATAGGTACACTAAAAAATCATTCATGATCATGACATTCCTCAACTTTGCAAATCATTTTATTTCTCCACTACTAAGATTTAGATGCATAATCATGAATCAAAAGACTTTTCTAGGTTGTAATGTAGGCAATGGTAAGGTTAGTTATATATGGGTAATGTAGTATAAAAGTCATCAAAGCTAGTGAAACAAGAAAAACATTCAATATAACATCGAGCGAAAAAAACCAACATTCACTCACAATTGTGTACACCAACTATGATGAATGTGAAAACTATATTTCATAAATCAAATTCAAGCTCTCACATCGAAAACCACATACAGCATAAATCATTTAGAAGGGATCACTCATAAAAATTGATGATAACAATACATTGAAACTATAAGGAGTGAACCTTCCAAAACAACATCTACCTCATATGCAACATACTCAAATCAACCATTCAATACAACTTTAGGAGAAGAAACTAATCACGAAAAACTTTTTCAAAACAAATGTATTTTCTCTTAAATACTTTTATTTAAAGATATATTTTTCTTTCTTTCTTTTCCTTTTCTCCTTTTCTTTTTCTTTTCCTTTTCTTTTTTCTTTCTTTTTTCCTTTTTTTTAAATTGATAGAAGCTACATCAACCTTAGCATTCGTTGACAAGATATAAAATGACATTTTAACGATTATAACCAACCAAAAAATATGCAAACTCTCATACTTATAAGTTTGTACATCCACAAACTTAACAATCAACAAATGTCCACTAGCTTTAAGGCTCAGGTGGGACATTTTGTTAGGTTTAAAGCATGTAATGTAGTTAGCTCTAAAAAGAAGACGCAAATAAAGCTCAAGGGAGCTTAACAAGGGAAAGATCATGCCAATAGGTGGGCTATTTGGCTAATGTAGCTTATGAAACAAAGAATGCCTATATCATTTCCATGTTAATGCATGTGATAAAAATATGGTCTTGAACAGAAAATCAAAACAAAGTCAGGATGTATGTGTCATGAAAGTCACACATAAACAAAAGGCAATAAGACTAATATGGATGTGTCAGTCTAATAAGGCTCAAAATCTCACTAGCTTTTATCTACCACTAGTCATTACTCTTCTAAAGTTAATGTATATTGACCAATCACAAGAGCAAAAGTACATGCTAAGTTTTCATAGATTCTTTTAGTCAATTCACTCTCTAATCATGACTATATAGTCCTAGAAGCAATAGAAAAAGAGAAAATTTTTTTTTGATTCTCTCTCTTTTTGATTGAAAACATAAAAAACACATAAGAAACAAACCAACTTAAAAACATATATGTATATAAGTACGAAATCAGAAAATGTAAAGAAAAAGAAATAAACTTCCCTTGGGTTGCCTCCCAAGAAGCGTCTTTGTTTATTTTTGTTGACTTGACTCCTTTTTCTCCTCATCACTTGACAAAATTATGATCTTCATGTAATATCCCATCTCCCATAGGAAGGGTTTATTGGTAATTTGGGACGGGTTAAGAATATTGAATTATATCTCGGCATAAACATACAGCATATAGCCTCTATGATTGATGATTTGTTGCACATGCACATGG
>JANVCQ010000001.1:3448895-3459254 GCA_025531925.1 Erythroxylum plowmanianum
ATTTGAAGCAAAAACGTCGTAGTTTAAAGGTTGGACAGAGTTAGACAGGTTTATGTTGGACAGGTGATCTGCGCTCCGTAATAATAGACATCTCATTGACAAGAACGGATGCCGTGCGTGTTTCTTGTTTCATTGGCTTTCACTTCCACCATTCAATTTATTAAATATTGCAGACTTTTCTGCCGTGGATGTAATAGCAATCTTCAAATGGGAAAAACGTTATTCAATTAATTCATTGGTTTAAGATGGGAATTGCTTTAACAAGAGATAGCACTTTCATTGTAATATTTCAGGAAATAATGCTGGCTTGGGGACTTCTCCACCAGCAATAATTAAGTTTCATTATTTTTAAAACGACGTGTTTTCAATTTTTAAAAATAAAATATATATTTAATCAGGTTCAATCAAATTTGGATTTGTTCAGGTTTGATTTGGCCCAAGTCCTCGAGACCAAGCTCAAACACATTTTTCTTGCCCAGCTTGGGCAGATCCAGGCCCAAACAGATTTTCAGGTTAGACTCCAGTTTAGATGGGCCTAAACTCGGCCTAGCTCGTTACCATCTCTGTATATGATGCAATATTTTCTTCCACTATTTGTGATTTTCAAACTCATTTAACATTAAGAATCTAAGACAAGTAATTCTTTTAAGAAATATCAAGAGCATCAATTTCTAATTTAAAGAAAATGCATACCTTTTCTTCTTTAAACCCTCATTCTGATCATGTATTATAAAATTAGAGGAAAATAATAAATAATTAAGAACGTAATTAAAGAATAAAAGAATGCACAAAATTTGAGGGGAGAAGTTGTTTCCTATCATTATATAAATATTAAAACAAACCTCTAAATACATAAATCTACATAATTGCCTTTACTAAATAACTTTATAAATATGACATTTACTCGGCATGGTAGAATTAATTTATACCATATATTAATAAAATTATAGAATTTATTTACCTATTTTCTAATATAAACATCTTTCGATTAACAAACTTAAAAAATATATAACTATTGGATATTTAAACGTTTAGTTTTCTCTATGACAGTGCCCATAGTACATAGCCAGGTTTTGAGTTTAGCTTAAAGGGTCTATAAGCCCTGACCAATGGGCTTCTATACTCCTCGGCCCCATTTCTCTAATGTGTAAAAGCAAAAGTAATCCAAGGCAGTTAATTTGCATGCTCAGATATGCCCCCACGGCATGCCCTGGTTTTAAACTATGAATACAACCTGATCCTATCGCACTTTTTAAGTTTCAACTCGTACAATTACGTGGTTCAGCGATATAACCGAAGATGCAGGACTATGTGTAGCCATGTCAGAACTATATATCTGTATCAGCCATGATTGAAGGAACTATGTATCTGTATCAGCCATGATTGACGTGCCAAATAAGAGTTCTATCTGCAAAGACTAGTTCTGCTACCAAGTGAAGGATAGATGAGTTTGGAAGTCTGGCTGCAGTAACCCAGAACTTGCAATCTTATTCTTCATCAACTTCATCTTTGATAATGATGGTAATGTCACCCAGCCAAGACTGCCATATACATAGACTCCTTTGACAGCTTAAAGCTTGCAGTCTGATGACACAAATGAGAACAATCATAAAAGTTAGTGCAGAAAGCAAGACAACAACATTTTCGTGAGGGATGCAATGGAAATGGAGAACTAATCTCAAGTATTAAAAGTAATGACGACTTGATCATTCATAGTCTTATTCATAAGTAAGTAAACACAAATCTTACTTTTGGACTAAGCCTCAAAATGCAAGCTAGTGTGAATAGTTAAGGAATTTGACAGAAAGACACTAAAATTACGAAAATCCTGATATGCAAATCTCAAACTTTTGCGAGTGATTTCCAGTCGCTTAACCTTTTGCAAGGGTGAAACCTTTCAACCTGCAGTCATAAGGGTGCTAGAGTTGAAAACAAGGCCACTAGGATTGTTTGCAAATCATCCGTATCAAAATAAAATTTACTAGACTTGAAAATAATGCCCATTTAACTTTGTACATTTCATTGAGTTAAATTGTAATTAATGAAGCTGCAAAATTTATGTCCAATTGCTTAATAATATCCCATTACATAGCTCAAACTAGATGAAAACAAATATGCAAGTGGGTACAAAATCTGTAATTCAGTAGATAAACAAAAAGGATAGTTTAACAAGCAGAAGCACTTACCAGCTGCAAATGTTCATTGGTGCTGTGGAAGTAGCTAATGAGGCTTCAGTAAGCACAATGGCACTGTGACCTTGTCCGCTAGCTCGGTTTATATACTCCGACATTTGACTAGAGCAGAGGCTTGAAGTCCCCTTTGCTGCATAACTATCATCAGTACATGAGTTCACAAGACGTCTAATACTATTGTTATGCTGAAACTTTTGGCTAGCAGGACTGTATGTACTAGTGTTGGTATCCCTTGCAGGAATGTTCTTTGCATCTTGCGGCCGCTGTATGCTGCAAAAAGAAGAGGGTCTTGAAGTAGCATATCGATCTTCTGCTCTCCTCCAGAGCTTAGAACTCAAAAATCCTGCAGGCAGTTTGCAACAGCTATTGTCTCTGCTGTCAGGATTAGGAATCCTTCCATTAGATATTGCCAAGTCGTATGAAATTTCATCTAATGCCATTTCCAGACCACGAATACGTTTCTCCAGAGAATCTATTCCATTCTGTGAGTGCCCCATGAATCTCTACATTCAACCAAAAGTACCAAAGTTTAACTAGTTGTAATATTTTTATGTAAACCAGACGAGGATGCTATCCTCAATGCAGGAAGACATCAACAAGCTGATTTAAGAAAATCGAAGATGGACTATTGTTTGTCCAGATGGGGGAGATAAAACTGTCTAGAGCGTGACTGCAAAAGGATAGAGATATTGCAATAAACAACCCATAGAGCTTGCCTTTAATTATAGTAAAACAAGGCAAATATCCTTTCAGAACTTAGTAAAGCAGAAGAAACAAGGCGAGGATGACCATATAGTGCCTAATCCAGTCGCTTACAAACCCAAGAAACAATGAGAACATATCACGGGGAAAAAGTTAACCTTCAATCCTATACCTGGAGGACGCTTAGGAGATCTGACTGCTGATTTTCAATTTGAATTAGTTGTTTACGAATCAAAGAAATATTTTCCACATCTCTGCTGCTCTCATGAAAGTCGTCAATAGGATTGCTGACTTCGATATCTTTGCGACAAGTATACTCATCACCATCATAAGGAACCACCCTTGACCCAGATCTCAAGCCACTGAACTTTTGGTGTTTCTCATTCGGTGAGGTGCTGAAAAGGACACGTTTTGTTTCTGGCATAGAATTCCCATTATTCCCATCTTCTCCAAATTCCTGCCTTGTGAAATCATCTCCACAAGCCTTTTCTCGTGAGACAGCAATACCGATTCTGCAGGGAGAAATTTTCTTGTGGTCCAGCTTACGAGACAAAGCTGTTTTTGAATTCTTGTCATCACTTATGACAGGAATTTGATTTTTGGCGGTGGTCACAAGAGAAGCCAAAGCGGGAGGGGACCTGCTTTCTGGGATTGATTTCTTTGGTTGAGGACGTCTAAATCTGACATCATTAGAACTTTTGGAGGCTAAAGGAGGGCATCCACCAATAGGATTCTCTGGTTCTGAGATAATTAAATCCAAAGATGATTAGAAGATATGAAATGGGTCCCCTGCTGATGTTATGCTTCCATTTTGAACTGGAAATATTGAAGATTCTAACGGACGATAACATATCCTCACCAAATTGGGAGGCTAAATCACAAAATATTTAGAAAGGTGAAAAAGAATGGTGCTTGAACAGAACAAACTCCTTGATCAAACCCATTAGAAGATTAAAAACAATATACCAACACGGATTAAAGTCAAGAGAAGAACTAGACAAAAATGCTTCTTACCCACTGAAGAAGATCCAGATAGAGATGAAACTGAAGCCTCTTCACAAATGTCAGGAAGCTCCTTCCACAAGTCCAAAGTACGATTCATAGTCTCCCGCACCATTTTCACCTGTTACACCAAACCCACATCAGAGCAAACGAAGTTCTTAATACTTTTAGTGATCAAGAAAAATTGAATCGAACAACAAAAAGATAAAAGCTTGAGCTCTTTAGTTTTCAGTTTCCCTCATTTTCTTCAAAAATCACGAGAACTGAAGATATATTTACATAGTTTCTACCTTATCAAACCTTCTGCTTTCCAAAGAATTCAAGCACGCTACTTTATGCTCGGCTGCCAATTCCTTCTCGGCCACCGAAACCTTCCCTAAGGCCTCCGCCGCTGCCTTTCTTGCCGACCAATCTTCACTGCTCAAAAACTCCACCAAGCACGGTACTAGCCAATCAATAACACTCTTAGTCGAAGCTCCACCAACCCCAATAACACTTCCAATCACACTCAACAACGCTCCCTTTGCCTTAAAGCCCTCAAATTTCACCAACTTTCCCAGTTTAGGCAACACCTTTCGCAACTGTTCAGCCTCCGGCTCCGGTGACGCCTCTATTGCAGCCGCAAAACACATCGCAGCTCCGATCTGAACGTTGTAATCCTGCTCAAGTGTCACCATTTCGAAAAGGGGTTTCCATAGTGTGGAAAAAGGAGGGTCTGTGATCTGTGAAGACATCGCAGAGGTTGCCTCGACGCAGGCTGATCGGACGGCGGAGTCGGGGTCCCGGAGACGGCGAGTGACGGTGGAGACCATCTTGGTTAAATGAGAAGATAATATGTTCCCATGCGAATGCGAGAGAAGAGTCAACAAGTTCACGCATTGTTTGCGAACAGGGGATTTGCAAGAAGAGTCTGTGTTGTGTATGCAATTAAGGAAGGGAGAGAAGGTGTCGTTATTCAGGTTCTTAGCGATGGATTCCAGCTCTGCGGTGGCCAGAGGGAATGTGTCACGGTCGGAGAGCTTGTTCAGGCAACAAATGACTCGGTGTTTAAGGTCATTGGAGGTGGTGGTTGTCGTAGGTGGAGAGAATGAGTATCGTTTGTGGACAGACATTGTGTTGTGTTGTTTCTACGGTGATGTTTGGGTTGAGTCTCAGCTTTTGGACATTGATCAGATGAACAGATGGTTCGGTTATTTGGCTGAGGCAAGTGAGCTTGTAGCTTGGTGTATGCAAGGCTCGGTATTAAAATGGTTATAACTGAAGAGGTAAGTGGGCCAAAGTATTCTACGGTACTTGGTGAAGTTGTATGGCAGTATGTTTGGTAAAGTAAACCAGAATTGATAGAACAACAAAGCAGAGTGAGCTTGTCATGTAATGGCTTCAATCAGGGGGCTGAATCGGATGAGATGGTGCAGCTTTTTCAGAGAATTTGGGCTAGCTGAAAAATGGTTAAAAATATCAGCTAATCCGGTTGTTTCAAATACTTTATGTACCAAGCAACGTGTTTGCATCGAACTCAGATGCAGTCTACTGTGCCAATCACGAGTTATGCAATGGTAAGGTTTCACATAACAATGGAGCTTCTTAAATTTTCAGCACATGCACACGTGGAGGTTCTGAGACTTGCCGGCTTCAGACATGCCAAACCACCTCATTGGACGCCAAAATGGAAGAAGGACCCATTTGACTTGAATTGGAAGTCGAAAACGGAGAGATAGAGGCTGCTTATGATGGATCATCACCTTTGATTTTGAAGCAAAACTTATATAATTTAGTGACCAATTCTTTCAGCAAACTGTTGAGGTTGGTTTTGCTTAAATAATAATTTTAAGCTGACCCACGGAGTTCTAATGATAGACATCGACATGCCTCCCTCTATCTAACACTTGCTCCAATAAGGACAACAGCTTGGATGCCAGAAGAGCAAATCCAATGAGAAAGTTGAAGTGAAAAGTTGACTCAAGAACTGTTCTTCAAAGAATTACATGTACAGATGTACTAGCTAAGCATACACATCCAATCCAACCGGCAAAAGAGATCAAAATTTCAGGGTTTTGTAGTTAATGATATCTAGTACAGAAGTGAGGCATGACTGAAGAGACTTAATGGCAAAATGTCATTGGAAAGAGCATTTCGTTGGTGATGTTGGAGCGAAGATAATTGATTAGCAAGAAAGGGGTTTGGTGAACCATTATTATATACAAAAGTTTTCCAGGGAAAAAAGGGAGCCAAATGTAGAGCATGTGACAAAGAGACATGTATGGGGTTAAAGGGATCCAAGCACAGTCCATCACGTGACAGAGAGCATGGAAATTCATGAATTGAAGATGATTGTTTCTCTTAAAAGTAGGACATTATTGGGCCCAGGGACAAGGAGTCCAGATTTTCTATCCAATATTATGGTGTTTTATTGTGTGCAATGAATCTCAGCCATTTAGTTATGTGGGTCTCGCGTAAATCTTGCGTGGATCGTGCAAAATAAATGACTGAAATTTCATGAGATAGAATAAGACAGAGTAATATTAGACAAAGAATCTTGTATCGGGGAGAAGTGCTCTACTCTCAAAGTTACTTGGTTTTGCTTAATTGCTGTATTACATAAATTTAACAAATCACAACTATGGGATCGTATTACTTAGTTATAGTAAGACCTTAACTTGGTAAGTAGCAAAACTTACTTATGAATTTTTAAAAAAATATATAATATTAAAAATTTTGAATATAAGTATAAATATAAACTATTATTTGATTTTTGTGAAAATTTAAGATTATAAAAGTATTTAAAATAATTAAAAGTAATAAATAGACTAATTTAGGAGATAAGTTATTGTAGCATTGACAACTGTCTCAATACTATCAACAATCATTTATATAAGAACTCTTATCCAATACCACCCATTGGATCCGCTACGCTCTTAACACGGTGTAGAATGTGATGCATGTGGTGATCAAGATGATTGTTAGACTGACCCTCCAATTGTAACTAGTCAACACCCTGTTCACACACACCTACCAAAGCTAAATTGCACAATTACAGCATCTCGACCTTTTTCACCTGAAGGAGCTTGAAGAAATCCTTTAACCAGGTCAAAAAGAGCAAAAAGATGCCACCCCGTGAATCCAATTAAAAGCAATAGTTTTATTGAGACATGAAGAGGGTGAACTCGGATGAAAGCTTAAATGGTTACTTTCCAAATTTGAGTGAAGATGGTGCTAGAATATCAGTTAAAAGACACTCCATTCACGTGACTACACCTGTGATTTAATGATGAACGGTTTTGGCCTTCTTTTGGGAGTGTGCTGTTACTGTCAGATTGCGGCCATCGTACCGGTTTAAGGCTCTTCTTTTTTTTTTTGGCAGATACAGAATAATAATAGTTTTTGAGTTGGTGGAACTGCAAATTAACTATTTTGAGTTTTGATTCCTACTCAGGAATATGAGTAGCTTATGTAGAATAAAGACAAGGTAGGGCCAGTGAAATAACTGAAAAGCTCTGCAGGGAGGACTTGCCAAATTCACCAGCTTGTTTCTCTTGTTTTGCCTTCTGTGGAATGTTACTATCAATTTTTGTATTAACCTGAATCTGCTACTTCAGTAAGTATGGAATCTTACTTTCAGGCTAACCATATATAGATTGTGACACTGTTTGAGCTAGATGAATGATGCAACTATTTTCTCTATCTTTTAAGATGAGGACAATGTCATAAGGTAGGTAAAAAAAATATTTCGTGCATGAATTGTTCTAATGTCAGGCATGGCTTCTTCTCTGCTGTTTAAGCAGCTAATTCCTCAATCTTTAATGCCTTCTTTAAACCTAAAAAACAAGAATTTTAGGAAACTTTGCTATTGTTTGCCTTTTTTATGTGCCCATTTGAGTAAAATAAATAACAAAGAAAATTAGCAAACCATTGAGATCGAATTCTATTAGAACAGTTCAGCATTAATGGAGGGGAATAAGATTTAATGTGTAGTTATATATGCAGATATGGTGGTAGATAACTGGAAAATCATTATACACCAGAATTATAAATTGATCAATTACTGTACGTAGGCTTAAGTAGTTTCTTCGATTGCATATTTTTTTGTTTATTTTTCTATTTTCTGTGGACTTAAGACATTAAATGGCAGAAAGAATATTCACCGATCAAGAACATACAAATATGAAATATGGTATAGCTCTCAGAGTGGATTAAGCAATATATACTCGATCGGCTACTTGCATTCAGGATCTATTTATTAATATAATAATCCACCATTTAGAGCATGCCAGCCTGCAATTATTAGTTAAACCAAACCATAACAACTGGTTTAGAGACAATTTAAAGCAACATTATTTTTTTTTTGAAGGAATTTAAAGCAACATTATTAAGTCCCCAGCAAACCTGATATCGAATGCTTACCAAATTCTAACTTGGAGGCGTGTAAGTTTAACATCCCTAGCATCATCAGCCTGAACAGTCATACAAATCAGAGAAACAAGACTGAGTTTTCTCTTCGGATCGCTTGGAGATATTGGACTAAATCTTATAATACTACACCTGTCCAAAACCATTTTATTTCATCTCGTAAAAGTTGGAAGCCCTAGCTAGACGTCGACCAAGTCCATGGTAAGAAAGAAAAGCAATTACTGATGTTGATTTAAGCTGGAAAAGATGTCAAGTAGTCATAAGTTGAACATTAAGTGGCTAGATATGTCCGCTTATTACGTTCCAATTAGCTAACAGAAGCCTACTTGACCCTATGCTAATGCCAGTATCTTATAATAGAAGAAACTCCACCTTGCCTCACGAGAAGTGATAAAGCATGTTATTACGATGATTGAATGGAACACATGTGACGATCGTAACAAAACTGATAATGCTCAAGCCCCTCCATAGGCAATAGACCCCTCCCAAAAGATCTGGTTCATTATCTCAATGAAAAGAAAGTAAACAAAAATCCCGTTAATTTGTCTTCATTAGGTTAACCTGCAGAAAGAATAGTAGTTTCATGGGTTGAAACCACATTTTTCTAGTTGGAGTTCGACAAGAGATGGAAAACATTCGTCGATGCATGTTTGAAAATTAAAAAAACAAAAAGGACTTTCTAATCACTACTGTTCAATGATCATGATCTAGAATTGTTCGTAGCACTAGAAAATATTCAAAGGGAAATCGTGCTCCTTTTCTGTTTTTGCACTTCATAAATATAGAGGACATTTGGTGCTTTCCATGATTCCTAACAGTAAAAAAGAACCAGAAAGCTTTGGCTCTATTCAATTTCAACGAGGTCCTATGCAGGCACATTAGTAGGATGATATTACTTTTTATCAATAGGAGTTTTAAGAGAAGGGAACAAAATTCATCCAACCACAAAAGTATAAAATATAGCTCTATATATAAATGTAATGGGATACTCTTTTTTGCAAAGAACTTGGAACTCAGTTCTGGCCTCTGGATTGTCTGTCTAAGGAGGGTTGATATAGATTCATTTTTTTTTTTTTTTAAATCATTGGCTATTTGGCCATGACTATACGTTTTATGATATGGGGCAATAGAAGTGGAAGATTGAGAAAGCTGGATAAGGAGAAGACATAAAGGTGCAGATAAAATGGGGCCAATAGGCCATGCCTGTGTTGTTCGACTAAGACGCAAACTTTATCGCCAAGCACTCTCCTCTGCATTGTTTGGCCTTTCACATGGAGGATGACAAAAGAATTGTGACCAAAGCCATCGAACTTCTCCTTTTCTTCCCATGTGTGTATTCCCTTCTTACACGACATTATCATGTGTGAGATGAGAACAACAAGGCCAGCTTTTAGTTGCTCGCCTGTTGGGAAGTTCAACCATGTTACTGAGGCATGTCCGCACAAGACATTCACTTAGTTTTTCCTCGGCTAAACTCATGTCATTTCCAAGCATACTGAGTCTCCACATGAATGACCAGCAAGTACCATTTGGTCCATTGTCCATGTTAGCTAGTAATCCATGAGTTATTGCCCTTGTCGCATTTGACATGTTCTACGAGATTTCATTTCCCTACCAAAGGCATTGGATCTGGAGTTTACTGTTACTATCAAGAGTACACCCGGTAACAAGATACTATAAGTTCAGTCTTGTCATAAGTGCGACAACACCAAAGAAATGCTACATAAATAATCATGATTTTGTTTGAAGAACCGTGACAATGACTTGACATTCTCAGTCGTGAATCCTGAAACATTCAGTGGTTGCAATTTGTAAACTGTTGCAGCTCAGCCTGACAATACATTGAATGTTGATGGAGAGATCCGTAGCGCTACAATTGCATTGAATTCCGATAAGCCGTACCCAACTTTGATCGTAAAATGGGTAAGTCCTTCCTTTGTTCATGTGATTGCAAATAAGGATCTCTGTTGCATAGATATAGGCCCTGTTTGGCAATCAGCTGATAGCTGATTCTATCAGCTGTTAGCTGATAGCTGATTATATCAGCTGGTTTGAC
>JANVCQ010000001.1:3467684-3490878 GCA_025531925.1 Erythroxylum plowmanianum
TTATAAATAATATTGAATAGTTATTAAACAAATAAGATTAAAAAATTATATTTTAAAAATAATTATTAAAATTAAAAATTATTAAATTAATATGATTTTTAAAAATGAAAAAAATAATATAAATAATAATAAAAATGTTGCGAAAAAACGTCGCAAAAGACATTCTACGACGTTTCTAAAAACGTCGCAAAAGACATTCTGCGACGTTTTTCTGAAAACGTCGCGGATTCCTTCACATTCTGTGACGTTTTAAAAACGTCACGAAATGTTAGATAATCCGCAACGTTTTTTAAAAACGTCGCGGATTGTCCAAACTTTCAATGACGTTTTTATAAACGTCACAAAATGTGAGTGTTTTCTGTGACGTTTTACATAAAACGTCACAGAAATCTTTTACCTACACCACATTCCGCGACGTTTTTTGTGACGTTTTTGGACATTCTGTGACATTTAAAAAACGTCGTAAAATGCCCTATTTTCTTGTAGTGTGTTCTACTATGAGAATTTTACAAGATTCTTTCTAGTGAGTATTTTCTTAAATCTTTTAATTTTTACCAACTTGGACCTTTGATAAGACCTTAACTTCTTTCGCATGTGTAATGACTCTAGTACTTTTATTAATACAATTCAATAAATTAGACCAAGTTTGTTAAAGAACTTTTTGTTCTTGATAATCATCATCATCATTAACAACAATAAAAATAACACCAGTGAGAGTCCCGCTGAAATGTAGAATTTAAGGAGGTCTAAATATATTATGGTTGAAATTAGTAATTAATGTTATATAAGAACCTTTTCACCTCTAGAATATTATTGTTCTAAGTAAAATATACTTTAAATAAAACTTACTTCTATTAATCTAAAGTTTATATCTATATACATTTGAATTCAAATATCAACTAATATATAAAAATATAGAATTTATTCAATACTTCATAAGTATCAGATATCTCAAATATTGAACACCTTTAACACATTATCTATGTAATTGGATTAAAATAAGTAGAAAGTTTTGTATCTGTCTCTATAGGAATATATTCCTAAAACTTTAGCTATTACACTTTTATATCTAATATCTGGACTGTAATATCTTCAATAATATGAATTGTTTTTCCTTGTAAACAATGTCATCTACATGCTCCCATTAAAGAGTACAACAACATTCCTATTAATCTTTTTGTAGACATGATAAATTCACATTTATCTCCAAAACAAACTCTTTAAATTTATCATGAAAGTTACATATTGTAACATTTGACTATACATCAAATATTTTATCAAAGTCATTTATACTATCATGAAATTTGATCTTCTTCAAACTTCATCTTATTCATTACTTATCTTGTGAATTATTATCCCATAAACATGTATTAAAACAATTATTTTTTTAGATTGGGTTTGTAAGATGCTATCCAGTCTTTTGGATATATCATAAGTTTATATTTTCTATTTTAGTTCAAAATTTATTGGATAATATATACTTCAACTAATATAGGATCTTGTTAATTGGTATAATTGGGATATAAGCATCACATCTCAAAATCATTAACTTTGACTTTTTTTAGAGTCTTATCATTTCGTACCTAATAGACAATCATATTAGTTAATTATAAGCCAATTATACTAATTATTAAGATTTTATATTAAAATCTTAGCAGTTCATATCTAATATAAAATCTTACTAATTGTTTTAATTGAATTTATGAAAGCAAGTTGTTGTACTAAACATATATATAAAAGAAATAAATATTAAATTATATAGCATCTCATATTATTTTTTCTCCTTACACAAAACTAGACTATTATAGAATTTAGTTGTGGAAATATTCGCTAAAAAATCTCATTCTATATATATAATTAAGAAAATTTAAAACCTATAACATCGATCTTTTCAAAATGCTTTGACATTCTTAGTATTGATTTCTACTTATATTTAAATAGTATAAACTTTTCATAATTTAAATTAATATTTTATTTGATACGTTTGATTATATCATATGAGTTTGATAGTATTATAATTATTAAGACTTAACAATTCAATACCATAATCATCCTTTTAGTAAAGGTTGATTTGGTAATTATTCAACCTAACAAGTTTATAAGTTCCATGCGATTCATAATCAAAGGGATATTTATATCCTTGTACGTAACTTTATAGTTCTTAATGATTTAACCGATATGATATAAAAGGATAATCTCAGTTATCTAACTTTGTACTTTTACCATTTATATTAAGCATAAATCTCTTTTGAACCAACACATACAAACTATTTGTATAAGCTTGGATAAACTACTTTTACTCAATATTTTATTTCTTATCATGCTTTTGAAATTGTTGTAATGTTGAATCCCTATTTAGTATCATATATCCAAAAACATAAATTAAAAATATATATGATCTCTATCATAACTTGTATTGGTAAGAAAAGCCTTTTTATCTTCTTATAATGATAAATATTATCATTATATACCAAATATCTTCAATTATAGTCCTCATTTATGGTTTTAGCAGACAAATTGCGTATTAAACAACTTTCAAAATTTAGGCCCGTAATTTTTTCTTTAAAAAACAACAAATAATTTTTAGAAACTAAAAACAATTACATGTACATTTAGAAACACAAAAGGCACAAATGGCTACATGCAACTTTACATTAGCCTTTAAATCTAACCAAATCCTAAACATCAAACTTAAGCTAAATAATAAAAGAGACCCTGATATTACCATTAAAAAATCAACCAAGATTCATAAATGCAACAAAAAAATCCTAAGCGGATCTTTTTAATTGAATAACTTGAAAACATGTATTAGAAATAAAATGGTTGAAACTTATTTGATTTAGAAACCTACAAAATTTTCTTTATGGGACTGTCAACCACGAGTTGCTTAAGTACTTGGTCTTTAATGGTGTCCACAAGGTAAGCGGACAATTTTTACATTATAAAGGAAAAAACAAGAGTGTTATCTTCTTGATGAATTTTCCTTTTTATTGAAAAAGAATTTAGAGTTAGACTTAAATTATAATTATAATTATAATTATAATTTAATCTTAACAAAATTAAGTATCTCATATTTGATCCTAAAATTTCTCAAACTTCAAATTTTAGTCAAATTGAATTTAATTTTTTTTTCTTTATATAACCACTCTTTATATATAACCTATTAGGTTATGTTTATAATGATTATTATAATATTAATTCATAATTAGAAATTCTCCTATTAAAAAAATTATAATCATAATTTAAAATTAATGTCTAACAATATGTAATGATCGCCTAAATATTAAGAATATCTTGACTTAACCTATCCATTCATAATTACAACATACAATTTAATCTTTTTGTCATCTAACATTATAATTAGGGTATAGAATTATTGTTAACTCTATTTAAATCTAGTTATGTTCTTTCATTACAAGAAAAAAAAGAATTGGCGACAGAAAAATAATGAAAAAACAAACCGTTGCAAATTACCAACGATTTTTATTTGTCCGCGAAAAAGTTGATAGGAAAATATAATTTAGCGACGGAACAAGATCGTCGACAATTAAGGCGAGAATTTGTGTCGGAATAATGAAGTTTTGACTTTTTCGCAGAAAATTTCGTCGGTAAATTTTCAACCAATATGTCGTCGTCTGCTTGCGGTTGAACGTTATTAACTTAAAGAAAACGATATCATTTTGTTAAGCTTAAAACACACCCGACCCTCCCCCCGTTAGCTCTCCTTCTTTCTTCTTCTCCTCCCTATTGCGTCATCTCCTTCAATAGTTTCTCCTCCCCTGTCCGTGGCTTGTCATCGACGTTGTCGCCAATCTGTGCTGCGTTTGAAGCTCGTCCTCTTCTCCCATCATTGTTGCATTTTTATGGAGGTATATTGCAAACCCTGGTTGTTTTTTTATTATTAAATTTGTTTGTTTCTTTGATTTGTTTCGTATGTTTGAGTGTTTTGTGAATGGACAAAAACATTTAAGGATAAAATGTTAGTGTTAAAAGGTTCAGTTTTCAAATTTGACTGTGATGCATATTAGGTGTTTATTAAAATATTTCTTGTTTGAAAATTTGTATTAGTTAGAAGATGAACTTTATATGAGTTAATGCAATAGAAGAATAATCAAATTTGACAACGGTTGTTCTAAGATTAAGACTTAGTTAAATCTTCCTTAAAGACACAAAACCATAAAGAACCAATGCTTAAAGTTTTCTAAGCTTAAGACTTGTGTAAGTCCTTAAATTTGTTATGTTCGTAAATGTGACAACAATTTCTTTGCATTTTGACTTCGTTCAAGATCAAGTAGTTACTAATATGTGTATTATGGATAATGATAATGGTATAAATGTCTGGTGCCATATATGCCTGTGTTGTATTATTTTGTTTATTTAACAGAGGGTAAATATCATAAAAATAGAGGAAACTCTGCTGAAATTTTTATAAATTATAGTTCACATGTAGCATTTTATTCTTATGTAGAAAAAGTCTATGGGCATGAGGCCTACACCTTCGTCAATTGTTTTTGCACACTTACACTAAAAAGCATGACGGTGTGACATTCGTCAAAAGCCGATATAGAGAACTGAATATATGTGAAATTAATGCTTTAATATTATTTTTTAATAATTGTCACTTATTAATATAACATTGTTTCCTAATATGACCAAATACAAGAAAGCATTCAACGACAGTCTCAGCACGAACAAGCTGTTGATGAGAGTCAAACATATCTTGATGCAGTGGGTAGTAGGGACCATAGTGCAAGGATCTTCGGGCTAGGTTTATTTGCGAACACATTTTATTTGCAATCCTCCACGTTCAGTACAACAATATCTAGTAAACGGTTGCAAACCGATCAAGTCAATCAACTTCAGACCACAATGGACACATTGTTAAACTACATAACTCAGCTGAGACATGAGGTGGATGAGTTGAGGATGAGAGGCAGTAGCATCTCAGAGCACCCGTGGTCACCAGGACATTAGGATTATTGTAGTCATTTGCTTTGAATTACAAAGACTTATTCTGTATACTGTAATGTTTTCATTATCAATCAAGGTAATTTTAACTTTATATTATCAATCAATTTTCTGTTTAAACAAATTAAATATATAAACAAATCAAAATATTATGCACAGATAATTCATAAATGTCGAAATTATGCATTAATCATAAGATCATGAAATAAAATTTAATGTAAATATTTTTTTAAAAAAATTTAATTTACTTTACTGACGAACAAAATTACGTCGGTAAAATTATTATATTTACCGAAAGAAAACATAAACTGTCGGTAAAATCCAATACATTTACCGACGATTACTCTTCGTTCTGTCAATAATATTGCAAATTGTCAGGATTTTTTGAACTATCGCTTACCGACGGTCAACCATAACAGTCGAAATATCACCGACGGTATTATGTTGCCATGGGTGAATATTACGATGGAGTATTTATGTCGGTAGGTAATTTTACCAACGATTTAATGCAAATCTATAACTGTTGATATATTTACCGATGGACACATAATAAGTGTGTTGGTAAATTTACTTACGACCATTTTAACAACGTCTTTGTCCATCGGTTGCTTCCATCGCTGATTAATATTACTAACGAAATCCAAACATATTCCGTTAGTAATTTCTGTCGCTAAACAATGCTTTTTTTGTAGTGCTTCTTACTTATAAGTAATTGATTTGTATTTGATATTTGAAAATATTTGGTTCAAATCTCAAAACATTCTGTCTAATTAATTCCTTAAATTATTAATAATCAAGAATAATGGAACATTCTTCCTAATTATTTTAATGTGATAAATTTTTTATTGACTTACTAAACTATCTTCTGTAATTTATAATATATCCAATTACTATCATCTAAGTTATCTCTTATTAGAATATGTCATAAGTTAATCTCAAAACATAATCCTTATGTAAGATGCTTTAGAAACATAAACTTTAAAGATCAACTAAGCAACTATCTTAATGAGAAAATTCAAGGAGATACAATTAATATTCCATTTAGGGTCTCTATTATAAGGATAGTTTTGTAAATTTATTATATAATAAGTACTCATATGTTTGTTTAATATCTGTTTGATTTCACTTATGTTCTTCTGTTATAATTTTTAATTTTATTTGGTTATTAAAATTAACGTAATTATATTTTTATTACTAAGAGTAATTACATATTAGATAAAACTTAAAGATAAATTATTTTTAATTAATTAAATTTATTTTAATATCTTGTATAATATTTATTGATATATTATTAATAAAATTATTATATCTTATCAAAATAAATAATTTAATGATTAAATTTTTATTTATTTTTAATAATTTTTATTTGAAATTTATATAATTATAATTTATTTTAAATTTAAATTATTTTAATTTAATTTAATTACAAAAATTAAATTAAATTAATTATTAAATTAAGTTACATTATTTATAATTCTTTCTAATAATTAAAATTAAATAATTAAAGAATATATATTTAACTGATAGTAAGCAAATTATGAAAAATTGAAACATAAAACAAAAACTACTTTTTAAAAAGTTTTATAAGTTATGAAAATTGAAAAAAACTAAAATGAAAGCAAAAGCCAAAAACTCAAGCAAACATCTTCTTTTACTAATTTAAAAATAAAAATAGAAAAATAAAGAATACAAGTTGAAATAAACAAGCCCTCATTTATATTTATACTTTTAGTTAATCAGATAAATTACTTCTTTAATAAGAAAGAAACTTAACATGTATTGGTCCTTTTATTATATTAATGTCTAGTCTTAGCAAAGTAATACTTATGAACAATATAAATATAATACATATATGTAGTATAATTTTTATAATTATAATCTCATTATAATTTTATTTATATAATATTTATTTCTTGAATTTTATCTTATACATTAGTTAATTAAATAAGATAAATAATATTTTAATTAATTATATAATAAAATCTATAATCAAGTCATTGCTTATAAGGTATAAACTAGCAATGACATCTTTGTTAACCCCTTTTTTAAAAAAAAAAATGAGAGAGAAACTACAAAAGAGGAAAAGATAGGGGGTATATAGGGTTAAAAAGAGGTCGCAGGGAACCGCGAGAAGAGTTGACGGGGGCATGTATGTAGGTAGAGCTAGAGGTCCAAAAAGCCATCGGTAACAGGCCCAGAACTCATACACATTTGAGGCTTCGGATCTCTATTTTCTTGAATTCTGTAATGAGTGGCCTTTGGGCTTAAGTTCTAATTTAGTGACCCAACCCAAAACTTAGCGGCTCAACGTTGGATATTGCTCAAATTGGGCTCATGCTTGAGCTGCTTAAGTTTGATATTCGACTCTTTTAAATAGAACGTTATCGTTTTATACTTATAATTAAAACAAAATTTTAACATGGCAAAGTCTAATCGGACCGAGGCTCAAAGCAGCAAATGGAAACTAGACTAGGGCTAGCTAGGTCTGGGCTCTGTCACGCCTACCTTAAATTTTGCTCTTCAACTATACAACGTTATCCTAGATTAATTATGTAAGTCGAACTGTTCTTCCGTTTAATAATAAAAAAAAAACTATACAACGTTATCCACTAACCCACACTTTCAGATAATTTAAACTTTTGGTTCTTGGCTAATCCATTCTCTCGTCTCAACTGTTTAAGGTTTAGATTGTAAGCAAAATCAAAATAATCATCTTTTGGAAAATTAACACTTCAATCTCCAGTACAAACCCATCAAATATCCCAACCTTCTCCGATCACTAAAATCTCCGAGAAGCTTATATAGAACACAAACCTATTTCAGTGTTTGATCGGATAGGTTTATGTCATTGGAGCTTTTTTAGGAAGAGCTTTGTTAAGAAACCAGTTGACTATTTGACTGTCATTTAAAAATTACTTTTTTAAAAGAACGTTATACAATAGACTGTTTGGTAATATAAAAATAAAAAATACTTTTAATTTTAACTATATTTTATTTTGTAATAAAAATTATTTATATATATACAAATTATTTAAAATATATTAAATAATATGCAAAGTACAAGATATTAATTATTATATAATTTTAAACCGTATCAAACATAAATAAAAATATATTTAACCAAATCTTTTATATGGATTATAACATAAATAAAACTAATATAAAAAATAAATATTATAACATATAAAAAGTCAAATAATATTAAATAAATTTCAAAATAAATGTTAAAATGTGTTTGTAGATATTGTGAAAATTATGTGTAAAATATAAGGACAAAATATATTAAAATAGATTCATTAATTGATATGAAAAATTTATATGAAAAATATTTTTAAAAAGCTCCAAATTTAAGCTTCTTAAATAGTTATATTTTAACTATCAAAAAAATTATATCTATTAAAAAGTACTTTTTATTTTACAGCTAAATACTCGTTCAAAGAAAAGCTTTTGACGTAAAAAAAAATTCTTATTTACCTTAGGTTGCATATAAAATTAAATTGTGCATCATCTCCACCGCTCTACTCCTACCTCTAAGCCCTTCTTAATGAGTTCAGATTTTCTGTCTAATATTATCTTGTCTTATTTTGTCCAATGAATCTCAGCCATTTATTTATGTAGGTCTTGCGTGGGTTCAACGTAGGTCCCGCATAGATCCTGCAAAATAAATAGCTGAGATTTCATGGGACAAAATAAGACAGGGTAACATTGGACAGGATCCTATCTCCTTCTTAATAAGATTTTCCTCAGCCGGTAGAAAGAGAGGACCTAATTTTGTAAGCAAAAGGAACGAAATTCACTGCCTATAGCCGGTAACAAATCCAGAAGATGACCGCCTAACAGCCTTCTAAATTGCTTTTTCCACTCCCCATTGAAGGAGGTTAGTGTTTGTGACTTTGTCTTGGTGTTTTAATCTCATTCTTCTTAACATCAACAACAAGACGACCGCACATAAGTAAAATTGTATCATCCTCCTCTATTATCCCTCTGTTTCTATTAGACTACAAACTCCATTGAAAGACTGCTCCATTTATCACCTTCACAAGGTTGTTTACAAGTTCTCATGATTCCACATCTCCATTTGGAAAGTTTTATGTCTTGTTTCTTTTTTGCTTGAAGTTTCGTTTGGTAATTCATCCTGTACAGAATGATCTCTACCTGTTTTTTGGTCCGTAAAATTTCGATTTTATCTGCTTTGTTTATCTTTTTCTAACCTGATTGATGAAAATTCTCAAGCTTTGCTTCTGTTTCAAGTAATGCAATTTACTTGGTTAGAAAAGTTGAAAAAAGATTTTTGTGGGAAATTTTCCTGTTTCCTGGTTGATCTGTCTGCTTAGAGTTGGATTAGTTTTTGGGTTTGAATTCTTGGTTTCTAGGTTTTGAAGTTTGTATCTTGTAGATCTGCTTGGTGTGTTTCTTGCTTATGTTTAAATGGGGTGGTATTATTGTTTTCAGGTTCGTATCTTGGGGCTTAAATTTGGAGTTCGTGAAGCATGATATTTTCACCGTTGAAGATATAGAGAGAGGGAGAGAAAGTGTCTACGTTTTTTTTTTTTTTTTTTTCTGTTCTGTAGGTCGTTTTGGCTTTTGTTATGAATATGAAGAGGTCAAGAGACGATGTGTATATGGCCTCTCAAGTTAAAAGGCCTGTGCTTTCTTCTAAAGGAGAAACGTAAGATATTCAAATTTCTTCATATCTTCTCCCATGATTCTCAATTCTGCCTTTTACCCGATTCAGTGGTCATCTAACTTATAGTCTTAATGTTTGTTTGATTATTGAAGTTAACGTGCATTAACTCACGTCAGGATCTTCTAGTCACCGTTCTTACTATCTGTTAACCGTTCAAGTGCTTCTGATAATTTTATTAGTGGTTTTTATTATTTTGTTTACTGTATCTATCAAATTTTGAGATATCTCTGCCATGTTTGACCCGTGAGGGAAGATCGAATATGCACGGTTGTCATGCTCAATAGAATTTGATTTGTTTTTGAAGGACATTTAAGAAACTTAAAGTACCAACGATGGTACTGATCTTTTTTTTGAAATTAATATATGTTAAAATAGATGCATGTAAAAGGATACTACAAAGGACAAGGCTTCACTTGAGCTGGGTATTAGTTGATGATGTTTGTCCTTAACTTGTTTTTGCTCTTTTTTTTTTAATTATGATTTTTTTGGAAAATGTATTATTATTTATCTTGTAATGTTCTGTGTTTGTAATGAAGTTTGGGGCAAGCACAAATGACGGGGGGAGGAGGGGGAGGAACAAGTGCGCAGAAACTTACAACAAATGATGCCTTGTCATATCTTAAGGCTGTGAAAGACATATTTCAAGACAAAAGGGAGAAATATGATGACTTTCTGGAAGTCATGAAGGATTTCAAAGCCCAAAGGTTTGTATCCAGATGTGATCACAGCGGTAACTGTTTTCATTTTATATGTGAATTCGGGAAGCAAAACACTTTTTGATGAAACTTACCTCTGTTATCTTGGTCACAGAATTGACACTGCTGGTGTCATAGCAAGGGTGAAAGACTTGTTTAAAGGGCATCGCAGCCTAATTCTGGGTTTCAATACCTTCTTACCAAAGGGATATGAGATCACTCTCCCTCCAGAGGATGAAGAGCCTCCGCAGAAAAAGCCTGTTGAATTTGAAGAAGCAATTAATTTTGTGAACAAAATTAAGGTTGAACCACTATTTTGTACCTGAGTTATAGATGTACTTCAATTTCATTTTCCATGATTTAACATTTGAATTGTCTTTTCCAGACTAGGTTTCAAGGTGATGATCACGTTTATAAATCATTTTTAGACATTTTGAACATGTACAGAAAGGAAAATAAGTCTATCACTGAGGTTTACCAGGAGGTATTTACATGGCATCTTCTCACAACCTACTGCTCTGATTAGTTACTTCTGGCTTCTGTTTCTTAGTATCTGTAGACATTTACTTCTTGGACAACTGCGTTTGAAGTTGATTTGCTCCCTGTTGCAGGTTTCTGCACTTTTCCAAGGCCATGACGATCTTCTAAAAGAGTTCACACATTTTCTTCCTGATTCTTCAGCCACAGCCTCAACTCATTATGCTCCCTCTGGTAGGAATTTTATTTACCGTGATAGGAGCTCCCCCATGCCCACAATGCGTCAGATGCAAGTTGACAAGGTTTTTCCTTTCTTTTCAGCTGCTTCTAATTTCATATTGATCAACAAGCTTATTTGGTATTTCCTCATTAATTGTCAGAAGGAAAGAACTACAATGTCCCCTGCCGATCGTGACTATAGTGTTGATCGTCCAGATTCAGATCATGATAGAGTTATAAAGAGGTCAGAAAAAGAGCAGAGGAGACATGGTGAGAGGGAAAGGGATAGAAGAGATGATTGGAGAGAACATAGTGATAGAGATTATGAGCATAATGACAATCGAGGCTTCGACATGCAACGACTTTCTCACAAACAGAAGTCTGCACACACTGACGGCAGGGATGGAGATGAAAATTTTGGAATGCACCCTGCATCATCTCTTTATGATGATAAAAATTCTTTGAAAAGTGAGATCTTTGTTGTCCTTACTTTACATTACAGAAGTAAATGGAATTGATCAATGCTGTTCACCATCTCGGTGAATTAAAGTATTAGGGATGGTCCTGGCTGTGGTGGTGGCTGTGAGACTTGTTTCATGTTTTCCCCCATATAGTTATTTAGAGTCTTGAGCGCATATATTTCCTCAAATTGATGCTAAGTTCATGGTATGGCAGGTGCAGTAAGCCAAGAGCTTGCTTTCTGTGAGAAAGTGAAAGAGAAATTGCATAAGCTTGAAGATTACCAAGAATTTTTAAGGTGTCTTCATCTCTATACTGAGGAAATTATCAAACGATCAGAGTTGCTGTCTTTGGTATGGTGATTGTGTTTACTATTCACGCAAACAATTAAATTAACAAAAGGAAATACTATACTTGTTAACACATTTGTTGATATTGAGAGTTAATTTGGTGATAAAATTTGGGTAATGTATGCGGACAAGAGTTTTGGGTTTTAGTATCTAGGAGTTTTTTTAGGAAAACAACCCTTTTACCTTTAATGGTCTTTTGGTAATTAGACATGGCATGTTAGAGTTTCATTCTTGGTAGGATCCTTTATTTAAGTAACAATGAGTGACAATACTTTCTCTACGTCTGGTGCGTAATCTAGAAATTCCTTCTTTATGTCATGGAAACAAATTAATTCCACTTCTTTCAGCACAAAATTTGAAATGCTTGTTAGATTCTCTTCATTCTGACAAAATTTCAGAAAGTTAGTCGATGGGATTTAACCACCATTGGGTGTTGTATTTTCTCAGGTTGGTGATTTACTTGGAAGGTATCCAGATCTTATTGATGGCTTCAATGAATTTTTCGCACGCTGTGAGAAAAATGGTAATTTTCTGTCTATGTGTTTGATTTTTTTTCTCCAATTAATCTAGCATCATCAACACTATCTAATCAGCATTTGTTATGCAGAGGGTTTACTTGCCGATGTTGTGAGTAAAAGTAAGTGATTTTGTTTGTTATCTTTTTCTTAAATTTCGATTAGATCTATTATTGTATGACCATTGTTAATAGTAATCTAATCAACTTCGAACTAACTCTTTCCAAGCAAGTGGTTCGATAAAAGCTCGAAACGGGACTGTTATTTAGCTAGCTTAGACTTAGATTGTTACATAAACATATTTCTTTGAAGTTGTTGAAGCACCAAACAACAAAATTATGAATTTTTCTAATGAAGAGGTACAAACCTTTAGGCACCTTTTCCTTAGCTTGATTCTTTACAACCAAAATTGCATCCTGATATACACAATAATATACTTCACGCCCATAAAGCATAAGAGCTCCAAATCCTCAAATCATCTTAGCAGGCACTCTTAGATTACACAGAGTGTATGGTCTTCCTAGTTCCTTGTTTGTGGTAAGAAGGGAAGAGCACAATTCCAAAGCAAGGTACTCAGATCATGCATTCCTTATCGATGGACTTACAAACCTGTATTTGACTTAAGCATCAAGGAATCTATGTTGGAGACCCCTTCCAACATTGTTCTGTAGGCTTTAGAGTCCCCATATTTTAACTTAAAGAAAGCCCACTCAAGTTCCAACCACAGCCCAATCCAGGCCATGTAGACCTGGAGGAAGATCATTCCTTTGATTTTATTGAAGCAAATTATGCTTTTCTTGCCACTATTGATAATTATAATAATTCCTAGGTTGTAGATTCTGGAGCAAATAGAGATATGATAGGTTTCTATCATAAATATTTTGATCTATTCTTCATATTTGAATTAGAAAGTATTTGTATAGCCTATGGATCTATAGCCCTTATATTGGGTATAGGTTCTATTAAGTGTGTACCTTCTATGGACCTATCTTTTGCTCTATATGTTCAAATTTTCATGTTAATTTTCTATCCATGAATTAGAGCACTTGCCTTTAATATTCAAATTTTCCCTACTCATTATGTCATTCAGGATCTAAAATTAGGTAAAACAATTGGTAATTAGACAAGGTGGTGGAGATACTCTACACCTTGACATAACAAAAACGTTTTTTTGGGAGTCTTTAAGAATGCAAGCAATTAGGACGTACATTTTTTTGTGTTACAAGCATCTATCCTAATTTTTTTCAACATTACAAGTTTGAGCATTTATTTGTGATGCTTGTGAATTTGCTAAAAATATAAGAAGTATTTATCCTCTGATCAATAATAAGATCATTATTCCTTTTAGGACTATACATTGAGATGTGTTGGGCCTACTCAACCCTCTCATTATTAGATTTTATATGTTTCGTTACTTCAATGTGGTACTAGGTTAACTTGGGTTTGCATGATGAAAATTGAGAATCAAGTGTTTTTATGTCTTTTACTATTCCATAAAAATGGTCCAATACACAAGGTCTCTTATAGTTTAGTCTTTTTTCATTTCAATCCTCATATTTAGTTACCCTTATAGTATTATTTAGTTATCATATGACCTCGTCTGTCATATTCTGTTTATTTATCTATTCTTTACCCAAAATGTCATAGTATTGGATTCTTAAGTTTCACCACGATGTCATTCTAGAGATATGAATGGATGGAAAACTAATGGAATATGACATAATAGGTTGTGTGATAGCTAAACAATTTTTACATGGAGTAAGTGATAATGTTTAAAAATATAAGTATTGAATTGAAAATTTTCAAACCGCAAGAGGGTCGAATGTAATTAACTCTTCGTAAAATGATAGGTACTCAAATTGATGCCGAGGTTAAAATTTTGAGGATTGACAATGGTATGATACTTTCACACCTTCGTAGACTCCAACTGGATATTGCATTAAATTACTTGTATAAACACTAGTGCATAGATTGTTGTTCGTGAGGAAAAAAAAACAGTTAAGTTAGCTAAGTCTATAATGTTTACTATAAAGGTTCGAAGGCTTATTAAAGAGATGAAAGATTAAGCAAACAATGAGACATGGAAGTTTGTTACCCTTCTAACCGAAAAGAAAATGGTTGGATATAAATGGGTCTTTGTTGTAAAACATAAGGTAGATGATTGAATTGAAATATACAAGGCTAATGAATAGCTCAAGGTCAAACTGGCTCAATAACAACTCAATTTTAGGTGTAATAGAACCACATGCCCAAAATTAGCTAGTTGAGAATTGATTAGTCGTAATTTCCTATAGGCTTATATACCCTTCACCTATTCTTTTCTTTATAATATGAGGTTTGACTCTTACCCATTTGTGAGATGTCACAATATTTCCTCCTCAAATCCTTTTGTCCTCTTCAAGGCATCCAAAATCTTCTCTTTTTTTGTTGTAGGCCTGATTAATTCTTATACGATTCGACTAAAAGGCTAAAAGGAGCTGCTCCTTGTTCATGGCCTTATTGTCGATACTATCTCTTACCTTTGTCATTCCTGGGTGTTATATGTCCACTAACTTCCGTTTGATTTGTCCACAATTGAACATTGTATTGGTGGAGGTTTGCTCTGGAGGTATCTGTAACAACCTAAATGCATGTTGACCAACAACTTCATTTCGAGCATGGTAGAAGTACATGCCCAAAAGTAGATATATAGGAGTTGATTAGTAGTCATTTCTTATAGGATTTTATACGCTATCACCTCTTCTTTTCTATCTAATATGAGATTTGACATTCACCACTTTGTGGAATAAACAAAAAAATAGAACTGGCAAGCTAATCTTCTGGTTTCTGAAACAAGCTAGTTTACTTTGTCTTTTTCGTAATGACCAAATTTGTTTGATTTCTCATTTTTGGGCTTTGATAAGGTATTTGAAGGATATTACATTTGGTTGTATATGTAAGTCCTGCAATGTAGGACACTCATGGTATAAATATATGTCATTACGTACTTGCACATTCATACACACAAGCACATGAATTTGCTTACAGAGATATCACCTGAACCAAGATTCTGTTATTCCAATTTGCACGGAGTTTGATGTGATTCAAATGGTTCTTAACTCATGTTTCAAATTGTTGAACCGCCTAGAGTGTTTTTGAATTTCAAATATTGCATCCTGGTTATTGCTGGCCAAGTTCTTACTCCAGTTTCCTTTTGCAAGCAGGTAATTTACTCAGACCAGTGAACGAAAGGGATAGAGATCGGGATCGTGAAAGGACTGAAATAACTAAAGATAGAGACCACGAAACTCGTGAAAGGCTCCTTGACAATAAAGATACAGGAAGTCATAAAATGACTTTGTTTCCCAGCAAGGACAAGTATCTTTCAAAGCCCATTAATGAACTTGACTTATCCAATTGTGAGCGATGTACACCTAGTTATAGGCTTCTGCCAAAGAATGTATGTAACACTTTACTCGTCCATTAATGTTGATACAGTCCCTAAACTGATCCCTTTACTAATATCTGGATGCATGTGACTGTTATGATTGTTTCATGACAGTATCCCATACAGTCAGCAAGTCAAAGAACAGAACTTGGTGTTGAAGTACTGAATGATTATTGGGTGTCTGTCACATCAGGAAGTGAAGATTACTCGTTTAAGCACATGCGTAAAAACCAGTATGAAGAAAGCTTGTTCCGATGTGAAGATGACAGGTTGAAGCTTGCCTTCGATTTTCATACTTTATTTTGGTTCTTCGTTTTAGCTCATATGTTCATGCTAATACTTGATGTTTTAACTTTAAATGTTAGAGATTTTCTTCCTTTGGTTTGCTGCCTGTCGTAAGATTACTCTTTTAGGAGGATGACATGATGAATTTGTTACAATATATACCATTTCTTTACAAAAATTGCCTCCGTGTTAATTTTTCAATCATTTAGTACAGTCTTTGACAAGAATTAATGGTCTTTTGGTTGTCAGGTTTGAGCTGGACATGTTGTTAGAATCGGCAAATGTAGCAACAAAGCGTGTGGAAGAATTATTAGAAAAGATAAACAACAATACTATAGAAACAGATGGCCCCATTTGTATCGAGGAACACTTAACAGGTTACAAGAGGAATGATGTCTTGGTATTATTAGTATATCCATTTTTGTTAGCTTCTGATCAGATTCTTTTTCTTCTCTGTAGCTCTGAATCTGAGGTGTATTGAACGTTTATATGGTGATCATGGGCTTGATGTGATAGATGTATTGAGGAAAAATACTTCGCTTGCTTTACCAGTTATCTTAACTCGCTTGAAGCAGAAACAAGAAGAATGGGCTAGGTGTCGTGCTGATTTCAACAAAGTTTGGGCGGAAATTTATTCTAAAAACTATCACAAGTCACTGGACCATCGTAGTTTTTATTTCAAACAGCAAGATAGTAAGAGTCTGAGCATGAAAGGTAAGTTGATTCTTGCATTTGGTTTCATAAATACCTGTATGAGACTCTAGTATGGCATTTATATTTTGGAAAGCACAAGGGTAATTGATGCCTGGTTAATTTGTTTGCATGAAGGTCATAATGTGTAATATATCATCCTTTGTATTAAATTGTGTGAGGTTACCAGAAATACCTTAACTGTATTCTGTTTAGTAAAAGCTAATTTTTGTGTGTACTTTCATCCTTGCTCATTTTTTTACCTCAAAAAAGGAATGGACCGATGCAGATATGCATTATAGACATGGTTGCCTTGTGCAACTGGATTTTTTATTGTACTATATTTTGTTTTCTCAGATTGCTTGCAATGCTTTGTGTATTACAGCTTTGTTAGCAGAGATCAAGGAGATAAGTGAAAAAAAGCGCAAGGAAGATGATGCACTTCTTGCTTTTGCTGCTGGAAATAGACGACCCATTATACCAAATTTGGAATTTGATTACCCAGATGGTGACACTCACGAGAATATATATCAGCTCATTAAATATTCATGTGGAGAAGTGTGTTCAACTGAACAGTTAAATAAAGTGATGAAGATTTGGACTACATTTTTGGAGCCCATGCTTGGTGTTCCTCCTCGGCCTCAGGGTGCTGAGGACACTGAAGATGTTCTGAAGTCTAAGAATCACTCTTCTAAAAGTGGAGAGAGTGAAGGAAGCCCTAGTGCTGACAATGCTACAATTTTAAACTCCAAACATACTAATCCTTGTAGAAGTGAAGATGAAAGTATCCTACCTGAGCAATCACGTTCTTCCAAAGCTTGGTTGATAAATGGTGATCATGGTGTTAAAGAAAATGGTTCTCATGCAGATCGAGGAGTTCGTAAGAGTGATACTTTCTACAGGACACTGCAACAGGATAAGGTACAGAGTATTGTAGCTGCGGCTGATGAAATGTCAGGTGTTGGTAAACTATCTACTTCCAGTGAACGGTTAGTCAATTCAAATGTATCACTTGTCTCTGGTGCAGAGCTAAGTAATGGAAGAACAAATGTAGAATCAGGTTTGATGAGTGCTTTCGACATAAAATCACATGTTTCATTTTTCTCTAATCTAGTTCCCTGTCATCCAGCTGTTATTTCAATTTGTGGTTTTAATTTGGTCTCAAAAAACCTATGGCTATAGTCCTGAGATTCAACTTTTTGGTTGGAAGGGCTTGGTGCAACTCCTTCAAGACTGTCTAATGGCTCTGTCGATGGTGGGTTTGGATTAGGATCAATTAATGAAATCCTGCCTTCAGTAGAGGTATAGCACTGTCATTTATGTTACTTAGCTGTAACTTTTTCTTCCTTAAAATTCAAAAAATGGAGGAAACTAGAGATGCCAGCGGACCATGATAACACATATCCTAAGGTTTTAGACTGAAATGTTTGTGAATTGTATTTTGTTCTTAAGGTAGTTGTCTTGCTAGTATCTTGAATCAATAGTGAAACTGCAATTGCAAAGAAATACTCCCCTTTATCAGCCAAGACTCAACTTCTCAGGACAGAAAGTGTTAGGTTTTGGATTCAATCTTACTAAGTACAGATGGAACATGACAAAATTGATCTTGCAGGTTGGTGATCCTTCAAGACCGGTTTTATGTGCTAATGGAGTGACGCAAGATGGTTTGAAGATTAACAGATATAATGATGATTCTGCTCCACAATTTAAGATTGAAAGAGAAGAAGGTGAATTATCTCCTAATGGAGATTCTGAGGACAATTTTGCAGTTCATGGAGAAACTGAATTGGAGGCACCACATAAAACAAAGGATCATATAATTAATAGGCAATATCAAACATCACATGCAGAAGAAGAAACATGTGCTGAGGCGGGAGGAGAAAATGATGCTGACGCTGATGATGAAGGTGATGAAAGTGCTCAAAGGTCATCAGAGGAGAGTGAGAATGCCTCTGAGAATGGTGATGTCTCCGGAAGCAAGTCTGGTGATGGAGAAGATTGCTCTAGGGAAGAGCACGAGGAAGATGGAGACCACGATGAGCATGATAATAAAGCTGAGAGTGAAGGTGAGGCGGAGGGAATGGCAGATGCCCATGATGCAGAAGGAGAGGGGGCAGTTTTACCATTTTCTGAACGCTTTCTGCTAAATGTTAAGCCTCTAGCGAAGCATGTCCCTTCAGCATTACATGAAAAAGATAAGGGATCACGAGTTTTCTATGGAAATGATTCTTTCTATGTCCTTTTTAGGCTTCATCAAGTAAGATTTCCTATTATCGTGTTCTATTTTAAACATGAAGTATGTGCATCACCTTTGACGTGGTTATTTTCATTAACTTGATATTTTTTCTGTGTCAAATTTTCTTAGACATTGTATGAGAGAATACAATCAGCCAGGATTAACTCATCATCTACTGAAGGGAAATGGCGATCTTCAAATGATACAGGTCCTACTGATCGTTATGCTAGGTGATCTATCTTTGGAAACTTTGCTTTTATAATATAGACATGATCAATATAGTCCATATTAACTTTTAGTGGTCTTTACAGGTTCATGAGTGCACTTTACAGTTTACTTGATGGTTCTTCTGATAATGTGAAATTTGAGGATGATTGTCGGGCTCTTATTGGTACGCAGTCATATGTTCTCTTCACATTGGACAAGCTGATATTTAAACTTGTCAAACAGGTAAAGCATTCAAGAGTAAATTTTGCATTTTAATCATTCCGCGTTCTGCAGGCGTACCATTTTCTCTAGCCTTACTGTAAGTTATTTTGGGTTTTCTCAGCTCCAAACAGTGGCAGCTGATGAGATGGACAATAAACTGCTTCAACTCTATGCTTATGAAAACTCAAGAAAACCAGGAAGATTTATAGATATTGTTTATCATGAAAATGCTCGTGTTCTTCTTCATGATGAGAATATATATCGTATAGAATGTGTATGTTTCTCGTATTTTGCTTCCTTTTGTTTTCCCCAAGGAAATTTTCTCTGAATTTAGCTTGGTCACTGTTACTTGTGCTGCAAACACAATAATATCATCTCTGTTGCAGTCTTCTGCACCTACCCGCTTATCCATTCAGCTAATGGACTTTGGGCATGACAAGCCTGAAGTTGCTGCTGTTTCAATGGATCCCTATTTTGCGGCTTATCTGTACAACGACTTCCTCTCTGTTGTCCTTGACAGAAAAGAGAGGTCAAGGGTTTTCATGAAAAGGTGCAGACTCAATGAAAAATATATGCTATTATGTTAAGTAGCTATGGCTAATAAATCATGTTGTTTGCAGGAACAAACGCAGACATTTGAGTGGTGATGAATGTCAAGCCCTGGAAAATTTCCAAGTTTTTAATGGTTTGGAATGCAAGATTGCTTGTAATTCATCCAAGGTATCTGGAATTGAAATTTGTCATCTCTATAAAAACAGGAAGATGCTTTTGGTGTCGATTGAAGCACATCTAATGCTCTATTTCAAGCCATTGTTAATTGATTCATGATTTGAATATGACAGGTATCCTACGTTTTAGATACAGAAGACTTCCTCTTTCTGAAGAAAAGGAAAGATTTACCAAAGAGTAGCTCATGCCCCGACCTGGCAAGAGCTTCTAAACGAGTACAGCGGTTTCAAAGATGGTTGTCTAGTCCATAATGTGCCTCTACACTCGACATAAGAGTATTTGTTATTCCTTGGCATTGGTATATAATTTCTTCCTAGCCTCAACACCCCCAAAATCCTTATCGCTATATCTTTGTTGCATATAGCTTAGGCCTACTCTCGGGTTCCATTGTTCTAATATTGAGTTATTTGCAAGAAAGCAGGAAAGGGCAAGCTACATTGAGATGCCTGTAAGGTCTTGCGTTGCATTGCGTGGCCATAGAAGAAGGTGAGTTGAAATGATTTTGTATGTAAAACCTTTTATAGTTCTCTCCAACAAGGGAAAGAAGGAGGAGACTCCCCTGACAGTAATACAGTGCAGCTATTATTTATTTGTCATGTAAATAGAGGTGAGGTGACATGACATCTGATGTAATACAAACTTGTTAATTCAATTAATCAATATCTTAATAATCAATTTTTCATTTTCCACTCATTAGAATATAGTAATAGATGCTGATCAAGTCAGGCGCTTGGTCAGTGACTTGAATAAATTTACAAAATTTGACAGCAGGGCGAGGCATATAGTTTTATTTTTTTGGGGTAAAAAGTGCAATTTATCAAAATATAAATTAAAATTTAATATTTAAAACATTTATAATAAATCTTAATATTTGAAAAACATTTAAATTAAATTTTGAGTGGATAACAATTTAGAAAGAGTTAAATATTTATTTGTTATGTTTAACGTTATTATTGATATAATGTGTACCTTATTTTTTTTATTGAGAGCGTGAGTTTTATTGTGTCTGGCACAATGTGATTTATTTTAATTATTTTTTAAATTTTGATCGTATTCATTTAATAGTAATTAATATTGATAAATATAAAGTAATTTATGTAATTTTATTTAATTGTAATTAATTTAAATATGATTGAAATTTTAATACTTAAATTACTAATATCAAATATTACAACCTTAATTCTAAATTCAGGAAACAAATTGGGTTAATTTGAATTTTTTATTTTTCTTGTTATAAGAAAAAGATGGTTTTGTATCTCACACAATATAAAAAAGGATAGGTTTTGTATCTCACACATTTTCATAGTGGTTTAGGATTAATTAATTTACAATTTCTTTCTTATAATCAAGTGTAATATTATCTTAACTAATATAATCATATTTAAATAGTTTTTTTGTTCTATTTAATCTGTGACATTCCTTTTTAAGTTGAAGCGTAGATATTAATCCTACCTAACTTATTACAACTATAAATTACTTGAACTCCTTATTAGAGACTTTATGAAAATATCACTGAGCTGTTCTCTAGTTTTGACATATCCTGTAGAGATCAAATTTTCTTGCACTTTTTCACAAAAAAGCGACAATCTACTTGAATTGTTCATGGAATATAGGATTAGAAGTAATATATGGTGCTAACTTTGCTGTGATGTTTCAAAATTAATTTCCATTAAAAGCTGATATAATATCTCACACGATAAATGAGTCATAACTCTATATTCAGACTCTGTACTAGATTTGGACACGACATGTTGGTTCTTACTTGTCCATGAGACGTAGTTTCCTCTAATGAAGACACAATAACCATTAGTTGATCTTCGATCAATTTAAAACCTGTCCAATCGACATTGGAGAAGCAATCAAAATGAGTATGTCCATGATTTGTATATAAAATCCCTAGTCTAGGAGCTCCTTCAACAAGCAACCCTATGATAAATGATAGGAGAAGACATAAATTGACTTACAACACTAATATAATATGCAATATCAAAGTGAATTACAATGAGATAATTTGATTTTCCAACCAATCTCTTACATTTCTCTGGATCTTCAAACAATTCTCCATCTTTGGTGAGTTGTAGATTAGGGATCATTGGAGCACTAAATGGCTTAGCCTCCATCTTTCCAGTCTAGTTAGCAAATCAAGTAAATACTTCCTTTTTGATAAGAAAATGTCTTTTCTGCTTCTTGTCACTTCTACCCTTGAAAGATATTTCAAAGCCACTGAATTTTTAGTATGCAATTGACTGTGAAAGAAGGATTTCAAGAATGACATGCCCGTATTATCACTTTTAGTACTAACAATATCATTTATATACATAACAAGGAGAATGATAATGTAGAATGTTTATAGAACACCAAGTAATCATAATTACTCTTATTTATGCCAAAAAATTTTATTGCCTAACTAAAATTTCCAAATCAAGTACTAGGACTTTGTTTTAAATCATATATGGAATTTTGAAGATGATAAACTTTCTTGTTCTCCCTCTGAGCAACAAATTTAGATGTTTGCTGCATATACACTTCCTTTAGGAGGTTGTCATATAAGAAAGCATTCTTCATGTCTAATTGATGTAATCATGAACAACTTCCACAGAAATAAATAGATGAATAGAGGTCATTTTAGCAACATAAAAGAAATTATCAAAATAATCCATACCATGGGTCTAAGCATAGCCTTTTATTATAAGTGGTGTTTTAAGTTAAGAAATAAATCCATCGAAGTTGATTTTAACAAAAAAAAACACCCATTTATATTCAATGACCTTCTTTCCAATAGGTAAGTTCCCTAAGTCCCATATACTATTAGCATCCGAAGCATTCATCTCCTTTATCATAGCATTACACCAACTAGGATGAGATAAAGCTTCATGAACAATTTTGAGGAGGGTCACAGAATCGAGTGAGACAGCAAAGGAATAACAAGAGTAAGATAAATGATCATAAGAAACAAAAAGGAAGTAGGATAAGTGTATTGATGTTTACCTTTACAAAGAGCAATTGAAAGTTTTGGATCATGTGGTGT
>JANVCQ010000001.1:3507481-3526766 GCA_025531925.1 Erythroxylum plowmanianum
GCTGCGTACTATCGGACCTCCCCAGACCCTGCTTCATTGCGGGATTTCAGACTGGGTGATGATGATGATGATGATGAGAGTACCTTGGAGATAACCTTGTAAACAGTGTTATAAAAGGACATAGGCCGAAATATTGATTAATTTAGGGAAATGTGTGATGAAAGTGTTGTTGATCTCCTTTAGAAGCTTGCCATTATTGGAAAACTCCAACATAGCATTAACCAACATTTCATTAGTAATATGCCAAGTTTTGACTAAAAAGTTGGTATTGAAACCATAAAGACTAGGGCTTTCTTAGGATGGATTGATTTAAAAGCATGACTGATTTCCTAAATGGAAACAGGTGCACAACAAATGTTGATTTCATAAGAAGAAATTTAATCTTGAACAATTTTACTGATGAGCCTAGGAGAGGATTAGGAACTTAGGTAAGAACCTAGCATATTGGAGAAATAGTTTTCAGCTGCTTTGATGATTAAAGACTCTGAGTCCATATTGGAGTTCAAATGTCTGATGGATACGCTCTTGTTTGAAGCTTTTGTAGAAGAAATTGCCTTATAGAAAAAGTTTGAGTTCGTATCACCATGCTTCAACCAATTCACCCAGGATCTTTGCTTCAAAAGTGAATTATAGAACTTCAAAGCTTGTGATAAAGCATGAAAGGAATGTCTCTCCTTTTTAGTAAGAAAAATAGGAGAAGGATTACAATAGATGGCTGATTGAGCTTGTTCAAGAGTAGCTTTAGTAGTAGATACTAAATGATATGTGTTACCAATGTTTTTCTTGTAGAACAATTTGATTGCTTCTTTGATGGAGTAAAGTTTCCTCATAAGGATGAGTTATTTTGAATCACAACATAATATGTTAGAACTTTTCTCCACCACATTAGGAAAACCTACAACATCAAAGAGAAAATTATTAAATCTGAATGGAGAGTGAAATAACTTAAGAGGGTTTATATGTGCTAGAATGGGAGAGTGACTAAAGAGTGTGGTGTTTAGGAATAGAGCTTGGAAATATGGGAAAGTATTGGACAAGCATTTGTCAAGCTTTCTTTTGATAAAAGATTACCCTAATTGTTGGTTGTTCCAATTGAAGAAGTTACCATCATAAGGTAAGTCGGAAACTTGGATATCTTTAAGACATCTTTTAAACTCTTTATTCTAATGTTTATAAGCAAAGATACCTTCAGATTTAAAAAAAAGAAGTAGTGGCATTAACATCACCAAAAATGAGCGAAGGAGTTTGAATATGAGGTGTAAGATCTCTGAGATTATTCCAGAGGGAAATTCTCTGAAAGGAGTAGTTGAAAGAATAGATGTAGGAGACATAAATGATGGTTTTAGGCTCTAATAGATGAACTTTAAGATGGATCATTTGAGATGAAACCTTGTGATTAAGTATTGCAATTTTTACAGGATCATAGACCAGAAAATTATGTCACTATCATGCTCTTCATAATTGTGTAACAACTTCTAGCCCTCAGGTGAGAACTAGAGAATGTCACATTTTTCTTACTTAATTTGAGACTCTAAAATGCCAAGCATATAAGGCTTATTTTCCAAAATGAAATCTCTTAATAAAAAATTTCTTTTCAGGGGAATTAAGACCCTTAATATTCCCAGCTGAAACAATCATAGGACTTGGCCGAGAGAAGGCCTTTTCCTTTTACTAGATCTTCTTTTATTAGCAAAAGTAAAATCAACATCCACATTACCACATTCTACAAGTGAGGTTGCTTTGCTAGGAGTTGAGAAGGGAGTGTCATTGCCATTTGTCAAGATTGTGGGTTATTCTAGAATTTTAGAGGGAGGACAATCAGATACTTCTATTGTAATATCTTCTAAATTTGGACATGAAATTGGCAATGAATTAGGAAGCAAAAGACTAGCATTTTTATCTTAATCTATGTTTGAATATGGGATTAGGATATTGTCAATGCCATCAAGATCTTGAGAAAAACTAGAGTTGAAGATCCTTCCAGTATCTTTCTAGATTTTAGTTGTAGGTGTAGATGGGGGCTTCCAAGTATATGTCACTTTGACAACATCTTCTACAAGTTCCATACTGTCAATGAATCTAAATAAGGGAATTTCTTTATGCAAGTGAACCATAGAATTAACTACCACACAAATTCAAGAAAATTTGAATATGCTAGTTTGAGTTATGGCCTGATCCATACATATTGGTTTACCAACAAAGCTAGCTAAATGACTCAAGCCAGTGGCTATCCAATACTCAAGGCGAATTCCATGGATACATGGACATAAAGGTATGTTCGAATGCTTGAGTTCTTGATAATACATCCCTGGTCTCCAATTCTGAAGGGGAAGAGGTTTATTGCAAATATGTCATGGTCCATATTCAGGAACCTTTCTAGCATCAACCTTGTTTTGGAATATAAACAAAAATGTATCCTAATTATTGATGAGAATCTCTTTGAACCTCATATATTTCTAATTGTTTAAGGCCCATGATTTCATAACAGGAAAGGAGACTCTCTTGTCTAGAAAAAAATTCAAAATGGCATTCCATAGTTTAACACCTGCTTTAAGAGCTTTTATAAGGATGCAACTATAGGAATGTTGGACTTCCTAGGGGGTAGATAAGAAAACTTGATATCAGGGTTGGCATCGCTAAGCACCTAGGTCCAAGATCTCTTAAGAGGAGGTGTAATGTTGGTTTTTGGAGGGATGTTAGGAATAACAGTAGAGAATGGAGATTTAGGATCAAGAGGGCTGATTAGAGAGGAAGGAGGACATATCGATTTGTAGCACTCTTTAGGAAGAAACTTGATTTGTTTCAGGGGTAAAGAAGGGATGACAATTGACAAACATTGCTCAAGGCTAACAGACTTACCTACCACTAACATATTAACAATCAAAAGAAAGAGTTGTCAATGACTAGAAGCTAAAAATAAAAGGATATAGTTGGAGGGAAAAGTAGAATTATTGAGTACCCTTGAAGTGGAGGTGAGAGGTATGGAGGATGAGAGAAGTCAAGAAATAGGAAAAAGAAATAAGACAACGAAGAAAGAGCTGGGAGAAAGTTGAAATAAGCTCGAGATCAATGGAGGAAAGATTAAAAACAAACTAGGTGAAAAGCGGAACCAGCAGCAAGAAGGATGAAAACCAAAGAAGAGAGAAGTGGAACACTCTCACACTAGCCATTTGTCTATAAATCATTTTATTTTTCATCTTTATTATAAATATTAATCAAATATTTTCAATTTTTAGTAATAACAATAACAAAACAAAAAGCGTAAACCATAATAGAAAGTAAAATTAAATGTCATTTAATACAAAACTAAAAATTAAAATTTTATTATAAATTGTTTTCTTTATTTTAATATTTATGTTTTATTAAACAAATATAAGTAATTTTATGATAAGTTATTGTAAGGCCCCAAATTATACCCTAGTTGAAATGTTACATGTTCATGAAATTACATATGTTATAGGTGTTAAAATTGTGACATGATTGTAAGTTGTATATGTTTTGAATTTTGGTTTAATGGAGCTTACTTAGTGATTTGGAATTAATTGGTATCATTAGGAAATTGAGGTATTAAAATGTACATTTGGACTAGGAAAATGCCAAGTGTCAAGACAAGTTGGTTCATAAAAAATTGGATGACTAAGCCTATGACTTAGTGACATTTGGCATAGCTAATGCATTAACATTTGGCGGCATTAGTTGAGTGACAAGTGGCCTAATTGAGTGGTGGCATTTGGAAGCATGATAAGAAGACAAGTGGCTCACTCCTATGTTTTCCATGTAGGTCACCCCATGAAAGGACATGTGTCCCTTCAAAGTTAGGACACCTTACAAAGCAAGAGCTGAATCACTCCAGCTCATTTGGTGTTTCTACTACCTTCTCACTACTCTCACCACTGAAACCTCTCAATCCCTCTCAACTTCTAGAATTTTTGTTTAATTTTGGATCATCTTCACTTGGAATCTTTGTAAGTTACTACATTAAGAAATAGGTTTTGCTTTTTTGTGCTATTGTCTTATTAATGCTGAAATTTGCACCTTGATCTTAGATGTGCATTGATTGCTTGGAAAGACTGGAATAGTTGGTTCTTTGAAGTTAAGAAGGTAAAGGAATGCTAAACTTGATCGCATGCTATAATATGAATTATTTGATGCTTGAATTGGATAGAATATGTATTGAATTGATGACAAATTGAGGTCTGGAATATGATGCTTGTTTGATAGCTTTCGCTTTGGATGTTGATACTTGAAAGACCATGGATTGTGAGATGCTTCATGAATGATTTTTGTTGGTTTGGACATAAATTTTATGAGGTATTGAAGCATGAATAAGGTAGGACTTTGGTGAAGGTGTGTCGAATGGAAGTGAAGAAGTTAAGTTTTAGAAACAAACTAAAGATTGTGGGTGAGTTAACCTTTGGTTCACTCATCCCATGATTCTGGGATTTTTTAAGGAACATTCCTACAGTCGTGTGAAATGATTAGGAAGGTGAAAAACTTGGTTTTGTGAAATTGTTGAACTATATAAGGTTAGGTCATTTTATTTGGTACATTGGGACTTAATTGGACTTGTTTAAGGTGTGAAATGAACTTAAATTGAGGTTAGATTAATTGATTAAAAGTTAATTTAGTTATGGATTGTTAATTGAGGTAATCAATTAAGGAATGTGTGGTTAGTAAATAATATGTCAAATGTTGAAATGTATGGTGTGTTCAAGGATGAATGTGTCTTTATGAACACAAATGTGTTTCAAAAGGCTTATATGATGAGAATTAAATATAAATGTTTGTGAAATGGAAATTTGTGTGATTATATGTAATGTGTAAATACATAATGCATTTATTGGTACATTATTGCAAATGTTTATGTTCATGAGGTATGTTAAATTGTAGGATGTGAAAGAATATGTTAAATTTGAGAAAAATAGAATAAAGATATATGTTATTCACTACATCTTTTTCAAGTGATTCTGAAATCTAAAATGTTTTGTTTTAAAACTACCAAGTCCTAGTCTTAGGTAAATAGGCATGCTTAGAAGGGTTTGTAGTTGCTTCTGTAACTAGACACTAAGGTGTCCTCTCTAACTAGACACTTCGATGTCTTCTCTACAGGTGTCTTTTGATTTTAGAAACTTCTGTGTCTTTTGTTTCATAGACTTAAGTCTCTTCTGTTTCAGATACCAAACATGGGTATCTTCTATTCTATTTCAAACCGTAAAGCTAACTTGTTTTGTATTCTCTTACATGCTCAATTATGATATAATCAAGCTCAGTTCTGAAATAACTAAGTTCTGTTCTGATATAATCAAATACTGTTTTGATACAGTCAAGTTCTATTCTAATACTTTAAAGTTCTATTATGATATTATGGTATTTTGTTCTGATACTTATAAGTTTTACTTTGAAGCCAATAGATCCTGTTTTGATATGTTATATTATGTTTTGAGATACATATTATTTAGATTGTGCTTTAATATGAACAATTAAAAATTGCTTGAGATGTGATATGATTCTATGAATGTTAGACGATTGTTAGAAACAATCGCCAATTTATATCTTGTTTAGTTATTTTCCCACTAAGCTTTACGGTTTTACCTCCGTGTAGGTTTTGATAAGAAAGTTTAAAGAATGGGATATAGACAACCACAGTGGTGAAGGAGATTGTGTTTTGTTTTGGAAATGTTCGGTTTGTTTTTTAGTTGTATTTAATGTAATGAGACATATTGAAATTTGTATTTTGTTTGATGGTTTGTAATAACTTTAATATAGGTTGGATTTGGATTTAAGGCTTGTATGTAATAAGTACCATGCGTATGTTATATTCTGAATATGACCCAACTTATGAAATGAAATATATGTTACTTGAGTTTCTGTAAATGCTTTAGCATGTTTTAGATTGTTTCAGTACTGTCTTGTGTGGCATTTGCATATCCTCCTAAGGGGTATGTGGGTGTTAAATTTATTATTACTCGAATATTAAATTTTTATTTAAAATATGTACATTTATTTTTATTTTATTTATAGCAGTTCCTTATCAATTATTATAAGGATGTTATATCAAATTCATAGTATAATTTTATGTTTACATAAATCTTGATTTTACAAAGTTAAATAACACTTTAAATTTTTTAATATTCTTTATTTTTACGAGGAAAGTTAAAAAATAACTTTCAAATAAATATATATTTTTATAGAGCTTATCTTATAATAAACCTTGATTTATTTATAAAAGTTTTGATAAATTTTAATTAAGTAAATTATTTATTTACATATTGATATGTATGAAGGTGTTAAAACTAAATTAAGGACGACAGAATGAGATACAAAACTATCAATATTAGGCTATGTAAAGGATCTTTGTTAAGTTACTTCCTGTTTGCAATAGTTAGGAATGCGCTAACCAAGAATATTCAAAGAGATGTGCCTTAATATATGTTGTATGTTGATAACATTATTTTAGTAAATGAAACAAAAGAGGGTGTTAATGTCAACCTAGAACTTTGGAAGGACACATTAGAGTCTAAAGGCTATATATTGAGTAAGACTATGATTGAGAGAGTGTAATTTTTTAGATGGTAGAGCTACATCTAATGTGGAGATCAAGATTGGTACATAAGTTATATCACAAAAAGATTGTTTTATGTACCTTAAAACCATCATCCGAAGCAATGGCAAGATAGATGATGACATAGTTCATTGTAATCAAATTAGGGTGGCTTAAATGAAAGGGTACCTCAGGAGTTTGATGTGAAAAGAAGATACCACTCAAGCTAAAAGATAAATTTTACTATTTAACAATTAGATCAACCATGATCTATAGGACGGAGTGTTGTCCTATCAAATAGGGGTATAATCGAAAGTTAATGGTAGCAGAGATGAGGATGCTTTGTTGCTATTTAACAATTAGATCAACCATGATCTATAGGACGGAGTGTTGTCCTATCAAATAGGGGTATAATCGAAAGTTAATGGTAGCAGAGATGAGGATGCTTTGTTGGATGTGTAACCTTACAAGAAGATAATGTAGTGACAAGAGACAAGTTAAGGGTAGCTAATATTGATAGTAAATTAAGGAAGACAAAGCTTAAATAATTTGGACATGTTCAAAGAAGACATCTTGATGCCCTATTAAGAAGATATAAAAAGATTGTACTTAGGGATTGTAAGAGAAAAAGAGGAAAACATAAGAAGAATTAAGGAGAGATGATCACAAATGATATGACTGTACTAGAGCTTACTAAGAACTTAGCCGTCAATAAGAAACTTTAGTGACCTAGGATTCAAGTAGAGACTACACAGAGAAATCCTTCTCTTTTCATAGGTCATTTGAACATTTTCCTTCGATTCTTGTGTCTTTTGTTTAGCATAAATGCTTTACTTGTAATACTTATTTATTTTCTTTCTTGTTTGTTTATTTAATTACTTATGTTTAGCTTCAATTTGATTTTGATTATCATTTTACTTTTATGCAATTATTTGTTTAAGTATTTAGCTATTATTTTCTTCGAATCGTTTTCAAAACCTATTTTTTGTTGGTTTATTGAAAATAAATTTTTTATTAGCTAAAGGTAAGATCACGTACTTTCTAGATCTCCCTCGACTTTGCATCTTAGCAAGATTCCTACTGAGACATTGTTTCATATGTAAATATAAGTTTATGTATAAATAAAGTTAAGAATCTAATTAGAAGAATTTACCTTTTTATATATTTAAAAGAGTATTCTTAATAAGTTATAACTATTTTACTTTTAAATTTCTCGTCAATTTCTTTTGTTGTACCACTCTTGAAAATTTTATTTCCTTTTGTTAATATTTAATTGGTACAAATACTAATAATAATCTAATAATAAATGTAATGTGGAGATAAGAAAATTTTTTATATTGTCTTCAATTATAAAGATGACTTTTTCTAGATGAAATGAAAATTAGATTCATATAATAGGAGAAAAGTTTCTCATCTTTTATCCTGAAAGATATGTAGCAACGAAGTAGGGGTTAAGTGAAACAAAATTCACTAGGTAAAGATGTAGAAATACCTCATTCTTTCGTATTTTGGACATAGAATAATATGTTACTGCAAAAACATAGAAGAATTGAAATTTTAGATCAAAGCACAATCTACCTTTATGTAATTCTTATTGAAGCATATTCTCCGGGCTGGTTATAAGGCGATTGATTTCAAAAAGGACTCTCCATTCATTAAATAAAAGATGGAGACGATCACCAAGATTTTTGGATCCGTGTCGAACTTGTTTTAAGATCTCAAGTCCAATCATGAAAAGTTTAAAAATATTATACTATAAATTTAAAAGATCTAATTTAAAAAATATAATACACTTACCACAATGTATAAATGTACAAAATAATTATGACAACCACTGAAAATACAAAGATAACATTTGAAGTCAATTTCATTTTGTATTTTTTATTTTTATGTTACATTTTTAATTATTATATTGAAAATTAAATATTTGCACTTTTAAAATTAATCTTTTACTATATATATAGAAAATAATTATAATAAATAAATAATGTTTAAATATATTTAATAAATATGATATTTTATTATAAATACATATGCAAGTAATTTTACAGCATACTTTAGTTTTTATAATATATGCCAACTTTTAATAAAATAATAGTTTCTTTTACCATTTTATATTACACATGTATAATATACATGATAAAATTTACTTCTATATTCTTTTAAGATTAATCATTTTTAAAATTTTATAAACAAAAAATAATTTTATATTGAAAGTGTGTTTGAATTCAAATTCATATCCTAAAATACATATTATTTTTATTTTTATATTTTATGTTAATTTTTTATAGTAGTTTAGTATTTTACTAGTTTAAAACTTAATTCTCTTTTAAGTTTTACCATATAAAACAATCATAATAACTTTCTTACAATAACTTTTTTTTTTCACTAAATCTTTGTACGTTACACTGGAAGGTAACTTTTGATTATATACGGAGTTTAGTTTACCAGATTCCGTACAGTAAGTTGGTACATATACCCGTCTGACTTGCCCATTTTGAGTTTTATACTGAGCTCTAGGGTTTTAAAGGGTTTCTGTGTGCTACCGGAAGAGTCCATTGGGCAAAGGCATGGATAGGTACACAAGAGTGGAGAAACCGAAGCCAGAGTCGCGGATAAACGAGAACGAGATACGAATCACCTCTGCTGGTCCTATCAGAAACTATATCAGCTATGCAACCTCTCTTCTTCAGGTCTGTAGACGCTTGTATGCTACTCGTATTGAATAAGTGATAGAGTTTACTGTAGAGGCTTGGTCTACCTCATTTTTTTGGGTGGTTTTATTATTTGTTGTTTCAATGATATGTTTGTGTTGAACTTTTTTGGAGGATTTAGTTTGCACCATTTTTTTTAAAGGCTAACTACTTGCTCTTTCCTTTCTTCTGTTTGGTTATATATATTTTTAGGTTTCGATAATGTCTAAACTGATGATCGAAACAACCTGTGGATTGCGTTTTATAGCTTTGTAAAGTAGTTTATGTGTAGGGTTTGCTGGAGCACCAAATGGAATGTCAGAGATAGTCTTGGACATGAAAATTGAAGCATTTAAATGTAGATTTGGAGATAAAAAATGAAGCGTTTAAATGCATTTGGTTGTCTGCATTAGTTGTGATTGATAATCTCGTTTCTTTGCAACATATTGTATAAGGTGAGACTGAACTTAATGGTCACTATTACTTTTTAGTTGATAAACTACTATTAAGATTGTTAAAACGTTTGCTTGGTTGATAATGACTACAAAGATTTTTTGTTTAATGTTTATGTACCTCCTCTTCTTTTGATTTGATGACTTTAGTAAACCATAACTATGTATTTTACTGATGTAAAAGTTTCTTTTTTTGCATGCCAATGTCTGTTTGTAATATATGTAGGAGAAACATGTGAAAGAGATAGTCTTGAAAGCAATGGGACAAGCTATCAGCAAAACGGTTTCTATTGCAGAGAGTATAAAGGTTGATATGGATTTCAAACAGTTTTGTTAATACTAGTCTCGTTCTCTCTATCTCTCTGTATATATATTTGTTTTTCTACACACATAGCAACACCCACGTGCAGAGAGCATTACCCTTTGCATACATTCTGTCTTTCATAAGGCTGAGATTTACAATCCCGTTATGGAATCCATACAGAGGAGAAATCCCCGTTTGCATCAAGATACTGCAATCAGTTCAGTAAGCATAACCGATGTTTGGGAACCCATTGAAGAGGGACTTGTACCGTAAGTTCAAATAATTGTTGTGTAGAGTCTAACATTTTTATATATTTCTGTTATCTTGATATCTTGGCATTATCTTCTGATCCAGGGTGGAGCAGACTCGCCAAGTCTCCATGATTACTATCACACTCTCTTTCAGAGAGCTAAACAAGAAGTCTCCTGGGTAAGCTAATTCATATATATATATATATATGTATATCTATATATATATATTTTGGCAAATTGAAGTGTAGGAGGCCAGCACATAAGACAGTAATAGTGTTCTCTCATTTTGTTTTTCAATTCCTTGGTTTCCTGAATTGTAATTGTTATATAACATGTGATGATGATTGATAATTTTTGTAACATACTTCTCTTCCATCAATTATAGATTATTGATCTGTCAGTAACCTTTGGAGCTTGCTGCGTACTGAGATGATAAGTGCTTTGACATTAACATTATTAATGTGATTTGAATCATTGTTTCCCAGATACCAAGCTCCATCTTTTGTGGAACAACCAAAGCCACAGTATCAACCCCAGCAACAACCAAGACAAGCACGCAACCCTTACAATACTGTTTATGAAGGTGACTGGGATGGCTAGATAATCTGCTGTTGAAAAGTTTCATTTGGTTCTTAATCAATTTTTACTTCTTGTTAGATTCATATGGCCAAGGAAGAGGTCGTGGTAGAGGGAGAGGTCGAAGTTGGGGTGGTAGGGGTGTATATGGCTATGGAAATTATCTAGGTAAGAATTATAAACACTGGGCCTTGAAGGATTACGGACTCTATTTCCCTTCAACACCTCACTCCTCGCCCTCCTATGTTTCTCTAGCCATTGACTTTTGTTATTTATTCAAGGCAATTAACCTACTTGGTACATGCAATGTTTACTATTAGATAATGGAGTGTATTCAAACTGGGGTCGTGGTGGTGGGAGAGGCAGAAGTTGGGGTCATCGTGGTAAGTTTACCCTGCTTCCAAATTTCGCATTGAAACATACTACTGTCTGGGGATACCTGTGACTTGATTATTATACTAGTTCTCATGAATGTTTGTGGTTATGCTATTGTTCTTCAGGTACTGGATATGAAAGAGGAAGAGGTGGAGGAGTAAGAGGATATGGCCGCAGCCGTGGAAGAATGGGTGGCCGCTCAAGGGGTGATGGCAGACAGTCTTAATGGATAGGTTTTCTCTTTTTGCTTTAGCTAAATGCTTGCCTTGGCCAGAGGGCTGAATTTTATCATAATACTGTTATAAATGGCGTGAAATGTGGCTTATGATGTCAGCAGTTGGTTTCCTATTTAGTTTTCTTCGTCATCATGTGGATGGGCAAGGTTGTTCTATTGGTTCCTTTTTGCATTTAGCCAAATAGCAAGGGGAGATTTATGATTATTGTAATTTTACCCTTTGAGGTTTTGATTATTATGTCCATAGTTAATTATTTTGTTATATATACCCTTATTGGATCAAATGCATCCCTATTTCCGTTTAACAATAGAAATTTAATTCTATTGGGAGGCGATGCCCAACCCTTCGTTTCTTTGGTTTGGATTATTCAGTAATATAAGCTGAGTTGGATAACTTAAAGTCTTTGTAAATACCAGTGCAGATGATGTGATGCCAAAAAAAGTTTTTAAAGAGCGTGCAAATTGAGGCCGAGTGGCATTGCTATAGACATGTAGACATAAGAGACCTTGAAATTGTGCCAATTTGGAGGTGTGGTGGCCTTTTGTAATTTTATGGGGTTGGAACCTGGAAAACCCGTGCCGCAATGTCGGGCTACCGAGAGCACCCTGAGCTTCCCGTCTCACTGTTCAAATTCATGTTTCATGCCGATGGGGGGCTTTGGCGTTTGAGAATCGTTAAGAGCAATTATCTTATGTTTAGGAAGCGATTATTTCATCTTATTTTGCCTTTGTTTTTCTTGGAAATTTTGAAAACTGAAGAGGAAAATGATTCAAAATTGAATTGTGCAGCCAATTGTTTCTTTCCTAAATTCAATTAAAATTTATGTTTTATTTTAGCAGTTTGTAAATTTAAATTTATAATTCTACGCATTAAGTCAGAAACGTATGCTTAAATTTAAGGTTGATGACTCTTAGGCTTAAATTTAAGGTTGATGACTCTTAGTCTTGAATTAAAAATATAGATAAATTGAATTTTCTTTAAAGATAAGCGTTACAGGTATAATTAACATCTTATGCTCAGTGATCGTTGTTTTCTAATGACTTCATACCTTTCATTGCTTTAGAGGTTGAATAGCAGTTGGAATAAATTAAATGATAAACTTTGGTGTTTGGAACCCTTTTATATTTTAATTTTTACAAAGTCGACTCTTAAATTTAAAAAAAAAGTTACCTAAAAACATCACATGCCTTATTTATAAACTATTTTTTAAAATTGTTTTTTAATGAGAAGACGAAAAGAACTCTCGCTTATGTACCACCGTAAGGCCTCATGTAGAGTCGGCACAAGTTCCCCAATGATCCAAATTAACGTTTGGAAGCCTTGAAAGAGATCCTCTTTGATTGCGTCATTTGCACACTGAGGCATAGACACGTGTAGAAACGCAGCTTGAATAATATATTAAGTAAAATCCATAATTGTATTGTCGTAGTCTTCAAAATGGAATATTCTTCTTAGGCAATCCCCTCTGACTATCAAAGAAGTAGCAGTAGTAGTAGGATTACGTGATGTTTTCTTTGCTTGAATATTACCATTGCCATGCGACCAGACTGTGGCTTGAGACTATCAACAATAAACTGGCGCCATTAAACTGCTATTCAAGATGGTGTAATTCCTTTTTGGTTTTAATTTATTGCAATTTATTATTTACTTTTTTCTTTAAAAAACAATTTGATACCAGATGAAAATTTTGTGGAATATAAGATTCTGAACTTGGTTGGTGAAGAGTCTAACGCTTGGGAAAATGAATAAGTGAATTTTATATCATAACTCTACATTTTTGTTCAATCCCTTGCTATAATAATATCTCGAGGCTTGCAACGATAACTCGGTATATCTACTATACAACCATTAACTAAAATATGTCCATGATTAACTAGTTAGTGGGAACTAGGAATTACCTAATCGAAAAAGTATTTTATCTAAATGCATTTCAAGTAATTATAGTAAAACCTATCCTATTGATCCTTTGCCCTACGTCAATTCAAACGTATTTAAGTAATTGTCATTCTCTTCTTCTTTTTCTTCTTCTAACAAATAGCTTTGAGAATTAAGTAATAAATGACTTAGGAATTTAGTGACATGTGGCAGCCAAAGAAGGAGGACATATGTCTTGCTTATTTATATGACAAGTGTCTTTAATGGAAGAACACTCCTCCTACAACATGTGACCAACACTTTAGCTCCTTTGTAATGTTTATGTTGTACTCTATCCTTCTCCTCCCTCTTACTGTCGAAATCCACACCTCACCCACACCTTTGGATTTTTGCTCTAATTCTATACATTACCTGTAGTGCCCCACTCTCACAGGACACGTACTCGACATCCTGTATGATATTTTAGTATATATCCCACAAGGGTGACATGCTAGAACAATCACAACCCTAATTTAATCATGCCATCATCATCATTTAAAAGATAAATATCACACTATTTGAAAACCCAAAAATTCCTCATTTTATTTCATAAAAATTGAATATGTACATTGTAACACCCCCTTGCCCCAGGATACATATTGGGATGCCTGGAGGTCATTCCGGTATATATCCTATGATAAGGACGAGCTATGTTCGATCATTACACTCACTTCAAATGGCATCGTATCATTTATCACTTCTAAAACATCAATAGAAATTCACAATATTTTTAAAGCCAACTTTTTCCTCATTTCATTTCTCAAATCAAAAGTCTACATTGTGTCTTTCATCGTTTTCTTCATGTACATTCACAAACCTAGTACAAAAGTACTACATGAAAGAGGAAAATATATCAAATCTATTTAAGCCATCCAAAAATTTCAACTAACCAACCTTTGAGCCATAACTTCTCTTGTTAAAACACAATCTACACAACAGTGGAGCCTCTCAATAGTTAGGGTCGTCTCTCGGTCCTGAAAAGACAACGTTACAATTTTGGTGAGTTTTACGAACTCAATAAGGTAACCATTATTGATGGTTCACTCAATTCATGCAACACATCAATTCATATAACAATTATTTCACAATTTTGCAATTCAAATAAGTATTACATTTTCACTTAAGCAGAAGAAAATTATGCATTTCAATCAATCAACTTACATAACCAAATGCATATGAAATGATCATGAGACTCTTTTCCAATTGTTACGTTGTTGTGACTGAGTGCCCGAACTGTCCCATATCTATTTTAGATATCGGGCTCATTAATAATTGTCCCTTATCCATGAAGGATACATGGTTCATTATACGTTGAGCTTGAGGCTCTGAAACATTTTGGAGCTCGAGGCTCATTTCCAAACATTGAGCTTTAAACTCTGATCGTTGGCTACTCTAGTCACAACTTCCATTATCTGACTTTGCATGCATGCATGGAATGCACGTAACACGATCATTCACTTGATAAAACACATGGGTCTGCACATTCACATTCAAGCAGCATTTCAATATCTCAACCCCCATCGCACAATCATCGGATCTTCTGTCCGGAATCCAAAATCAAATCTCATTCATTCATTACTCAAATCACAATTATAAACAAACAATAATTGAGAGAAACTGTCTAGGTTACTCACAAGTTTCGCCCGAAACTAATGCCTGGAAGATTCGGCAACGTCTGGAGGCTGACGTTCTAGTTGCTTCTTTATAACAAATAATATACACAATATCGCAATTTCTTCAATCATAAGTATCCAATGTTGCACGTGTATGAAATAACTTATGTACAATACATGTTCATGACAATCCCGGGTATCGTTTCCTTATTTCGATCACATTATCAGTCCTATATCTGAAACTCATCTAAGTATGATTTATGCTTAGGTTTATGCCTCACTAAAGTCATCGAAATCAAAATTCATTACTCATTTGGAATCATATAGATCCAGACATAATAGAAACACTGAAGTATGTTCAGTGGAATGACCCCAGTTCATATAATGTAAGGGCGCACTAATCGTACCCGTTCTACGTTTCTCACTCAATCTTTCTTAATTTATTTCAAATGGCTATGATTTTTAGGTAGAGAAGTAGGGTAATGTCTTACGAGTCTAATGATTCAAGAAGCAATTCATTTGGACTCCTATAGAAGAAGTTATGGCCAGAAGAAGAAAGACAGAAGAAGTAAAAATCTAGAAGAAGTAAAACACAAAAGAAACAAAACCCAGAAGGAACAAAACCCAGAAGGAACGAAACACAGAAGGAAGAAAACTCAGAAGAAGCGAAACTCAGAAGGAACCAAAACACAGAAGGAATAAAACATAGAAGGAAGAAAACTTAGAAGAAAAAAAAACTCAGAAGGAACCAAAGCACAGAAGGAATAAAACTCAGAAGAAGCGAAACTCAGAAGGAACCAAAACACAGAAGGAATAAAACACAGAAGAAGAAAACTCAGAAGAAGTGAAACTCAGAAAGAACCAAAACACAGAAGGAATAAACACAGAAGAAGATGACGTCATCATAGAAGAAGCAAAACTAAGAAGAAGCAAAACTCAGATGATATAAAATACAGAAGAAGATGGCGTCATCAAAGAATGAACTTAGACATATAGCTTAACCTTTCAACTCTTAGAAACAGTAACCTACATCTAGCAAAGTACATAAACCTAAGTGACATTTGTTACTTTTCAAAAATCTAAGCTCTAACTTAGTTTCTTTTGAAACTAACTCCCTTAACTCTCATCTTTACAATCCAACTATCTCCGATTCTTCATTTAATGTTTTTTTCCTATTTTTTATACTTTTCCAAGATCTATGCCTACATTTGCCAAAATTCACAAATACAATACTCTTACTGTCAAATAAAATTTTAAACATAAATAAATTCAAAATTCTCAAAGTAGTCAAAAATCACAATTCAATATAATTATACCGAGAATTATTCATGAATGCATGTATAATTATTTTCAAGTGCAACAACTTTCCTATTCACATGTATGTGTATGTCACATTATGCATGAGTATGCACAGCATTTCTAAACTCTCATTGATCACTCATATTTATTATTCTAACCTTTCCATAAGTAATGGGGTGTTACATACATTGTAGCTTTACAAAACATCCATATAAGTACATTATCAAAGCTAATCAGAGTTTACATCTCTGTATACCTAACATGCTACATACATGAGGAATTATACAAAAATTATATCTAAATCCTTCAGTCTTAGCTATCCGAACTTTGAGCCTTTTCTTCTTTCCAAAAGTACAAAAATTATACTTCTTCTAGAGTCTCTGTATCACTATTATCCTCTCTTAATACATGAAATGTCAAGATTGCAATTTTGGTGAGTTTTGCGAACTCAGTGAGTTAACCATCATCGATGGTTCACTCATATCACATAACACAAATAGTTTATGTAATCACATAATTCACGTCATTTTACTAATAATGATATAGCATTACATATCACTTTGATCATATATTTCACATTTCATGTTTAACACAATTCAACAATATATTTCAATCATTCAAACATATATATTAAATGTATCTGAAATGCTTATGTGATCACTTTTATTTATTATTATCATGATCGAGTGCCTTTTTATTGACCCATATTCCTTGTGGATACTCGACTTTTTCAAGTATTGTCCTATATCCCTTAGTGGATGCTGGGTACAATTACAACTGAGTTAGAGGATCTTATCACATTCTGAGCTTTAAGCTCTTTTTTTTATGAGGCTACTCTGGTCATAATAGTATTTATATTGTCATGCATTTATGTAATAAAATGCATCACATTCACATATTTTCAATCATTCACTTGATTGAGTTTCAAATTCACATTCTCATTTATCATCAGACCTTAGTTTGGCACTCAACATGTACGTTGAAAATTATTTATTTCATCAAATTCACATACAAGGAACACTTCCAATATCTTATTCATGCATCAAACGCCTCGAATATTCAACGTCTGGAATCAACATAATCACATTCAATAATAATTCAATACAAAATTTAAAACAAACAATTATTCAAGTGAGACCATCTAGGTTACTCACAATTTGCTCTAAAAAGTTATTGCCTTAAAGTCCCGGCAACGTCTAGATGTTGTTGCTCTATTTGCCCTTCTATATCATGCAACACATACACATTTACACACATCATAACTTTGTACAATTATATAAGTACTCATTTACATATTTATACATGGATTATGTACAATGCATGTTTAATGACAATCTCAAGTATATTTCCGTTATTCACATCTTATGATCATCCATGCTTCAAAGCTCATATATGTTTAATTTGGACTTAGATTTACACATCAATAATACAAACTTGTTCTAAGTTCATCACTCAATCAAGCAGTAAGGTTTATGGCTCAATACACTTGATTATTATAATATCATCAATCAGTCATTCACCAATGTTATTCCATGTTGGGCACCTCGCCCTCACAAGACACGTGCCCGATGTCCTATGTGACATCTGAACATGCATCCCACAAGGGTGGCGTGCTCACACCAGTCAGTCACCAAAAATCACAAATTGACTTCATCAAAATAATTGTAGCTCTATGTCTCTAGTTTATTTTCAAACAAGAACCATCTCATTCGGAGCTCTATAGATCAAGATATGATTAAAAAACCAAAGTATGTTCATAACCAATTCATGCTCTTCCAACCGATTCGCTCACTTTCTTTACATCAATATTTTTGAAATCAACACCAAAGGCTATCAATTTTTAAAGAGAGATAGAGAAATGTGTTATAAATCTACTGATTTAAGAATCAAGTCATTTGGAGGTCTGATAACAAAGCTATGACCAAAAGAATTAAATATTTTCAGGTTTGGGAAAACATTCGAATGCACGACTACGAGGAATAAAAGTGCGAGCGTGAGAGTGTCCGGTTCAATTGTGACAGTGTCTGGTGCGATCACATTCAAGACTTTTGGCCACGGGATAGGCCATTTGCACACTGGTGCGATCGCAAGAGTGTCTAGTGCGATCGCACTCGGGATTCTTGGTTAAGGGTTAGGCCATTTGCACACTGATGTGATCACAAGGGTTGTGGTGCAACCTGTTTTAGGACAAAGAGCATAACTTTCACTAGAGATGTCAGAATAATGTTATTCTAAGATAGTTTCGAAGAAAACTTCTAAACCTACAACTTATATGAGACCAAGAAGCAATTTTTTGCCTAAAAGAGGGTCAAAATCGCAAATTAATGTAGTTGTCTCGTATATACATCCTATGCAGCATTACTGAGTTATAATGATCATATCTCTCAACTCCGATATCCAAAAATTTCATACTCCATATCGTTGGAAAGTTAGAAAGATAAACTACAAATTCCAAGAGATAACTTTGTCTAAACTAGCCTAGATTAATAAAGTTTTTCCCTTAAAGTCATAATTTTTACCCCTATGAAAATGTTTGAAAAGCCAATGTGAAAACTTAGAAATTCACGAGCAAAATATAAATAGATTTACCAAATAAAAAAAGATCACCAAATAACAGAAAAGAAATTAATCACCAACAAATATATACAGAACACCAGTTAAATCAAAAACTAAAACTAAAACACTACACTCCACGGCAATGGCGTCAAAATTTGACTGTGCATTGTTACGCTAGTCAAAATTAAAATAACTAGACTACTACTGTAGCAGCGGCGAGTCTAGGTCGATCCCACAGAGAGTGTGTGTAAAGTTTATGAAATGAAATTAATCAGTGTTTAGGAAAAAGGGGGTTTTGGATTTTTAAAGAATAAGAAAATAACATAAAACTAACTAATAAAAACAAATTAAAGAAAACATGCAAAAATGATAAATGTGGAGAATTTGGTAGGGATCCGGTTCTTTGGTTCAATCTCAGCCTACACCCTGACTAAGCATATTTTATTAATTTGTTGTTCTTTAACCTCTCCTAGCA